>CM023359.1:23756501-24067167 GCA_013282895.1 Eriosoma lanigerum
TTATTTGGATACGTCGTATAAGTATCTGTATCTTAATACGTCGTATATTTCTTTCATGTATAAACTTTAGTAAGTTCTTTTATCGTGCAACTTATAATTTAAAACCCGTCTATTAATGTTATTATTTCTTTGTTTAAAATGATTCTTCACCAAAAATACTCATCAGACTAATGAATTCAAAATAAATTGCTTTATATTGTATAATAAATACATTTTTCAAAATTCTGAATAAATATTTATGAGGGTAAAGCAAAAAAAAAAAAACAATAAAAAATTAAATCTGAATTTCTATGAAAATAATATTTATTTTTTAATGGAAATATTATGGAAAGTTAGAAAATAATTTATATTTTATTTTAATGGTTCACAAATAATGCAAAAAAAAGTTTTGCGAAAAAGGTAGTATATAAAATCGTATTTTTATTTAGGGATGCGAAAAAAAAAATTAAAAATTAAAATTTTTTTAAAAAATATTCTGTATAAATATGTACATTTTTTGAAGGACAGAAGTGAAATGTTATTATTTTATTATAAAGGACCTTTAAAATTCTAAAAAAACTTTTCGAGGGGTAAAGTACTTAAAAACTTTTTTTTTGATTTTAAGTTTAAATTTATTCTTAAAGAAAATATTATAGGAATTTAGATAAATGATTATATTTTATTTTGATGAAGGGTTTCGAAAATCCCGAAGTAAATTTTCCTAGAGGAGTTGTACGTAAAACCTTTATTATGATTAGGTTAACAAAAATAAAAAAATAATTTTAAAATGGTATTTTTGGCAAAGAACCATTAATATAATTCCAATTTATATTAAAAATAAAATTTAATTTAATTTAAAAAAAATTGAAAATTAATTGTTGTTTGATAGTAATACGGTATAAGTATCTGTAACTTAATACCGCGTATAAGTGATTCATGTATGAGCTTTAGTAAGATTTTTTTATCGTGCAACTTATAATTTAAAACCGCCCATTATTATGATTATTTTTTTTTTTATGATGGTTCTTTGCCATAAATACTTAAATACTATATACTTATACTATTGTAATAAATTGAAAGTAAAATGGTTGAAAGTAAATTGAAAAAAAAAATGCTTTTATATTCTAATTATTAAAAAACATCTTATCTGTAATCCGATGCAATTTCTCCCGTTGCAGTATGCAACATACTGATGGTATTTAAGTGAAATCCTCAACGGCTGGGACTTCCGATGGTTTTTTTTTTGTCGGACAAGCGCTTTAGATAAAAAATACTGTAAGATTATGGTAAAAAATTAGTCAAAATAATTTTTTTTTTAAAAAAAAAAATCATTAATATAGTACCAATTAAACAGTAAATACGAACAAAAAATGTATAGAAAATCATTAAAATGTATTTGTTTTTGTCAAAAAAATATGTAAATTATTATAAATAAATTAACAAACTAAACGCATTATAAAATTACAAGCGTACGTACTTTCTGTAGTTAAGTTTCATCACAGACGTAAATTAGTCTGAATAACAATTTTGAGTTATTTCAACTTTAAAATTGTAAAACGTTAGTAATTTATGACAATAAAAAAATAATATAACAATAATAGGATTAAAAAAATAAACAACAAACTCGAATTGTTATAAAAACTGCGGAGTTGAAATTTCGATTCGTTTTGATATTTCTAAATTTACAAATTAATTAACTATCCAATTCAAAAACTTAAATAAATAATACGTAATATAATAATATACCATACTATACTTTATAAATTTTATAACATAGATTATCGGTTGTAATATTTAATAACTATATTGCTTTACATAGCCATAGATGTTTTAGTGCCAAACTGCCAGCCTTTTTAAAATAATATGTGTTCAGACATCTGTTTGAATTTTTTGTCATTTCATCATAAATTCTTCTCTCATTATTTTGAAGTAGTTTTCAATTTTCTACATCCACCACTAATTATCATCTTCTTTTCACATTATTTTTGTAACGTATTCTTTTTTATTTATTTTATCCTTTTCAGAATGCATTGAATGTTTCAGTACTATACCTTTTTTATTCATCTCAAAAGTCAAAATGTATTTGAGCAATCTCAATGATATTCATATTTTTAGGGCTGTATCTAGGGGGAGGGGGGGCAAACCGGGGCACTTTCCCCGGAAGTTTTGGTCAGGGGATGCCAAATTACAAAATAAGTTGTGTATATATATATATTAATAGTTTTTATTCATTTTATAATAAAAGTATTATACAAATTACAATTTCTATTTCCATTTGACTTTATGGTTATAACAACAATGTGAAAAACTCAAAAGCGCAATGGAAATTATTTGTCTACATAATATATTTCCTGCACCTCATTGTAGTTATTTGATTACTAATAGCATATCAATTACGATAATCAGACAACATACGATGTTAACAATACTCATAAATTAATTTTTCTTCGACATGTAACAACTATCAAATTCATATTTAGTTTATGTCAAGATATTGTCGACAATTGTTATAAATTTATATTATTGGTATTATACATTTATACTACTATGGATGAATTAAAAAAATAAAAAATAAAATTATCTGATTATGCTTTCAAAAAATAGGCCGATGAAAAAAAATACGAGAAGAAACAATCAGCATTATTTTTTATAATAATAACTATGGTAATAATCAAAATTATACTAATTCATACGACTCAAATAGTAACAAAAATAACTATAACAATTTTAATGAATGTTACAACCAAAACAATCTAGGAAATAATAATTATAATGGACCAAGATTTAATAATAATAATGCAAAAAATTATAATTGTAATTCTCAAAGTTTTAAAAAGAAAAGGTAACAGTTTAATAATTATACAGGTGAACCTTTTGTACCACCTGAAACTCAGAATATGAGTACTTGGACTTATAATTCACAAACTCAATCATACATATAATTTCCATCCTCTGCAATACCACGGACCACATACCATACGGTTTCTGCATTATTGAAAAATTCTATACCAATAGCAGATCAAAAAAACTTACGAGTCAAAGTTTGGAGGTTAGAGAGAACTTTGACACAAAACCAGTCTCTAGCCAAACTTATACGAATATATCAAGCACTAAACAAGACAAAATAATAAGTTGTAAAGTTCATAATATTAAACCAAAACAATATAAAAAAAAAAATACTGACCCAATAATAATTGGTATAATAAATAAACAACAGAGAAAATTTATTTTAGACACGGGAGCTACTACTTCAATAGTTAACAAAACGTTACAACATATTTACAGGTATTTTTTAATGATGAACCATTTGATAAAATGTGTGCTGTAGTAACTATCTATAAGTAGATAGTCTCCTTAATATGGACTTTTTGGAAGAATATGGGACAAATATAAATATAAAAAAATCCCAAATTAAATTATATAAGGATAATAAGAAATTAAAATCAATTTTAATAAGAGTAATGCTGATCAAATTCACACACAAACAATATGAGGATTTACAATTTTAAATGAAGATCAAGTAATTGAAAATACTATATTAAAAAGTTATATTTTGAAAAATGTTCAAGACGATGGTTATTGCGGCATAAATACAATAGTCAAAGTTTTAAATGATAAAGAATACTAATCAGCTCTAATGATATAAAACAGTTATTAGGATTATACTTATCAGAACACCCTATATGGCTCGCAGGGGCAGATTTTTATAATTTAAATTTAATAATTATTTATAAGTATGACTATCTATCAAACAGTAAATCTGATGTTATAATATTTTTCAAGCCAGGTCGGGAATATTTAGTCGTGTTGTCTCACGAAATCATTGGGCACCAATGAAATTTAGACCACACGCAGGTGTAAATTTTAAATTACAAACACTGGTTAAAATTACCGATTACGATAATCTAACACATAGAAAGTAGTTTTTGAAGCAACGCATCGAAAACGACGAATTAGCAATAAATAATATGTGTAATGAAACGCAGGCGGTCGTCGCAGACGAGATAAAATTTGGCGGCGCAATAAAAAACTCAAACGAAATTCAGTCTTATGATAACGCCACACGTACATCTAAAGAACATACGTTTTCACTAGAAACATTGCCGTCCCAAAAAAATTACAAATTATTAGATAAGATTGAATATGATATAAATCCAATATTATCTAACGACCAGCAAGAAAAAATTAAAATATTATTAAAAAAATACGATGCTGTATTTTCGAAATCAAAATATGATTTAGGTCTTGCTCGATTATCACCAAGCGAAATTAAATTAATTAAAGATACTATAATAAATTTACCAAATTTTAAATTAAGCTGTATTGAAAGAAATGATTACTAACTCCTTGAATATTGTTTGTAGAGATTTGAAATTTATTTTGCATATTTTCATATGTAATTTACATTCGTGGTAAATTTTGAAATGGATTATCAGTAAAATGTATTGCAATATTTTTAGATTCGCTCAGAATCGTATTTTCTAATGCAGCATCATTGTATTCAAAATCAAGAGGCACATTTCACTCAGCGCGATGGAACCGAGATTACAACCCTGACCTGTGCTTCGTCTCTAAAGACGAAGAAGGAAGTCCGTTGGTGACACACAGAAATGTTCTAACAGGTTTCCCACACTCTCAATACCGGCCAGTTGTTATTGAAATAGGCGTCGACCTTCACTATATTAACTCCATACCTAAACCAAGGTGGAATTTTCAAAAAGCAAACTGGCCCGCTTTTACGAAAACTCTCGACGATAGCGTACGCTGGATATCTCCTACCAATGAAAACTTCCATCGTTTCTCTAAACTGATTATTAACACAGCCAAAAAATGCATCCCAAGAGGAGTGAGAAAATCCTATATCCCTGGTTTTAACGAGGAGTGCCAACAACTTTACTCCAATTATACGGAGACCAATAGTGACGATGATGCAAAGAAATTAATACAAGCTTTAAATAATCAACGTAGAGAAAAGTGGCTGAATCTTGTTGAACACACTGACTTCAAACACTCAAGTCGTAAAGCATGGGCCCTCCTTCGAAAGCTTGGTGGAAACGGCAAATATAACGCAAACAAAGAAAACCAAGTTAACCCCAATCTTATGGCCAACCGTATTATAAACCTATCTAGAGCACCATCAGATAAACAAGCCACCAAGTCCACAAAATCAAACCTAAGACACCTAAAAAGTATATCCACTGAAAGGTCAGCACAAGCTACCCCTTTCTCAATGGAAGAAATAAATAAAGCAATACTTACGATAAAACCTGGAAAAGCGGCAGGACTTGACAACATTTATCTTGAATTTATAAAACATACTGGACCAAAAGCAAGAGCGTGGCTCATGAAATTCTTTAATAATATACTTACAAGCACAAAAATCCCGACGATTTTTAAAACATCTAAAATCATAGCAATATGCAAACCCGGAAAGCCCCCAAACGCAGCAGATAGCTATCGTCCCATTGCTCTCCTTAGTGTGTGTTATAAATTATTGGAACGCCTTGTATTGAATCGAATCGGACCAATCATCGACGACATCACACCAATGGAACAAGCCGGTTTCTGACCTGGCAGAAGTTGTACGGATCAAATTGCAGCTCTCACTACTTACATCGAAAAAGGGTTCCAAAATAAGAAAAAGACAACAGCCGTGCTCATAGATCTAACAGCTGCATATGACACTGTATGGAGAGAAGGTCTACTGTACAAACTTCTAAAAACCACCAAATGTCTGACTTTTTACAAACTGTTAAATGAGATGTTAACAAATCGATGTTTTACAGTCCATATAGGAGCGTCCAGAAGCGCGACAAAACAACTAAATAATGGACTACCCCAGGGCTCAGTACTGGCGCCGACTCTTTTCAATCTATACATCAGTGATTTACCGGCTACAACCTCTCGAAAATTTGCATACGCAGACGATATCATGATATCTTCACAACATGAACAATTTGCAAATAATGAAGCTATACTCAATCAAGACCTAGAAAAACTCCACAAATACTTCCAACAGTGGCGCCTTAAGCCGAACATACAAAAAACGGAGGCTACAACTTTCCACCTGTATAACAAACTAGCAAAATACCAACCAACTATTACATTCGGAAACCAAATACTAGCATATAACCCTACTCCTAAATATCTCGGAGTTACTCTTGACAGGACACTGACTTACAAAAATCACCTACAAAATACCGCTGCAAAAATAAGGACAAGGAATAACATCATCCAAAAGCTCGCCGGCTCAACTTGGGGAACCTCAACTGAAACCCTCAGAACATCCGCATTAGCTTTGGTCTACTCAGCTGCAGAATACGCTGCTCCTGTATGGCTAAATAGTGCACACTGTTCTAAAATTGATGTACAACTTAATTCTACCATGCGTATCATCACAGGCGCAGTAAAAACTACCCCCACTCTGTGGCTCCCAGTGTTATGTAACATACATTCACCCCATAATCGACGTTTGACAGCTACTGCAAGAGAGTGGTCTAAATACACAAAGAATGATAAACTCCCAATACATAAGGATACACCTATGAACTGCACTTTGAGACTTAAGTCGAGGAAACCTGTCTGTCTAAAAGCAAAATACCTCATTGAAAACCAGTTCAATGGAGAGAACGACTGGAGAAAAAATTTGAGCCTATCAAACCCCGACAGTCATCAACTAATCAAGGACCCATGCTCCCAAGTACCTGGCTTCTCACTTAAGCGACGAGAATGGGTCAGGTTGAACAGAATCCGAACCGGACACGGAAGATGTGGAGAAATGCTATTCAAATGGGGTATGAAAGACTCTCCTGCGTGCGACTGCGGCTACCCGTCTCAAACGATAGAGCATATCACGGGACACTGCCCGATCCGAGCTTTCAATGGAACAATTAACGATATCCACGGCGTTTCAGATGCAGCTCTGGCCTGGTTGAGATCACTCGATGTTCTCCTATAAAGGGTCATCCCACCATACAGAAGTCGCCATAAGTTTGAACAATTATACTAAATCTTTATTTTATATTTACTTATAATTAAGTTTATTTGTTTATAATTTTATTGAGTTGTAATGCTTGTTAAAAATACCATACGATAATAATAATAATAATTGTATTCAAAGCTTAATAATTGTAATGAACCACTAATTTCTTCGAGGACCAAAGGGACGAAGGAGGAACGTCTACAATTGTCCTTCCCACTTTATTTTTATATATATTTCATAATAATTATTAATTATTAGTTTATATTTAATATAAATAGCATTGTATCAATTAATTTAAGGAGTTTGAACACATTTGTGTTCAATATTTAACAATCATCATTTAGATTCAATGTGCAGACGATTTTTTTCCACTAGTGTAAACAAAAAAATCATGTTCTGACAAAGTATTGTAACGTCATTAATTTGTTGTAATAACATCATAACTGAAACAATTTATTCAAATATCAGACAATTATTAAGTGTCTATTAGCCGATACCAGACTTATAATATTTTGAAAAAATTGAGGAAAGTGTTAAAATATAAATTATTATCATAATAATTAAATATTGAATATTTTATATAAAAATACTAAAGCACGTGCACAAATAAAATCAGTGGTTCATAAAAATTAATTTACATATCTACAAAATTTATTATAAATGTCAATATTTGATAGGTACATTTATTAAGCACTACTGAAATTTTCAAAAAAAATTAGGGAGGATTCGCGGAACCCCCTCCTTGTTTAAGTTCCTAGATATACTTAAATATCTATACAGATAATATTTAATATTATAATTTATATGTCTATAAGTACGTAAATATTGTAAATATATGTAATTCAAATTTATAATTAATCTATTTATAATGAATTTATTGGATCGTTCAGTAAAAACATTCAAATGCATGAACTCCGAGCTTTAGTTATCATAAAATAAAAAATTAAACATATCAAACTTTACTTTTAAAATATTATAATTCAAAATATTTATGCGTTAAAACTTACAATAAAATCATAAAAAAATATATGATTCAATTCTATTAAAAATTTTGACTTTAAAAGTTTATAAAAAAAAATTGGAACTGTCGACTTACAAAATATTTTGAAAATGGGTGAAGTAGTATATAATTTAATTATGCTTCTATAAAATGTTCAAACCGTAAATCCAAAATTGCAAATATTATTAAACATTTTTGAGAAAAAAAATTACATTTTTGGATAAATATCAAAGCTATATATTAATCTATATTAATCTCTATATTAAGACAGAAAATCAACTAGTACGTTCCAAAATTTGTGTAAAATATTTGAAATAAAATTCGTCTTATTATTTAAAAATGTATCTAACCATAAAATTATGATTATTATTTACCTGTTAAAATTTATATTGATCAGATATTCTACGAAAATATATACAAACCTACGTATAATAAACTTTTTATATTATTATTATTATTGCAGCCAATAATTTTGTTTTGTGGGTACCTATAGTTTTAGCTAGTTATAGTAATATGCTCGATACCTACCTATTAATTGTAATATTGATTGATAATTTATTTGTTGGTTTTGTTGTTGTTCAACAGTGGTCTAGTTTTCTAATACATCGTTTTAATAACACATTTTATAGAATACAATTTAGTATCTATTTTGATATGGAATTGAAGATTTTCTGGTCATTATTATTATTATCATTATTATTTATATTTCCCACCAGTATTTTTACCTACACAATAAACTTAAACCGAGATAGTCTAGAAACGCCAATATGGTACATTCCTAAAACTGGCCATCAAACGCGTGCAAGTAAAAACAAATGTGAGCCAAATTACAACTTTTTATCTGATAACATACAACCGTTCATTAATTGGAATGGAGAATTAAAGATGGTAAACAACATATAACCTATTAAGTATTATTTTAAAAAGCCGTATAAATTATAAATCACTCGTATATTATATATATTATATAAGTATAACTATTAGTATTAAGATAGATACCTACTTACAAGTTACAAGGGTATTAATTCAACTTTTTATAAGTTTGTGCAAAAATGTTAAGGGGACACAATTACATACCAATCTAAAGTGTAATTAAGGGAAGAAGTCTAACCCCTCATAATCCCCTCTTAACATTCTTCGTTAATAAATTAATCTCTTCAATGTTTTATTTATTTATTTAATTGCTAAAATTATGCATATTATACACATCACAAGGAGTTTTATTCCAATATATTAAACCCTTTTAATTTACAATATAATTAATTTCAATTCAAATTTGATCTATAATAGTTATTAATTAGATGCCTATATTTAGGAATTTTTTCGTAGATACACTTACTAAGTATATGATATGCACGAAAGTGATTAAATTTTCAATAAAATTCAAAATGCATAACAGCTAAACACAATATAAAAATTTTAATTAAGAATATTAAGCAAAATGCAGAATTTAAATAATTTATTAGTGCTGCGTTTACAGCTAAGTATTATGCTAGAATGATATATGATCAATATAAATTCTAATAAATAATCATAATTTTATGGTTAGATACTTTTTTGCATAATTTCGATTGTTGGTCCTATAAAAATAGTTATAATAGTGATTAGGGCATTTATAGGATTTTATTAGATACTTTTAGGATTTTGTATGCACGTAAAAACCACCCAAAAATCCTAAATATATGATACTCGATTCTAGGGTAAATATTAAATTGCAAAAATTTTAATTAGTATTGAAAATTGTTGCAAAAATTTTCAAAATTTTGATACATCTTTGAAGTCGACAAAGTCGGGGTGCCAACTTTACACGCACATATAGACATATAGGTACTGTTATAATACGTTGTATGTTATACTACTATGAATATAACAATTTTTTAATTAAATTAATGAAATTTTGAACAACCTCACACCATAATACTTTTTTGTGTATAATTCATAAAATGAAGTGCGGACTAAAATTCAATAGTTTCAATCAACTTTACAACATTTCACTACGGACATTGGAAAACTTATAAAAAATTGACATGCTAGTGATTCTGTATTTTTTATATTTTTTAAGGTGGTTCCTGACCATTATTCTTTCGAAATGAATAACGACAATGCCATTCCGGATGTATACAATTGGGACACAATGCCACGATATCGCCCAACGTCATCTAGCCATAGTCTTTGTAACAACTACGAAGAGTACAGTTATTACTGGTACGATTTCGGTAAAGTTTCACTGATCGCACTGGGTCTGTTATGCTTTATTATAGCAATCTGTCTGCTGGCGTGTTCATTTTTGAAGTGCCTTCATGATCCAGAATGTAAACATTTTAAAGAAAATACAATTTACGAATCGAAAAGTTGTAACAGTACGATTACTTGCGCAAACAATTTCAATACAATATAAATTATTATAATACCATTATCATTATTATACATATGTTAATATAATTTATATCACATACATTTAATAGTTTATACTGTCTTCCAATTATTATATAAGTGCGATTCTTATAAAATACGCAAAACGTCATTAACGATATATCTAAATAAATAATGTAAAAAATTATTAATTAAAAAAAGTATTAATTAATTAATAGAAATATTAGGGGAAGTTAGATAAATGTTTATATTTTATTTTGAAGGTTCAGAAAAATCCATAAAAAATTTTGCGAGGGTGTAGTACTTAAAAACGTTGTTTTGATTTGTGTGAAGCCAAAAAAAAAAAAAAAAATATTTTAAAATCTGAATTTCTTTTGAAATAATATTTATTTTTAATGGAAATATTAATTTTTAATCTAAAAATTAAAGATTTAAAAATTACTTTAATTTCTAATTATACTCTGAAGGTTGAAAAAGCGAGGCTAACAAATATTTGACAATGTTGTCGAACGATAAGTTGGAATGCACAGTACTGATACATAAACTGTACCTAATTTTAACAGTATCTATGACATTCTTCTGAAATTTGTCTTTCAGATATCATTTGTTCAGCATAATTCTTTATGCAAACAGCAATATCCTCAGAAAAACCAGTTTTCATCTCATCAACTACATACTACAACATGTATAACATTCGTATGCATAATAGGATTAGAATTGAAAGAAAATTACCTATTATTTTATTCAAAATTTCACTCTGCGTAACAAACTATTTATTATTCACATTTTCTGCAGAATCAGAATCAGGTACAAGAATATCTGCACAGTTTTGTGTTTAACAAACGTAACTGACAATTTTTTTTATAAGCTTTTAAAGTAAAAGTTCTTGAAAATCGGCAAAATTACGGTTTCATTATTTTATTTCTTGATAACTAATTAAGTTTAGATCGTAGGAACTTGAAATTTATTTTAAATATTTACATTCGTAATTTACATACGTGGTAAAATTTTGGAATGAATTATCAGTATAGCATATTGATATATATTGAGTTTCGCTCAGAATCGTATTTTCTAATGCAATATCATTGCATTCAAATCTTAAGTATAATAAACCACTCATTTCTCCGAGGACCGAAGGGACGAAGAAACAATATCTACAATCGACCTTCCCACTTTTTATACTATGTAAGTTTTCTAAATCGATATGTATATTTTAATTATTGTGGGATTAATTATTGTGATGTAAATGACATGATTAGATATGATTAATGATAATTTATTATTTTTATATAATATAGGTACCTCTATAGTCTATACCTGTATATTTTCTACTGCTCATCAACCACCGTACATTAGATCCATCGCGAATTTACCGCAGTCTTTGTATAACTTTATTACGTGTATACTATACTATTTAAGCGGTTTTTTATTATATTAAAATAATATTCGATGTTAATTATGGGTTATTGGCTTATCGCTATAATTTTACTCTTAATTTTACTTTTAGTCCCAAAACTGAACAATAACAATTTGTACAAATTGATTAAAATGTACTTCGTGCATATTGTTTTATAATGTTTAATTTACGTAAATATAATATTGGTATACTCGTATTAATTTACAAAACTTTCACTGACAAAAACGGGACATTTCTTAATGACAGATACACAGTATAATTATAATTATACAACTATAATAGTTGTCACTGTTAAAATTTAAATTGTTAAAAAAAAAATAATAATTTGGTCCTTAAAAACTTAATACAAAAAAAATCCAAAGAAGCTCTCCAATTCAGAATCGGCAAAAAAACCCAAGAACCAGACAAAAAAAAAAAAAAGACATTGTTTTAAAAATTCCAGAAAATCTAATATATAATATTTATCTAATACATTTTTAAAAACTTTAGTATACCTCGTAAATAAATATTGTAATATTGTATATATTATATAATACAATATAATAATATATTATAATATTAATATAAGTATAAGAATATAAATATTTGGGTATGATAGATGGGAAGAAAAAAGAAGGTAGGAACATCAACAGTACCAGAAAAGAGTAAATAAACAAAACATCAGCATCAATTCTTGCGCAAGGCCAGAGTAGGAATATTAATGGTAAAACGGGTAAAAGAATAATCATGGCATGGATGGTCGAGTTTCATAACATAAGCATTCATATAATATGAAACGATTTTGAACTTTTTTCAATCGCAGTTTATCCTTCTCGAGATAAGGTATCCAGATACAGATCCGTACTTAAGGATAGAACAGTCCAAGAAAAAATGAAGCAAGCGAAGGCAAGAAACAAAGGTGAAATAGCAAGTATTTCTTTTAATAAATTTAAGAACTTTAAGTGCTCTACCAACAGTACCTACAGTTACATTTATATGGATATCAAATGATAGTGAAGGTGAGAGAAAAATCCTAAATCTTTTACGGTATATAAGTGATCAAGTTGAGAACCATTTAAAGTATATAATAAATAAACGTTTATAATTAGAATGGGCTTTTTTTTAGAAAAATAAAGTTCTTTAAGAATGGAGAAACCCATGTTGCATACTTAGTATAATAAGCTACTACAAAAACAATATGATACATTTGTTAATATTAATTATAATAATAATATAAATTATTACTTATTAGGTCGGTTAGGCTATATTGTATTGTATAATATTAATAAGTTATTGTTATAACGTAGTTATAGGTAGTTATACAATTAAAAACACTAATTATAATATTATAATATATTTCAATTTTCAACAATTAGCAATCAAAATCATATTACGTAAATATAATATTGTAAAATTAGTATCATATTTAAAAATATGGTGGCTGTCTTTAGCAACGCCATTGGTCTCTACAGACGAAATAAAAATTCTTCCATAAAATAATATGAAATATTTTACATTTACATAATTATCTAAAATTTAATAGTAAAATCGTGTTTTTCAATTGTTTGTGTTAAATAATTTGTAAAATAATTTGTTGTGTATATTTTTAATTTATAATAACTGATGTCACGACCTACTCTGGCAGTTATGTCTGGGAGTATAATATATTATATTATGTAATATGTACGACTTTAAATTGCTTTCTTATTTTAATTTTAGATTCTGAGCAAACCGAGGAATGGATTAGTTTTACAAAGATGTTTTTTATTTTATGTCCGAAAACATGATTTCGAGTATGAACTGATTGCCACAAATAAGGTGTGCTTTCAGTAGCAAATTGTATCTAGTTGGTACTTTATTTAGCTTATTTTTCAAATTTCTCACAATTTTTTCCTTAAGAGAAGAAAAACTACCAAAAATGGCGAAAAATCGGCAAAATTACGGTTTCCATTATTTTAATTTTTTTTACTTCGTGATAACATAACTAATAGAGTTCTGATCGTAGAGACTTGAACATTTTTTTTAGTATTAGCATAAATTTTAACTCAATATATTACAATTTACTATACTGGTAATTCATTTCAAAATTTTACTGTGTGTGTAAATTACGATTGTAAATATTTAAAATAAATTTCAAGTTCCTACGATCTAAACTTAATTAGTTATCAATAATAATATAATGAAACCGTAATTTTGCCGATTTTTAAGAACTTTTACTTTAAAATCTTATAAAAAAAGTTGTCAGTCACGTTTATTAAACACAAAACTGTGCAGATATGTCACGGCACGGCAAGGTTTGGCCGGACTGTGGTGCTTGATGCACAAAATTCACCAAAAACAACGGCGTAGGGTGATAAAAATAAAAAAAAACTTGTTTCTCGTTTTGAATGTTTGTTTTTTTATTATCAGGTCACATTCACGAGACAACAACAAAAACCAAAAAAAAAAAATAATTATTTTTGGCCGTAGCTTTTTTTAAAAAAAAAAAAATTATAATAGTAATAATTCTTATACAGAAAGACAAGGGAAAAAAAAGATCAACGGTGTGTACGTCTTCACTATTCGTTGGTTTTGCCGGTATTTTTTGTCATCCGCGCGTTCGCGTACCAGTTCGGCTCGCTGCCCCACCTGTTTCTCCTTCCCATTGCTGAGTCAGAGTTACCGGTGGACGCCGTTGCGCCACCTTGGTGGTGGTTTGCCAAGAAAATAGATCGCGTTGGATATATCGCTTGCACATGTGTGCTCGAGATATATCGGACCGCGTCAGATATTACTGTTGTACCTGATTTTGATCCTGCAGAATATGTGAATAATAAATAGTTTATTACGCAGAGTGAAGTTTTGAATAAAATAATAAGTAATATCCTTTCAATTCTATATGCTAATCCTCTTATGCCTAGGAATGCTATACAATAATAATTATTGTTTATTCTTTGAAAAATTGGTCCGAATTTTTAAATCATTGAGGGATACGTTTAAAATGTTATAATCCGAAATCTGTTATAAAGGCAGTTTTAGGGTAGTTGCCCGGCTAACTCAGTCGGTAGAACACGAGACTCGGGGTCGTGGGTTTGAACCCCATGTTAGGCGTCACTTTGTCGTATCACTCACGCAATTACGTTGATTTGAAAAAGTACAACACTATACAACAAAACTTTTATTTTATTTTCTCAAAATAAACACAAAACAATAGTTTATTAAAAAAAAGTAAAATCCAAAAAACTGCCGTATATAATAGATCGAATCATCAAACGACATACTCACGACACCAAACAGACAGCTCAAAGCCGACTCCCAGAAAAGAACATATTATCCTGCAGGTTTTTATTTTTGTGCTGTTCTTGCACTTATTTATTCACGGTGTCGTATGTATGTGTGTGTGTGTCTGCCATTCCACAAATCATATTATTAAAATTGATATAATATATATCTATATACCTCTATCATTCTTCGTTTACATTTATGGTCACACTATAATGTTGAAAACTGGTACCGCCTTGGTTTGATCTATTTATAAACGTAGAATAAATCATTCATAAACAAGCTTAAGCAAGTTTTCAGTCGCACAACGACGTTTTGTGCTTAAAATTTAAAGACCATCCGGGGTATCATTTCAATTTTTTTTTTACAATACGCATATTTTTATGTTGGCCACAAATTATTTTTAAATAATATTTTTCATTAAAATAATACAACACAATTGTGTGTTTTAATTATGCAATACGTTTTTTAAGCGAAGTTGTTTAATTTTCATAATATGGCATATACCTTACAAATAACATTGCGTAATTTTAATGACATCCCTGGCGACCATTATTGTGTCAAGTTATTTTTCACTATTGGGTATTTATATATATATATAGGTACACTGATTACAATTCATCTACTCTATTAGAGGGTTAATTATTGTGAAATAAATGAATAAAATGATGAAAAAATGTGTTAGCAGAAATATTTATTTTATATGATAATATTATTGTACAATGTAATAAAAATACATTGGTTAATGACATATTTACTTGACGTGTGGTGCACAAATGTTTTATTCAATGACGAACTATCAACAATCTCACTCTCAGTTCTTTTACGGATCGAAGTAATTTTCTTTATTTTACTTTTTATTGTTATGATCGCGAAGGATCCTTGTTGGTACGATGTGGAAATGGTAGTAAAATTGTTATTGTTTTTATAGATATTTCAGAAAATTCTGTTTGAGCATAATATATACAAAATTCGTTGACGGCATTTAGTATTCTAGTATTGATTTCCATTTTCAAGTCGTTATCTTGCGTTAGAAGATGACCAAAGTACTTAAAATGTGTCACTTTCTTAGATGTATATCCTTCTAGTTTCTACATTCATAAATTGCCTTTGCTGATATTCTTTATCTTGACGACTTATAGTCATGTATTCCGTTTTTTCATCGTTAACATATAATCCTACTTTTCGTGACATAGTCAAGAGTTTTTCACATAATCTTTTTACCTTCTCTTCAGTATTTTCTAATAATACTACTCGTATGTCATCCGCATAGGCAAGGAGGTTTATGTTTGAATTTCCTAGTATTATTAAGTTTAGGCCCAGTAAAAAAACACGTACTGTTATACAATTTTAAAGTTCTCACGCGTTTTATAATAATGACGAAATTTATATGGTCTTTTTATAATACGTGTTACATTATATGTTTAATAAACATTGTTTATATATTATAACTATATGATTTCTCTAAAAACGGTAGAAACTAATTTATTTACTGAACAATAATCATACTTAATATTAATAATTAATGTTAATATTTTTTTTTTTCATTCTGTTTTCTATTAATTTATATTAACTAACAAACTAACTAACAAAGCTATATAATTGGCAATAATTATTGAATATAACATAAAATATACATAATTTAGGATTTTGTGTAAGCAAAGATGAAAATAAACGGAAAGAAAACTTGTGTGTACTCGTATGAGTTACAGAAACAACGGAAATATATTAGGTATGTAAATTGCAAATGATCAAATGAAAAAGAAAAAAAAAATCATTAATCAATAATATTATATTAATGAAAATAAATTCATTCTTATAAGTTATAAAACAAACGTAAAAATAAAATTGTTTACTAAATATTGTTATACAGTAAGCATTTCATTAATGGTTAATTTGATTCGCCTAATAATATTAATATTAATGCCTTTGCTAAATATTTTCTTAGAGTTGATGAAAACTACAATAATACTTATTAACGTAAATTATAATCAATATTATGAACCACCAAAAGTACTAAAATCACTAAAAGTACTCACTAATGTATTCTTATATTTTTTATCAATACATTGTATTGAGATATTTAAATATATATTCGTCTATAAGAGGGAGGAAATACACATGTTTTCAAACTTAAAAATTCACTACTAATTTCAAAATTATTACCTAGGTAAACTAATATCATAAGGTACCAATTTCGGTCTATAAATTAATATGATAATCGAAATTATATTATATTTCGTATAGGTACTTTTTAATTTTCGTTTAAATTACAAAAATAATATTAATTATAATATTATCTTATCTTATTTTTCTTAAAATTATTAAATAAAATGAATAATATTAATTATTATAAAAAAAAACCTATACTCGATGGGCGATTACCAAAAGTACAATATCGGCCTATATTAATATCGTTTAAAGTATATTGGCCAGTAAAATTATGCACAATTATAGGTAACAGTGACGAAAAAGCTATTTACACTGTGCCTATACACTAACCTAAATATACCTATTTATGGTTTCTCCAAAAACGGAAGAAATTTATTTATTTATTTTAATATTTAGGAATTAAACAATTAATTTATCTGTTAAAACAATTATTCGTTCTGCTTTTGTGAATCGACAATTATTATTATATTTATAATTTCGCGTAAAAAAAAATGGAAATCAAGGACAAGAAAACCCATGAAACACAGAAACAATTTAGAAAACATATTAGGTATGTTAATCGATCATTTGCAATATTTTATTGATGTGTTTGCAGCACGTTATAGTTCCTGAAATCTTAGTTTTAGTCCAGATTTAATATCAATCATATATTTGCATTCTGATTTTGAGAAAAGGGAGGAATGTATTGATTATACAAATATGTTTTCTTTTATGTATGACAATTTTTTGGGTAGAAATAATTGTAGAGTATGTTTTCGGTAGCAAATTACATGTACTTGATTTATTTAGCTTGTTTTGCAAATCTCTCAATAGTTTTTCCTTGGGATAAGAAAAACTATCAAAAAATTGCGAAATTCACGGATATTGTGATTTTGACAAATTTAATTTTAAATATTTTATGATAACTAATGCAATTTTGAATATAAGGACTTGATATTTATTTTAATTATTCTCATAGGTAGTCTACATCTGTGTTAAAATCGTTAAGAAAAATGCATTAGGCACGTTCAAAATAAAATAATTAATTATAAAATGAATTTTAGAAACGGAATTTCATTTCTTATTTATAGAAATCTGCAGTATTAGTAATTAGTATATAAATATAGTATAAGTACATTAACTTAAATAAGGTTAGGTTAGGACTCCTAACCTAACCTAACTTTTTAAACAAAATTAAAATTTTTCACTAAAAATTAATTAATTTCGCGAATTTCTAAAACCGTAATTAAAATGTACGTTAGAGTAAAAAAGTTCGTACTTTTTTATTACATTCATGAGAGTGGTAAATGAAAAACAGTATAGAAATCATCATATCAAGAATTGTGATAATTAAATTAGAAATCCATTCGTACGATTTCAACCGTACGAAATGTACGAAGTTGTTGATAATATGAAATTAACGATACAACCGAGGAAAGGAATTACAAATTCTATGAGCAAATGTTCATTTATAGTTCATCTGATGTATTGCTAATATATAATAATAATTCATCAGATGAATTAATGGACAACGACAATACGAGTAACTCAGAAGAACAAATGGATGTAGATTATACAGCACAAATGGACATAGACTATAACAGTAAAGAAAAAATGGAAGTATAGTATACATATAATAAACCGGAGGCGACAACACTGACAACTGAACACTTAAAATCGCATAACGTAATAATGGATGATATTAATTTGCCGAAATTGCAAAAACTACAAACGGGTCCTTTAAATTTGGTAGTATTACCTATCAGATCTTTAAATCTGGATAATCTTAATATGGTATAAGAAGAGAAATCATCATCGGAAGAAGAATCCGAATCTTCTTCGTATGACGAACAAGTAGAAGTAAGTATAAGTGAAGATTGTAGGATCTTAAGAGAGCTTTTAGACCCTCTAAAATCCTTCAAACTTCACAAATTTATAAAACAGTTGATAAAAGTTTATTATACAACTATTATTTTGCTTAATAGTCCCTCCAAAAATTAAACTAGGTTTCCATCAAACCATACAGTTTCAAAAAACGTAAAATTATAAACAACCTTCCTTAAAATGAGTATTTTATAAAACTTGTATTAAATTTTCAGTATTTAAAACTAAATTGTATAAGTACCTAAATTATAAAAATAAGTAAATATTGTAGTGAGTTTTGAAATATTTTATATTTATTTTTATAACATATTATAGTTAAGCTGTTTTCATTTATTTTATAGATCTTAAAATACAAAATTACTGATTTTATTAAATATATTAACTAAAAAATATTTCAGTTTTTTATTTACATTAAAAATTATAATATGTATGTAAAATACCTATACTAATAGTAGATAGGTACTTAATAATATATTAGTATAAATAAGTCACTGAATAAAATTATTTTATAGGAGCCTACCCAACATAAAGTGATTGGATTAATTCTAAATGTACCTTCCTAAAAATTTGTCTTCATACATAGTAATATATAATACATAATAATATAAAATAATATAATTTAAATTTGTCAAAAATATTCAAACCATATAAGCTCCTACTAAATATAGGTAGGTATATCTATTTTTAATTTTTATAATATAAAGACACTAACAATAATTATTTATTATTAATAATTTTTAAAATAACAATAAAATTTATTGTTTATACCATATGTTGTGGGAAAATTAAAATATGGAAATGGAAAAACTATACAATAATAATAATCTAGTTAGTAACTTCATAACCTTGGAATCTAGATGACCTAACAATCTGAAAGAAACGTGTGCATTGTGCATGTTTTATAATCGTACGTTTATACTATTAGTTTGTCATATAACAACATAATTGAGGATTACATAGATAAGAAATTTTATAACTTTCAACTACATAATGATAAGTAAATATGATGACAAGTACTTATACATACTCCAGTATATGTAACAAATCCAGTGGTCAAAATTGGATTATATTTGTATGAATTATTGTTGTTAGATACATAACAAGTTAGTTAGACTAATTAAATTAGTATAACCATTAAATTATTCCAAATTAGAATTGACTAATTATATTATATTATTATGTATAGTATACTTTTATTTGATAATTATTATGTATATAATATTAGGAAAGTATTTCTAAAAGTATCATTTATAAATATTTTTAAAAAAAGTTATCTAAATTAGAAGGAATATACAGGAAATTTTCTATTGCCTTGACTAATGTCAAAATATATATGGGTAGTTTTTAGGTTGTATACATTACACAAATATAAAAAATCAAAATATTATAAATTCCTTAAAAAAATAATACACAATGTAATTTTTAATTTTTATGTTAAGTATGATACATATTTACATTCTTATATTATTAATCATTATATATATCCAAACAGTTTTTGGAATAAGTTATTTATAAAGAGTGATTAATCCATAGTGAAATGCAGATCAAACCTTAATATATAAACACCAAAGGGTTAATAAAGGGTAATTTACCAAGTGGTATGTTTAGTATATACTGGGAATTGAAACCAATAAAAAAATATAATATTTATTATACTTTACCTAATACTTTTATATAAATTAGAATTTATTTAAACAAAATAAAATATAAATATATTTGTTAATAATATATAATTAAAGCTAAAAATAATAGCAAATTTGAGTCTACAATATAATATAGAAGCAATTATTGTTTATTATTAATATATGATGTACGACTAATTGCATGCATCGGTACAACTAGAACATGGTAGTGTAACATACAACGAAAATTTTTTACCAGGTTTTATACCATTAAAGCCAAAATGTTGGTTTGCCCCTACCAAAATTTTCATAGTTATAGTGCGTTTAATTATCTTTGATTTAAGACTACTCCGGAAAAATTGAGAGGGGTGTTCGTAGTCAAATTTCACCTAGAACTGTGTAACTACCGACCGCATATACGTCATACAGGCAAACAGGCATTTATTAAAAACGATATACTTTTTACTTATAACTATACCTAAGTATGTATATTTATTTTCATTACTGTAGGTAAAAGTTTATATTTTAATAATTATAATAAAAAAACAATTTTTGATTTTCTTTGTTTCTGTTGTTTTCTGTTGATATTGATTTCTTCATTATATTGTTACAAATATTAAAATGATAAATTATATTTGTATAATATTAATAATATATAGTTACGCCTTATAATTTGATTGTGTATGCAACATATAGTACGGATTTATGGTAACCTTATTTTATTCTACTGATAAGAGAGTGCTAACTTCACACGCATTATCAAACAAATTTTAAATTCCATTGAAATATAAATCATTTAATATTGTAAATATCTAAACTTATATAATAAAGTAAAACTAAGCATTTTTCCGGGATAGTGTTGTATATCGGTAAGTATCTAATATGTTTATATTTATTAAATTTATTTAATATCGTAACTTTATTATAGAATATATCATTTTAGATTTTATTTCGATATGGCTGCACCGATGGAACGTATTCAAGCTCTAGAATTAATTGAAAAAGATATCATAACATGTTTACAAAGTGCTGGTCAAGCACTATTGGAGCTAAGCAAAGAAAAGTCAAGTTTAAAACAGGTAGAGAATCAATCGCATCAATTCTTAAAGAGTTTAGGTAATGTTGAGTCTAAACTTACTGAACAAATAAACTACCTAACTCAAGTATCTACAGGCCAACCATATGAAAACAGTGGTTATGCTTCTCAAAAAGTTCTTCAAATGGCTTGGCATCGGTTAGAACATGCAAGAAGCAGGGTAAAAGAATTGGAACGATCAAAAAATAAATACCTTCAAGATCAAGAACAATTGAAAGGGAATATATAACTCATTATAATTTGTAATTCTGTGTTATCAATTAATTTTAAAAAATTTAAGTAGTTTACAAAATGTAAAATTATCTATAATTACATGAATATAGTTGAAACTATACAAAATTATTTTAAGTACTTGTATTTTTTAATCATAAAATTTAAAAAATAATAATTTGATTATTAAACACATAATAATTTATTATTCAGGTTTGTATTTAGTATCTATCATGCATTTTTATTTGTAAATTAAATATTTTATTATATAATTTTAACTTTTGGTGTAAATAAAACAAAACTATTTTTGAAAAGTAACTTTTATTGTAACCTAACTTAAATAAAATATAAAACGGTGATCTAATTTCCCACTTGAATTTTAGAGTACCTTTTACAATAATTTAGTACATATTAAAATGTATATTTCAACTTTATCCTATTACTTGAATATTGTATTCGATTTTATCAGAGATTTGACCAAATATAATTAAATACCCTTGTCCTGGATTGGGTAAATTTGGCCCACCAAGATATTAATATTTTATTGGCCCATATTTTATAATTTTTTTTTAAATATATATACTCCTATAGTTAAATTGATTATAGTATTTCTATCAAATTTTATTTTGAAATAAAATAAAATTAGGGTGTAACATTAATATCTTATTTTTCAACACATTTTCTATATATTTCTCTAACATCCCACTGAGATTTTCTCGGTAATTCGCTAGCCCAATCCGGACCGGCCCTTGTCTATTATATACTTAAATTTTTTGTAAACTTCATTTACGAATACTTATGCAAAGTTAGTCCCATTTGACCAAAAATCTTAAAGGTATTCAAATTCAATTTGAGAATCCTAGTTCCCAGTTTTACTAACAGATTATCCTTAGAAAATTTTGAAACATGTGTTTTGCTACAAGTAAATTTGTATAGTTCAACAACATTATAGTAACATACAAACATGTTAATCAGGCCTGGATTAAAAGGTGGCAGGAGTGCCATACCCCCCAGACACCAAGAGTTTTGAGATTTTTTTGTGGCCTCGGATTTTATACTAGACACTTTTATAGTGGTATTAAATCGTAGAAACTACAAGTATTGAAATGATTTATTGAGTTTGCCAAATGTAAAGTAAGGAAAAAATTTTAATTTTGAATTTTACATTCTGAGTGAAGTGAAGAATGTATTGGTTTTAAAAATATGTTTTTTTTTTATAAGCTTCTAAAATTTGAATATTCTAAGTAGAAGAATTTAATATGATATTTTTAGACTCTGAGCGAAGCGAGGAATGTATTAGTTTTACAAAGATGTTATTTTGTTTTGTTTGTAGACATTTTTTTGCGTAGAAATAATGGTCTGATTACCACGAATAGGGTATGCTTTCGGTAGCAAATTGCGTCTAGTTGGTACTTTATTTAGCTCATTTTTCGAATTTCTCCAAAGTTATTCTTCTTCCGAAGAAAACTATCAAAAATGACAGAAAATGGGTAAAATTCACGGAAATCGTAATTTTGACGAAATTGGTTTTAGATTTTTCATGTTAACTAATGCAATTTTGAACGTAGGGACTAACAACATTTTTTTTATCGTTTTTATAGAAAGTCTAAAATTCTACATATTATGTAATAAAATTTTGGAACGGCTAAGTTTAATTTCTGTATACAATTTTAATTTATTGTATAAAACTGAATAATGTCAAAATATAATGACAGAAAGTCAAATAATCGGGTACCGAAGCGTTAATTGACTAAGGGGCGTAACCGGGAGAGCTTCCGCCGCTCCTAATATCCCGATGGGTCAGTACGGGCCTAGAATCAGGCATCAGCAAATTAGGCATCCATACAGTTGTTTTAATATTATTATTGTTTATTTAAAATTTGCTATTCACCAAAAATATAAGGTAATTCTGTGTTTCAACCATATGCGATATGTTGGGCGTTTTACAATAAATTACAGCATAAAAAAATTATAACACAAATTGATATAGTCGTGGGTTTATATAAATTTTGGTTGGTGATTTCATATCAAGACGTTTATATACTCTATATCACTTAAGAATGGTACCGTTTCGCTCATATAGACTGACTGAAAAACCGCAGACTTTTCGATTCACGCACCCGAACAAAACTGACATATCACGACTGAAAACGACTTTCCAAGTCAGCGATGACGCCGCCAACTATACATGTTATTTTTCACATAATGACTACTTCTATGCTATTTTAATACAAATAAACAGATCCGCATGCATAGTGCATACACTACCTCTATCGTTGACGATGGCCGTCCGCGTGTGCGTAATTACATTGTTCTGTGGCATAGAAGGGCACTAATTAGTGTTTGGTGTGGAGATGCGCTAAATCGACCAATTTCCGTCCGACAGCGGTACCTTTCTTTAATGTAATAGAGTGTACATACAACCTTGGCTTAGCTAATAAATTAGTAAACACTAAATAGTAACATTTAATATTTTAATGGTCCGAATGGGTACAATTATATTGCATTTATTTTTACGCTACAAGTACACTATGTCTATTGGACCATAATATTTTAATATGATTAGCATTAGTTCTGAGACTAAATATATACTTATGTGATGTCTTCGACCAAAAAGTTTTTTTATTTATTTTATTATCGTTAGTCAATCATGACGAATTAACCAACTTTCATTTTTCTCAGTAGTAAGTACATGTATAGCGTTTAAAATACAATATAAAATTATAAACAGAAGAGAAGTATAATAAATAATGGTATAATTAATGATATAAATATATAATTATAAGATATTTTAAAATGAATAACCATATATATTTTATTATATATGTAGTAATGGTAGCATGTCTAATTTTATGTAATTTTTTTATAAATATATATCGTGACGTAGTCGCACAGACACTTAGAACGAGAAATAAGTATTTAATAAACATAGAAAAAAGACAATGTACCTATTACTCAGGTACTGACTATTAAGTAGCATCTAAATAATTATACTATGATATAGGTACCTTTAGCCATTAAACTTATTTATACAGCTAATTGATGTATTTTCAGTTATAACTGTTTTAAGAATATATGAATATGATAATTGTTATAATTCTGTGTCAAAAACGATTTTTCTAAAATCAGATAATGTCCTTAATATGCAATTAAAATTTCTTATACAAAGAGCAATACTTCATGTTTTCATATTAAATACTCATACTAAAAACATAGTATAATTAATAACTTCATTAACTTATAGCATACTTATAAGTTAAAATGTAATGAGTTTGTGTGACTGTGTGGCATATTCTGTGACAGTTATAATATACACTATTTACTTAACCTATAACTATAATATATCATATTTTGTATTATACAAAATTATCAACATTTCATGTTACAAAAGTGGTGTGAATTGAATACGCTTTCAATGTTATTTTCATAACTTTTGTTACATGCGATTCTGATCGCCCTATATGTGTATAGTATGCACATGACCATATTATTATTACAGTATTAATCTCCCACGCAAAACACAGCAACAATAATCAACCATCAAGTATATATTATAATATGCAAAATCACAATATAAAAAAGATTTACATGGCTGTGCGCAAATCTTCCTAATGGAGTGACCATAAATTAATTTTAAATTTATTATTGTTTATGTAAAATTACCAAGTCTAAAACGAATCCCAATTTCTAAGTCTATGATTTTAATAAAATATTAATGTGTAATTTTATGTTTTGGGGAACGATTATGTATTTTCACTTTTTAAATATAAACATTAATAATTAAAAAGCATAAAAGTTTAAAGATACTAATTATATTCCATGCTACAGAATTTCTATTTTTCACTTTTGCAACAATTAATTCTTAGCATAGTAAAAATTCAAAAAATGAAAACAATAGAAAAATGTCGTAAAAATTATTATTTAGGTACCTAACAATAAAAATAGTTAATAAAAAAAATTATATTAAATTTTATTAGTAAATTATAATATGAAATGTATTCCCAATTTGAATTTTTTTTTTTGTTACATAGGCAGGCCCGGATTGGTCAAGCAAAATACCAAGTTAAACTCTGTGGACCACACATATTTCGGTCCAAATGAGTTTTAAGTCTCATTTTTACTATTACTACCACTATTTACTACCTTGGTGGATGGATACTAATTTCTTACTAGCACATAATTATAAAATTAAAAATATTTTTATTTGAAATTTAGGGTCTGGATATTGGATAAGTACATAATTGCTTCATTGATGACTAACTGAATAGTTTATAATCTATATTATATTATTAATATGTTATATATTCCATAATGTTGAACAAGTCATGTCCATATAAAAATGTTTTATTCATAGGTATATATGTTTATAGAATGATTTATTATTGGATAATTGCATATAAATGCATATTATATAATTATAAAAACATTACCAAATAAATAATCCACATAATCCTTAAAAAAGTGGTTTTATAAATTATTTTTAAAAATAAGCTCAATTACTACCAAATATTTTTATATAAAAACATTTTTTTCAAAATAATAAATATTTATTTTTTATACCTAGATATCTACTTCTTATATAGTATATTTTTAATACAAATTTTACACTATGTACTGTTTTACTGTAATTTACTTACTGTTAATACATCAAATTATGTTATGAATATAAATTATTTTGATAAAACTCTTGGTTGGTAAATGAGCAAATTTTTTCTAAAATTCCCATTTTACAAACCAGAAACGTAGTTAAATAATCAATAACTAGCATAACTTCCAGGTTGTATCACAGAGAACATTTATAAATTTTTAAAATGTATAGATGGTGTTGTTTTCATTAAGAATTTTAAATTATAAACATAAATTTTAAATATTCAGTCAAAACAATTGTATGTTGAATAATGAAGTGTTAGATTAGAGGAAATATTTTATATCATCTATTTACAGGATACTTAAAGGTGAAAACAAATGTTGCTTTTCCTACAAAAAAATAATAAGCCTGTATTAATAAATATTATTAAATAATAATAAAGACCTATTATCATAAATAAGAACACTTTTCAACAAAATTAAAAATACATTTTGATCTAATGTCAAATGGCTCCAATCAGTTACTGACACAGTTTTCATGTGTTTCATTTAGTGTTTTGTAAGAGTTGGACCAGAATGCCATTGGAGAACGATCTTGATCTGTATGGAAAGCTGTAGCTAATGGGAAGCGTTTATAACAAGTTTTGCGATATTTTTCAACAACATCACCAACTTCACCAAATTCACCATTGATTAATGAATTTAGAATATCAGTACATGTCTGTAAAATTTTAATCTCATTAATTTATTGAAAGTTAAAAAGAAAAGAATAAATTACATGAATATTGACGCCTTCTAGAGAATCCTCTAGCTTCGTAATTTGGTCAAGAACTTCTTGTTGGGAACTATTATCAAGTCTATACTTCATTTTCAAACCTATAATTTTAAACTCATAAAAGTTTTAATGTTGAAAGGAAAATATTTTAAATTTATATTTACATTGAACTAAAGCTGGCAATGATTTGTGATGTTTCGAGAGGAACTGTGAATTGATTTCAGCAGCTGTCCGTCCACCAAGTATTGGTTCTAGCTGTTTATTAAGCACAGACTGCATTTCTTCTTGAATGTTGTCTAATTTCAATAACTTTGCCATAAATCTAATCAGGCAATTGTGAAACATTGGGTGATCTGGATCGATACGATGACTTCTTTTGATGCTTTGCAACATCAACAATAATTTATCTAAAAATCAAATTTTAGTTTAAGTAATAATTAGTTTTCAAATATACTTCATAAATGCAATAAATAAATATTACCCTTTCTATAATAGATTTCAAATGCCATTAAATGAGTTTCTATATTATCAGAAGCGAGTTCCTGTAGAGGTTTTAAGAACTTTATTGACTGTTCTAAAGGATCTTCTACCTATATATATATAAATATATTATAGTAAGTTTTTTTATTAAATATTTAAAAATAAATGATTAGTTTCTAATACTTACTCTTTCCAACTTTTCTGGAAGAAGTTCATCCAATGGTAATGTGTCAGCTTCATCACTAGTGTTAGTCACTTGCTGACGGTTTTTATGCATATCTCGTTTTTCCTGAGCAGCTAAAGCTTGAGCTTTCTCTTCTTGTGCTTTTCGTTGGGCTTTTCTTTGCTTATTCAACAATTTTTTTAACTGTCCAGGAGCTAGGTTTCCTGAAACACATTTTATCAATTATATATTTTATCTAATAGTTAGATGTAAAATACATGTTGTATCAAATAACAGTGTTAAAGAAGTTTTTATAGGTTTTTATTAAATCAAAAATACACACGGTGACATCAATCATATAAGATATCAAATTATATTGTGTTATGTACAAATGACTATAATTAACTAAAATTACTTTAGGGAGGTTCTTTGCCTGAAAAATGTCAAATTTATTTTCTACAAACCACACCTCTTCGATATTACAATATAATTTATGAATAAGTTACAACTACAGGTATACAGTTGACATCGGAATGCAATAGGTGAACCAAAACAATAGAGAAGGCAAACATTCAATCACATGTGTTACTATTGTCAAAACTCAAAATATAATAATAAATACAAATGATGTAACCATAAGCATAAAGCATGTGATATTCCATATATTATAATTCATAATATATTTTTTTATCTTGATATAAGATATTGATCCTTGATTCATTTGTAATGAAATGTATTACATATTTAATTATTATACAAAAATATTATAATATACGTAAATAGTTATAGGCACCAATATACCATATTATAATAACAATATTTATCACTATTTTATTCTTATATAATATACAACGGTAATTAAATAATATAACTTAAATACATTTTATTAAATTATAAAATATTATATAGGAATAGACAATAATATTATTTAAAATAAATGATAATTTTTCAAATAAAGGAAATTATATACCTATTTAATAATATTAAAACAAAACAATATTATTAAACAATTCTCTTTTAATTAAGTCACCGTCCATTGATAAAATATAAAATAATATACACATTAAAGACATACAGATGTGAATTACAAAGCCAATATATTGGTTTAATGGAATAAATTATAGAATTACCAATAGTATTTTACTAAAATAAATACTGATCAATGTAATATTATTGATGATTATTAATGGGAATTTAGTTTCATCTATTATATTATCAAACAATACTAATTACAAAGTCATCCTATGAAAACATTATTTTTGGGAAAAATATTTTGAACACTGTTTAAATCATTTAAACGCAAGTTTTAAATTTATATTGTATCTTAAAACATATAAGGATACTAAATACAAATAATTAATGTATTTAGATAAAAGATATAAGATAATTTCAAGTAAAGTATCTCGATATAAGATACAAAATACAATTGTATCTAAGATACTGTCCAGCCTTGACTATAATGGATATTTTTGATATATTTTATTATCCATTGTAAGCCATTGAAATGCAATTTGTATGGAAATATTCATCTGGGAAATAATGAATTATATGTTATAATATTAAGCCGTGTATAGACGTGTAGTACAATAGTACATGTATAACGAACGTGTATGGATTGAATAAAGTATTTGAATAATTATTAGGAAAGTTTTTTAGATTACAATAATATGTGTGTGTGTGAATAATACCTGTGTTGATATTTACTCTTTAAGTCTTTATACAGCAGTTCCTACAAAAGTACATTACAGTACACCTTACTACTTTAGATTGATTGATAAGTCAATATTAAAACAGCCAACAGGAAAACAACTGGTCTGAGAATGTTGAAATTGAACCGCAGGAGAGAGACCTTGTATTACATGAGCAGACAGAAATATCATTATTATTGTTGCGCAACACGGTCCAAACTTAATGGAAGTGTAGATTGGAAAATGTGATCTAAATTTGTTTTGTCTTAATGTATGATTGAGTCTCTAGTCAATTCTTTACGAATTTCGAATACCTTCGTGAAATAATAATTCGTTTATAACACGTAACAGCATGTTCGAATCAAATACGTGAAATTAGTATTTATTATTTCTAATTTACAAGTTACGACTACTTCAAGTACTATATTGGAGAGTCGAGGTCAAGGACACGTTATTAAGTTATTATACTTTTATAGTGATGAAATTATACATATAAATCACTAAAAATTGTTTAAAGTAAGTTAAATAAAAAAGTATGCAAAAGTTTATATAATAAAATAATCTTTTGCATACTTTTTTATTTAACTTACTTTAAACAATTTTTAGTGATTTATATATATAGAATTTCATGTATATTTCATATGTTATTGGTTTATTTATCGGTTTAAAATATTTAAGAGAAAATTACTATCATTGAATACCAACCACCACACTACATCTTATTGAATAGGATCTACACGCAATTGTCGATTATTTATTAATATATTTTATTTTATATACATTTTTCAAAAATGAAATAAGCATTTATTTATAATATAATATTGTTAACGAGGTTTTTGCATAATGGACGCCCCTATAATTTTCAATTCCTTATCGATGATTGTATTCGTTAAAATTTGTATTACATCATTCAACAATTACATTTTCCATGCAATAAAATATTTATATATAAATAAATATAAAATATTTGTTTTAATAACAAATGCAAAATAAAAAAGAATATACAATTAATGTGAAAATAAACTAAGTAGGTAAGTGCGTTATCACGTTAAATGTATAATGTACATATTAAATATTCGTATTTTTTTTTTTTTTTTTAGTAAGTAATCAAATGTAGATAATTAAACAAAGTTAAACAATTGATAAAAATTAGTATAACTACTATGTACTAACTACTTAAACTACTATATACTAAATTATATTAACAACAAACAATAATAATTAAATTAAAAACTCATTATTGAGTCATTTATAATTCCATTTTTCAAACGTTAATAAATATATATTTTTAAATCCTACAGGATAAATACATCACTGCTGAAGGTTGTTATTGTTATTTTGTCTTTGTAACTTTTCAACTTTAAATTATAAATATTTAGATTTTTTCAGCCGAGAGACATTGGCTTCTTTATTGTTTTCGGCCACTATTATTATAGGTATTTTGTATTTAATAACTTTGGAAGACTTGACAATTCAGGGTTAGGTCATCAGCACAAATGGTTTGTCACAAATGTGTGTCACAATTACATTTTTAGTTTCTGAACAAATATCTCATAAAAATCGTTCAACAGTCACCACTCACCACTTAACTATTGTTTATCTTTTATGTTCCCCCACTTATATATATGAATATACAATGTTATATACTATGAACACGGCCATGAGATGTAAACTCAATATACTTCAATGCGCATATTTACTATAAATTATATAATATTACAAAAAAGAACACTTAAATACTCAATTTTACATACGATTAGCATTTTTGAAAATATTTTACACTAAAAAATTAATAAATTGTGAAATTTTTCGAGAAAAAACTTTTAATTTGTTATATGAAATAACTCTAGTATAAGTTTTAGTTATTCTTTTATAGGATTTTATAATAATTAAATATGCGGTTTCAGTCAATGTCGTGTGAAATAAATTCTCACACAATTAAAAATGTTGTATTTTAATAAAGCCTCGGGAAGTCTTTTTATTGAATACGTTTAACGTGCTTAAAAAAATGCAATGACTGACCACCTCATCACATCGATTAAGCACAGCATCATAGTTCTTAAATAAATTAAAGAAAACAATCCATAAAGAATCCGAGTGACAAATTGCTAACGTTCCCATGTTTATAAATTACAAATTTCAATCAGTCATGAGATGGAGGGGACAGAGTTGCGCACGCCAGTTTTTTTTTTAGAAATTAGAAGTCTATTGTTTTGATTTACAAACCGTGTATATTATTATATCGTAGAGCGGTCATTGTTTCGTTGCCGCGGCAGCCGTCAACGGGCTCGAATCCGAAATGTGTTGTCATTAGAAGAAAAAATAAAGACGAGATAAATAATAGAAAAAAAAATTATAGACTCGTTATGAGAACTGGGTCTTGGCCGTAAGCCGCCAAAATACGCATATTATTTATAATTATTGCTTAAACGGTCTTAAACCGTTTCCCAAAAATAATTGTAACAAAACGGACACGCTTCGATTTTTCGAGTTATATTTATTATAAAGCATTGAAACCTATACCCGACACCTGTGGTCTTCATCGTTGTTATATGTTAATGGATTAATATACTGGTCGTGACGACGTGTAGACAGATTTGAAATAGATGAATCACGACGAAACTGATATCGCCACCGAAAAACCCGGTGGCTAAATGATGTATACTGTATACAATTTAATGATGGTCGAATAATATTATAAATAGTAAAATATTAAGAAACCTGTCTTTGTCATAACTCATTATGTCATTAGTCATAATAAAATTAAATTAACGAAGGTGGCAGATGATTCCCTAAACTATAACTTAATATATCTTTCGTGATTAAGATATTTCATTTATACATTTTCATAGTAATGGATTATTATTATTATTAACAAAACATTACTGAGGACAATATTTAATTTTGATATTATTAATGAACAGACGGAGCAACTAGTAACGTTGAAAAGTTAGTCAGTACACACAGAAAGTAAATTTAAATTAGAAAATGTTCTGCAGAAGAATATCTCGTAACTTGGGTTGTCTCTTGTTTACAGTGTAATTACAATATGGAATTTCTCAAGATTTCACAGTAATACGTTGGGAATATTTAAAGTGAAATGAAATAGATACCTTAAAATAATGGCTTAAAACTAAAAAACGAACTTTTAAATAAATAACGTCCTAGAATATTATAATTATATGAATGTATGATACATAAACAATTTGGTAAATTTACATTTATTTTATAACGAACATTCAACGAAAAAATAATTTTACTAAGTAGATATAGTCATAAATTATTAATTTTAATAAATGCATTTTATAATTTATAAAAATTATAATTCGTGTTTTGAGAATAATTAACAGTCAAAAATTACTTTTAGAAGATTGAATAGTAAATTGTACATGGAAAATTAAATGTACTGCGATTCTCGTTACCTAGAATTTAACGTTAATATTGTAAAATATTCAAAATATAAACAAACATTGAACATAATATTATAATAAAATTGGAAAGTTGATTTACATTAATGAATTAAAACAAATTAAGTACAATGATAAATTAGTTTAGATCAATAAATCATATTCTTATGTTTAAAGTATTGTTTTCTTATATATACCAGCATTGATTATAGAATAGACAATAGAATAGTCTATTCTATAATCAATGATACCAGTCATATGGATCTACGTAATACTACATAAAGCCATAGGTACCATATACGTACATATAATATACATATTAAATGTAGACAGCATAACGTTGAAATAAATACAATAGATAAATGATAAAATATCGAAATTTATTTATTTTATTTCTATACGCCAAACGGCAATTACAGAGGAGAAGACAATTTTTAAAAATATGTATACAATAAAAAGCAAACGGTAAAAAATGGAAATAATAAATATTTAAATCAATGAATAGAATATTAATACATATTCTACTTCATTTACTTCGATACAGGTTAGACCCGACAACTTACAAATTTTTTATGCTATAACAATACATCTTTACTTCAAAATACTTAGCGTCATTAATCTATTAGGCTGTTATGACTACAATACCTTCTTAAAACACAAAATTACAGCTTATTTATATACGAGATAGTAGATCGCTAGACAAAGTGCGTATAAGAGAACCATAAAATTTGAAAGTCAAGTTTTCAATAAACAGTTCATCAAAATTAACTATAAAATAATAAATAATTAAATTTCTTTTTCTTATACTCTACAGTAGAATATCCATTATAAATGCATTATTTTTTTCAATAAAAATGGTTTTATTATTGAGTTTTGTTTGTTCAATGTACTATATTTCAATTGAATTGCAATAGTTAAGATGTTGTTAACTAAGTCTATAATAATAATAAAATAAATAAATAATCTCCTACTAAAAATAACGAAGATTGTAGACAGTTTAATAGAAAATTATCTTAAATGGATTTTCTCAAATAGTCAAGTATAATGTTTCTGGCTGAGTTAAAATATATTTTGCATCAAAATGTATGTCTCTATTTATCTCGAGTTTACTATAAAATGGTCAATTACGATTCATTATAAAATATTTCGAAAATAGCCAATTACATATAGAAAATCGAGTTGACCATTGTATGGTGATATGTATTCAGATAAATAAAAAGAAGGAGGCTGGTCGCGTGTATGGCTCGAGGCACATTGCACGATTCTGGTAGTTGCTCTAGTTTAAAGTTACCGCGCCCTCTTGTAAAACTTTCACTGCACCTGTTTTGCGGTTTTTTGCCCGTTATGTGTCTGTTGTAATGTTTCAAAAATAAATTCTAATGTAACATGTTAATGCACTTGATAGGATATACACAAATATTTAGTTTCGACTAGGAAAACGTATTTGTTGAAAACTATATGGTAAATTTTATGTTTTATGGAATTTTTAAGAAAACAATTAAGAATGAAAAATAATAAAAGCAATTAATATACATTAGTTCGCAAAGTTTTCTTAAGGGATGTTAGACATTTTCCTTAATCCTATAAGTACTAGGTTATTGAATTTACTTTGGACAGGAAAATATATATTCTATATGTGTATAAAGTATTAATATTGAAACTTCATATTGTATAGATAGTACTATATAATATAATATTAAATATAGATTCTTTGGTGTTACACATAATTACATAATATTATATTAGTATAAGTAATTTAGATTATTTATTTGTTTAGCTTCTTTTTAAATACGAGTACATAATATATATGTATATTACAGTTATTTTACTGTATAATTAAAACAATTATATTTTATTTGAAAAATAAATGTTATTTCATATATCATATTAGGTACTCAAAACTAATTAGTTGTTGGACCAAAAAACAAATTTAAGCTGTAATATATTTTACTATACTTAATCATCAAAAGAAAAATATACATTTACAAATCAACTTATTTGTAAAATTGATAAATTACTTTTTATACAAATACAAATCTATTTTAATAAGTTCATTACATAAATGTCAATTCAATTTAAATACTATAAACTGATTAAATTGGAAATATCATCAACTATAATAAAGAACAACAGAACATTTTTACTGAATGTTCATTACCAATTTCTATATTTATTTAATTGTTAATTTATAATATGTATTATGTATTCACGTATAATATATTGATTTTTAATGAAGTCCTTTAAGAAATATATATAATATATAAATGTAATTTACACGATAATACGATATTTATATTTATTATAATTTGTATCAATGTATAAGTACTAATACGATTCTTTTTAAAATGATATTAAGTCTGATATTGTCTTAATATTATATTTACTTGTGGTTTAAAAATTATTCATTTTTCAAACAAATTAAGTGGGAAGTAGCTCCAATATCAAGTTTAATTCGTATTCATATGCCAATAAAAATACAATTTCCTACTTAAAATTAATTACATTTTAAACATAGGTACCTCTATAAGGTTAGATACTTTAGAAATGCTAAATATATTATAATAATATATTTATATATTAAAAACTGACAATACTAATTATCTAAAACAATTAACAGATTATAATCTGCTTAATCTAATGCTTTAACTTTCCCTCGGACAGAGGGTACCTACCTACTTCTCCTACCGTAAAGTAAAACTACATGAATGCATTATGATAATAGTATTTGCCATACACTCCATGTGTTCAGTTTATGTTGTGGAGTTGTGCTACATCGCGTAAATGTAGCATGACGAATATTTTTAAAAATTTGTTTATTTAACATCTGAAATTTAAACTTTTTTAATTTTTGTGTAATGGGCACTTCAATTATTGATTATTTGGAATATACATCTTTACAAATAAACGGTAAGTACAATAATTTTAGTTGTAAATTAATACTGTATAAGTTGTCTATAATTTTATATATTTTATAATTAAAACACATTATATTTTTAGTTAAAAAGTATCTACTGTATTTTATTAATATAAATTTCAGTAATAATAAGATTCATACCATCATTCATAAATACCTACCTACTTCTATAATTTACAACTTATAATAAAATATACATAAATTTTCATACATGTGACATAAATTTAAACGATTTAGTCGATACTTGTAGATATTTTATCAATGTATAAATCGGTACTATTTTATGATTTTATATCATATCTTTTTATTGATTAATAAATGGAAAACTAAAAATTAATAAATAATAAATTAAAATATGTACAATTTTCCAAAAATAATTAAATTTCCAGAATAATTAATAAATTTACCAAGTTATACAAATATAAATAATTACTAAATATAAGTTACTGTCTGTATATTAAATTATTTATGTTTAGGTAGCAGGTAGGGTAAATTATTGAAAATAAATTACATCATTTTAAAGTTAAATTTCATTATTCTCATTTTACGTATATCGATTTAAAAAAAATTAACCAGTCTGGATTTGGATATAATATTTCGTATAAAAAAATAAATTATTAATTTAAATTTTGTTAATATCTGTTTTAAAGATAATAAATATTTAAAATTCTTTTTAGTACCAACTTTAGTAGTTATAAATTATTGGTTTAATTTATACAACAGCTTTATTGGGTGATAGCCGAAAGTTTATACTTTAAAACAAATTACATATTATTCAGAATGCCTAATTTAAGTAATCAACATTATTTTTATTTATCAAGATAAAAGAAATATAAAAAATGAGTGGGAAGTTGTATTATAATTTTTAAAGTTATAAATGACTAATTCGATTTTTTATTATCTTTTAACTGATGAAGAGGAGTTATATAAAAAGGATATTTCCAATTGCATACATAGATTAAAAATTGTTTTACTAAAACGGAGGTGTATTATAGAAGGCTGTAATGCTACAAGGACAAAAACTAATTTGTATCAAGAACAATCAGTAGGAGAAACATGAATTATTATTAATTTTGTCCATTTACAAACAAATAAAAAACCCTTTTAAGTTGGCAATAGCTACATTTTTAGACTATTAGTTAGTTTATTTTAGTTTATTATTAGTATTAGCCTTTTTCCGATTCTCCTAAAATAATCTTAGGTAAACATACAATTATATGATTATGCTACTATTATTTTACATCTCAGTAAAATATTTTACAATATGTAGTATGTACCATTACAAAATACCTAAATTCAAATTATTATTACTATTAAGTAATTGGAAAAAACAAATTATTTAAGTATATTGTTTATTTGTTCCTAATTACTAAGGGTCTTAGGATTTAGAAGTTAAAAATTAAAAACAACTTTAATATTTTGTCTAGCTAATAGTCATAAATAATAGTAAATACCAATTAGAAAACAGAGGATTATGATTATATAAATCAAATAGAAAATGTTTTAATAGGATTAATATAAGTCACATACAATAAAATTATTAACTATTTTAATAAATGTCTAATTTAGTAATCTTGGTCAAATTTCGTTTTGTACAATAATATTCTACAACAATAAATTATTATTTGAATTTCTTAAAATAGATACTATTGTTGTCTGTTTAATATTTTTGACTTTATATGTATAAATAAAGTACCTATTAAAATAGTGAACAGTAACATAATACATCCCAAAATACTGGTCTTCTGACTTTAAATATCTAATACATAAATCATTACAAATTTACAATAGTAGCATTATGCAACATAGAAAAATACGAATGGCAAAAATGAATAATATATAAATTAATACACCGTTATGACAAATATAATAGTAAGTATTTTAACAAAAGACACAATTACACAAATAATTGTATTGGACATACGAGAACATAATATTATGAATTGGATATTATTGTTGTAACGGAAATTGTATTTTTCACATTATATAATCAATGAGTAAATAGCATAAATATTTATTTAATATTTGCAAATAGAAATAACGCTCTATCATCACATTCTTATGAGGAATAATTTATTTATTTACGATCATTAAATAGTAAATAATAAAAACGAATTTTTATAATATCAATAAATTAGGTTATTTTCAAAAAATAGTATATTTATATTATAATAATATATTGTGCACAATATATCATATATAATTACCTATTACACTCATAATCTTATATTATAATCTTAAAAATTATAATACAATAAGAATTAATTTAATCCCGGGTTAAAAGTTAGTACTTAGTTACAGTATTTACTATTTTGTCGGAGCAATTAAGTGCACATTGGCACATTGCTGTAGGACGTAGGTCAAACAGTACTAAAATCGTGTTTTGTATCAGAGCAAGGTTAACCAGTTCATAAAATAGACTATTTTGTCTACAAAATTGTAATACATTTATAGGTTCTCAAGTAGTTTATGGGAAACTAATAAAAAACGTACAATTCAAATTAGAATTACCAAATAAGTTTTTTTTTTTAAATTTAAAAAGAAAAAAATATACTGAAAATGTAAATCAATAGTTCAATTTACATAGGTAATGATAAAAACTAATATAAACTTTACTATAAGTAATAAACCGTTAAGAAATCATAAGACAATTATAAATTACAAAATTTATAAAATATATTTCTATGTAATATATAATACGTAAACATATTTTATTTTACTATCTAACGAGAATATAAAATATAAATTATTACCATAAAATTGAATAATCTTTTTTAGAAAATACGTCATGTCATAGTTTCATTTTCATTACAAATACTATGTAATAACGATATGTATTTTAAATATTATTTTATGTTGCGTAACTGTGAAGTTAAACAATTAATTCGAGACTCATAAGCGCATGATTCCTGTTTTATACAAATAACGAACGAATTGCATAAATAACCTAATTTTAATCTATAACATATTCTTTTCAGATGTATTTGCTGCCATATGTGATATTAAAAATAATATTACTAACAAGCACTGTCGCGGAACCTGTGTTAGAAATTTTATTGCCAGCAGAGAATGGTCAAACCCTAGTGAATGTGGATCAATCAAATTCGGCCAACGATGACGAAAAAACTTTAGCACAACAAATTATTGAAGGCAAGTATGGTCTTATACATAAAGAACTGTTTAATGATATACCACCAAGGCCTGGAATCTTAAGTTACAATATCAATCCTGAAGTTCCCAAGGACAACATCAATAATTTAGGAGGTTTAGATCCAGACGAAATATGGCTGGCAGAAAACCATTTACTCGTTTTAAGAGGAGGAAATTTTAGTGATAAAAAAGTCAAATGGTCATATATAGATAACTATATTGCTCCATTAAGACAGGTAAAAATACCGGAAAACCCTAAAATACCTCCGCCATTTCCAATACAGTTGGAGGACAATGGACCAATTGACTTTGTATCAGTTAATGGTTCTACTTGGAATCCAATATTTCCTCCATTATTTCCACCAATTCAAGGCTCACCTTCTAACACAACATTTGATGAAGATGATCAATCATTATTTTATCCTCCAAAATATGATTTTTTATATGCTCAAGAAAATTCCACAAGAGTTCCACCAGGTCCGTTGGTTCCTGGGATAGTGTTACCACCTCCCCCAAATTTTTTTGGTCCTTTAGAAAAATCAGAAAAAGCTAAAAAAATTAATTTAAATACAAATAGAACAATTCCAAGATTTAATCAAAAACCATACTTTAAAATTCCTAAAGGAAATAATAATGATAAAGAAAATGGATGGATTCCAATACCATCAATCAAACCAAACTATATTGAAGGTTTGAAAATTAAAAATAATATTCTTATAAGTACTACTGAAAATAATAATTATAACTCATTGAAAAATACAAATTATAATGAACAAAACAATTTCCACAGTCATCAATTATTCATAGAAAAACCAGTAGAGCATACAACTAATAGTCCTGATTCATATTACTATTATGAAGAAAAAAATAAGCATGACGCTGAAAAACCCTCACAACACAATAAATATGTAGATACGAATTTAAAAAATCAACAGTTTGATTTCCAAAATAACTATGAGAAGTCTACCACTGTTAAACCGTATTATGATTATAGTTATATAGCCCCTGAGTATGATTCTAAATCTCAAATTCAAAATCCTATACATAAACATAAATCAATAACAGAATATGAAAGAAAACCATTATATCAAGAATGGTTAGAAAAACCAAAACAATCCCACTACAACAATCAAATTGAAAAACAGCAACACCAATCTCGGCCACAACAAAAAAATCAATATTCAGATATTGATTATGATGGATATCAAACAGAAAAACCTACCCTTGCTACAGATAATCCATACCATGCATTTTTCACACAAGATGATGCCAGTTTAGTAGATGAAAATACAAAAAAATATTTTGCTTTATTTGGCCAAAAAGTTAGAACTGATAAACCAGTACAAGTGACATCACAATTAAAAAATCATAGTAATAAAAATGATAAGTTACCCATAACGGATGACATTAAAGTCAATTTTAAACAACCATTAAAAACTAATCATCCAGAATCAGAAATAATTAGTACCAAAACTCCCAATAATGATGTCCTTACTTTATATGACGATATTAATGTTAACTTTAAGCAACCGCTGCCTCCAAAAAATCCAGATGCTGACTTATTATCTCAAAATCCAAATGATTTTAAAGATAATTTTTCATATGATAATGCAGAAAAATTTTATAATCAATATTTACCTTCAAAAAATGTTAATGTTGATCAAATAATCAGAAATCCTTACATTCAAACTTCACACCAAGGAAATAATCCATTTAATTATAAAAAACTTCCACAATCAAACAATCAAAATCTAGAAACAATCACCCAACGACCATACTTATCTGTTCCACAGTCTTCATTCTTAGATGATACACAATTTAATTATAAACAACCATTACCGCTAATAAATTTTAATGCAGATATTATTTCTCAACAACCACCATATATAATACCATCATTATTAGAAGATACCAATGTAAATTATAAACAACCATCTGAAACAGAAAATCCAAGTGCTGAACAAATTACTCAAAGACCGCATAAACACGGAACACAATCACCATTTCATGATAGTACAAATTATAATTTAGATTCTTCATTTAAAACAATGAATCCAATTTTAGAACATATAACTCAAAAGTCATATTTACAAATATCTCAAACGCCATTTTATAGTGATATTATAAGAAGTAATAAACAGTCTTATCCATTAATAAATTCAAATGCAGAACAGGTTACCCAAAGACCATATATAAACGTTCCAGAAACGCCAATAATTGATGGAATTCAAGTAAATTTTAAACAACAAAGATATTCAAATAACGGTATAACAACACAAAAACCACATACTTCATATATTGAAGACGCTCAAATGAATTACAAACAAACAATATTACAACAAGACCCAAATATTGAAGCTGTGGTAAAAAGACCACGTATAAAATTTCCTCAGACATCACTAACTGATGACACTAGATTCAATTTTAAAAGACCATTAACATTGAAAAATCAAGATACAGAATATTTTACTCAAAGACCTCAATCTATATATCCAGAAACATCAGTAATTGACAATATTCATGTAAATTATAAACAACCAATACCAACCAAAAATATTGATGGAGAATACATAATATCAACACAAAGGCCATTAAATCGTGTTGTTTCATATAATTTACCAGGTAATAGTGGTAGCCATTTTTTCTTTTTAACAACTCACACAGGACATCCAATACAATACAATTTGGGTAGTCATAATTATCAATACTTTAAAAGAAGTGTAAAATAGTAAATGTTATATTATTTAATTTAAAAATGCAAATACATTTTCATAAACTTAATATCAAACATAAAAAACATTTGTTGTTGTAAAAGAAAAGACTGTGTTAAGTAATACTAATATCTTACAACAAAATTATTCTTATGTAAGGTAAACACAATATTATTGTGTTTAATTAATATAACATATTGTACTTAAATAGAATGATTATCATTTATTTTTTGATTATTTTCTAAAATACATAAATCTATAAGTATTCGAGTGAAAGTAAATATTGTATCACTTTATAGTTATAATGAATTAAAGAAGTTTAAGAAATATTTTTGTAATAATTTAATGTTGTGTCATAATTTAAAAATAAGAAAATATTTTGTTATTTATTTTTGTTTAACACAAATTGTAAAATATTTTATTTATAATATATTTTAAATTTAATAAATACTTTAAAATTAAATCACACACACATTAACAAATACATACTTTATTCGAAATAAGAACAGGCTATGGCGGCCGACTTGTGCGCATGGGAGTGGCTTCATTATGTGCACAGCCCTCAAACAAAAACGAAGGCAAGAGCAACGTAATTAGTCAATCATAGACCACCGACCTGAACAAATAACTTAAATTGCATTGTATACTCTGAAACTGATGAGGTGCAGAGCAATACAATGTGTTGTATTTATCCGTACCGTCACTCACGTGCCAAATAATCACATACATATCATACGAACATGTGGCTGATTAAGGGGGGATACATATAGACGGTGCCTGACTGCCGTCCAACGTAAATTGGTCGCTGCCGTAGCCTGTTCTTATTTCGAATAGAGTATATAGTAACCAGAATTTTATGTTACAGCAAAAAAACTTGAAGTACCAATTTAATTAAAAATAACTTAAAATAATTTTTTTAATGTATTTTATTTCATTTTATTGTATTATACGTTTTTCTCTATTTGACAATTCGAACAAAAAAATTGCTGTAACTTAAAATATTGACCATCCTTAATATTTAGTGTGTATGTGTATTTTGAATACATGTTTTTGTATAAACAATTAATTTATTTTTAAATTTTAAATTTAAAGAATATTTATAAGTTATAGTAATAATTAAGAAGATTAAAATCTTATATCAATAAGAAATAAAACAATAAAAAGAATGATATTGATCACACAGATAAGATGCAAAAATATTCTATAATTTACTTAATTGTCCTTATCTTGTCATACATAACATGATAAACACAAAAATTTATACTAATGGTCTTTTTTTTAAAAAATGTATAAATAGAGAGCGGATAATTAGGTTTTTAAAAGTGCAAAATATGAAACTAATAAAACGTAAAATGTTTTCTTAATATTTCATTAAAAATTTGTAAAGTGAAAAATCATATTATTGTCTATACACAGTCTTAAATAAATAGCCGCTACAAGTAAACTAATAAAATAATTCATAATTTATAAACAAAGGACTTACCTGTATCCAATTCATTACTAGATGATGCATCAGTCGGAGGTTTATCATGCAAATGTAAGTAAACTTGTATTGCACATCTTGCCACTCTGAAATAAAACGGATGACAACGTAACACATCCTCAAGTCTTAATAAATTCACATATGACCTTAGTGTCATTTTACGCATACAGTATGTGTGAAAATCAAATTGATCATCAATAATCTCAGTAAAATGCTGCAAAAATATAGTAAAAAAACAAAAACTTAATATAATATTATTATTATTATTACAAAATAAGATAATACTACAAATTAATTGTACTTAAATATTATGATAAATAAATATTATCTTTTATTATTTTAATATTATATGTATTATTTATCCATTATATATCAAAATGATCAATCTGAGGTTCTCTTAATAAACTTGTGGCCTGTGACTTTTTCACCAAATTTTAAAGTCAAAAGGGATAATAGAACATAACATTAACATTTTATATATATATATTGTTAATAGTGGCAGATTTATGGGGAGGGGGATGGAGTCCATGGGGTCTGGACTCCCCCCAAACTGATATAATATGATGTACCTATACTGAAATAATATGTTAAAACACAATGTTTAATCCTATCCTATCTATTCTTGTGTACACAAACGGAAAATAACTTAATTAGGATGTGCCCCTATATAAACTGGTAACATTAATTTGCTGATAATAATTAATAATAATATGTTTATATTAGATTATTGACAATTATTATAGATCTATAATTTTAAATTCTGAGTGAAGCATGGAATGTATTAGTTTTACAATTTTTTTTTTTTTTTTGTGTCTGAAAACATTTTTTTATGTAGAAATAATGGTCTCAATACACGAATAAAGTATGTTTTTGATAGCAAATTGCATTCAGTTGATACTTTTTAAGCTCATATTTTTCAAAAGTTTTACCTTGGGGGAAGAAAAACTACAAAAAAATGGCAAAAAACAGCAAAATTACAGTTTTCATTATTTCAATTTTTTTTTTATTTGGTGATAATTAATTAGGTTTTCACTATTGGGATCATAGGAATTTTTTTGAGTATTCACTTGGGTCTTCTAAAAAAAGAAAAAATTTTGGAAATGATTGGTTGATTTTCTGACGAAGTATAGAGCTTTGAAATTATTTCCAAAAATGTTTATATTACATGAAATTTTGGGTTTAACAGTTTGAAAATTTTATAGAAGTCTACTCATATATACTTTAATCTATTAACAAAATATTTTGAAAATCGTAATTCACAATTTTTTTTATAAGCTTCTAAAATTTGAATATTTAGTAAAATTCAATATTGTATTTTTTTTAAATGTCTGTAAACACTTTTTGGGGTAGAAATAACTGTCCAATTACCACAACTAGGTAAAAAATTGCATGTAGTTAGTACGTTATTTAACTCAAATTTTAAATTTCTCAAAAGTGTAAAACAGAAAATTTCACGGAAATCACAATTTTGATTAATTTATTTTAGATTTTTTATGATAACTAATGCAATTTTGAACGTAGGTGCTTAAATTTTTTTTTGAGTATCCTCATAGGTAGTTTACATACATGAACTTTTGAAACAACTTCTCAGTATAATATATTGTATAACTAAACTGAAATTTGCTCAGAATTGTATTTTTTAATGCAATATCATTGCATTTAAATCTTAATTATAATAAACCACTAATTTCTCCAAGGACCGAAGGGATGAAGAAAGAACATCCAAAATCAAACTTTCCGTTTTTTTACATATTATTTTTTATGACCCCCAAGAAAATGTTGAAAATCTGTCACTGATTATGAGCGATGTTAAATATTTATAGGTTTTACAATGATGATGCTTTTTTTAAGGTCTGTACATACTTTTTAAGACAGAAATACCATAAATAGGGTAGGCTTTCGGTAGAGAATTGCATCTAGTCAGTACATTATTTAGGTCATTTTTAGAGTTTCTCAAAAGTTTTTATTTGTGATATGGAACAATACTAAAAAAATGGCAAAATTCGCAGATTCTACATTTTTGACGAACATAAATTTAATATTTTTATTGATAGGTAGCTAATTTTTCTGTTACACATCATTTGAAAGGTAAATAAAAAAAAATTTATAAAAATAAATATTATCAGTATATTATATATTTGTAACTGATTTTCGATAAGAATCATATTTTCAAATGGAATATTATTGCATACAAACCCTAATTATAATATAACCACTAACTTCTTCAAAAATCGAAGGGACAACAAGGAGGACCGCCCAGAACCAACCGGTTTTAATTTTAGTACTAACTTATTTATCTGGGATTTGAAAATTCAAAGCTCTATATTTAGCCAAAAAATAAATCGATCAGTTCCAAAATTTTACTAAACGTAAATAATAACTATGTGAGTATTCAAACAAATTTTTTAAGTCCCTACAATTAAAATTCAATTAGTAATCAAGAAATAAAAAGATTTTAAATAACGGAAACCGTAATTTTGCCAATTTTCCTCTTCTCAAAATTTTTTTGGAAATTTCAGGAAATGAGCTAAATGAAGTACCAATTACATGAAATTTAGTACGGAAAGGGTACCCTATTTGTGGTAATCTGACCATTATTTTTACGCGAAAAAATGTTTCATACATCAGAAAAAAAAATAATAAAAAGCCTACAAAGAATTGTCAATTTTCCGTTTATGGAAGAAAAACTTTTGGGAAATTCAAAAAATGAGCTGAATAAAGTACCAACTAGATAAAATTTGGTACAGAAAGGGTACCCTATTTGAGGTAATCGAACCATTATTTCTTCCCGAAAATATGTTTTCATACATAAAAAAAAACATCATCGTAGAAACAATACATTCCTCGTTCTGCTCAGAATCTAAAATTGTCAGTCACGATTTTCAAAATATTCTGTAAAAATATTAAGTAATATATCATTACACTTCGGTATAATTTTCAAACCGATAAATCAAAAATTACAGGAAATATTAAACTTTTTGGAAAAAAGAACAAAGTTCTATACTTGACCAAAAAATCAATCAATTTGTTTCAAAATTTTACCAGACTTGTTTATTACCTATGTTAATACTCAAAGAAATGTTCATAATGTTATAATGTACATAATAATATATTTATTTACTTGTAATATTATTATAATCGTGATTATGATTATAGTGGGTTCAGATAATTGAGTTTCTACAATAAATGTAAAAATATATAAATAGTTACTTTACCCTATCAACTTCATGACATTTTTTCAAACTTTCACCATATTTCCCAAGTCGTTGATAAGCTAATGCACATTCAGTTTGGAACCACATGCATTGCATCTCATTCAAATTTTCCATAGGAGATACACCTTCCTGTAAAATTGTAAAAATATAAAGTTATACATAAAGAAACTTGGCTAATATTTATTATCAAAAAAATTAATAATTACAAAACATATAATTTCATAAATATTAAACTTCTTTATAAATATACTGATAATGCAAATAATATTAAGTTTAAATTATTTTCTTTTTTTTTCAAATTTAATAATATATCATAATTTGTAATACATAAAACATTACTATTCTATAAAAATTTAAGTTTTTTAAATATAATATATTTATGTATAACAGTGTAAATTTTTTAATAATTGATAAATATTTTGATAACTAATATTATTATTTATTTATTTTAACCAAGATAAAACAATTTCTTACTCGTGTAAATTTAGAGCAAGTTTCTTCTGCTTCTTTAATAAGATTTGCACGTAACATATATTTTGCACATTTTGAATTGATATATCTATCAGCAGTATCCAAGCCTTGTGCTTCATCTAACCATTTATATGCTTCATAAACGTCACCAGCATGCTAATTAAAATATGTTAAACTTATTACAAGATAAATAAGCATTTATTTACAATATAATACTTTAAATATTCTTCCTTTGGTCACAAATAATTCTATTAATGTTGGTGTATGTGCTATAGCCATATCAATAAAAGTTAATGCCTTTTGTACATCATCAAGATAATCATAATGTTGAGCTAAATAGTGGTATACCCATAGTAATGCTGAAGCTGGTTCTTTACATGCTGTATCTAAAAAAAAATACATGCATATCATTAATTATTAAGAATTTAATAGAAAAATTTAAAACAAATGTATTTATTCATCAAAACAAACAAAACATACTAACTAACAATAATGTTTCATTTTGTATTACAAAAAATAAAAAAGTGGGAAGGTCGATTCAGTCCTCACAGACATAAGTGATTAATTATACTTAAGATTTGAATGCAATGATATTGCATTAGAAAATATAATTCTGAGCTAAACTCAATATATTACAAAATACTGAACTGATATTCCATACCAAAATTTTACATGTGTAAATTACCATTGTAAATATTTTAAATTAATTTCAAATTCGTACAATCAAAATTCAAGGAGTTAAACCATTAAAATCAAAATTGCAGGTAATATTACACATTTTTGAAAAAAATTTGAAGACTAAAGGAAACCGTAATTTTGCTGATTTCCACCATTTTTTGATAGTTTTTCTTCTCCCAAGGAAAAATTTTTGAGAAATTCGAAAAATAAGCTAAATATAGTACCAACTAGATGCAATTTGCTACTGAAAGCATACCCTATTTGTGGTAATCTAACCATTATTTCTAGCCAATAAAGTGTCAGCAGACATAAAAAAAAACATTCTAAAACAAATACATATATTAAAAAATGTATTAAACTCAAAAAGCATAACTAATAGTAACATTCGTTTAAACAAACAGTTTATATTTTCTTCTAATGAAATGCTATGCTACATGGCTGACATCAATCACATTTAAAAGGGCTGAAAATTGGTTAACATGACTTTTTAGTTAATTTAATGATTTGTTTTTGTTTTGTTCTATGTAATTATGATCGACTTACTCTAGAACTCAGATTCTACCACATGCAAAAAGCCTGTGATTACCTGGGAATCAAATAAACTGGGCTTTGTGAACCAAAACATGTTTTTAGACAACTTGGTCCCAATAGTAACAAACATTCATATGATATTAAATAATTTAATTGTAATTACCTTCACCGTCAAATGTACTGAACTTTGTTAAATTATTTACATAGGATTCTAGTAACTCTTCAATTATTTGTACTTTCTGTTTATTCTTATACAAAGAACGTAAATCTACAAATAATGGTGGGACACCTTTATGAAAACCTGCTCTTAAATAAGAATCAATTTCACTTCGGAATGTATTTCCTGTAAGTTATAATTTAAACAATTAATTTATATTTCTGATAATTAAAAATTGTAATTAAATTTACCTGAAGCAAAAGTCAAACATAATCGTTTAGGAGCCAGTGCTTTGGGAAACTTTTTCTTATAGCCACATAACATATTATAAACACATTCATCATTATGCAATTGTTTAGCCTCTTTAATTTTTAAATAGTAAGGCGTGTTTTCCTGATTTCTTCGTAATAATTTTTCATAACACAGTGTAGCTAAATTATATTCTCCCATTTGTAAATATAATGTACCTAAATTAAATAACAAGCAATAAATTATGCAAATTATAAATAAATTTTAATGTTTTTAATAATTACTAAAATATTATAACTAACCATATATTTCTAAGACTGTTAATTTATCAAAAATATTCTCTTTATACATATCTAAATGTTTGATGGCATCTAATATTCCGCCTGATTCTTGAATAACCATATTTTGATATAATAGAAGCTCACTATACTCAAAATCAAATGGTGCCTAAATATTTAATTGAAAAATTAAAATTGTATTTTTTTTTTTAATATTATATAAATAAATAGTTCAATGTAATATATAGAACATAAAATTACCAATATTGTATTATTCTAATTGAAAATAATTAGTAAAATTTATATATTACACAAAAATTGTAACAACATGCACAAAAAATTGTCATGGAGATAAAAATTTATCAACATATCTTAAATACTCTTCTGCCAATATTTATAACTCATTTAATAAATAAATTTTTCTTTATATTATCCATATATAAAATTACAACTTACAGATACCATTTGTGTTTTTCTAAAAGTTTCTAAAATTTTTAAAGCCATATCATGGTCATTTAAAAGATGATACGCCATTGCATAACCAATCCATGATGCTCTTTGCGTTGGTCGTAACATAAAAAGTTGGTATCTTGTATCCTTAAAAAGTAATAATTTAATTATTAATTAAGTAATTAAATAATATTCGTATATTTAATAAAAAACTGTCAATTAGAATTGTTTAAACTTTTTATTTGTTAATGATACCTGAATATTTAAATCATATTTATGTTTAGAATATTATATAAACCATTTTACCACAGCTATAATAATACTATAATAGTATAATTAATATTATACTGTTTACATATCCTGCAAAAAAATATCTTACTAAAATTTTTGAAAAGTTCTAGATTAGATATTATCTAACTTTGATTATTGTATTATCACAATTTTTTTAAATTTTATTAATATAAAAGTTATGAGTTTAATCAAATTTTAAAAATTAACATTAAATTTAAATCAGTTGAAATATTTTTTTTAAAAATTAAATTTAACAAAACGAAAAATTTGTTTGAGGATTTGATGAATATCAAATTATGATTTTGCTTCAAGAAAAAACATTTAATGATAGTCAATTGTATTAACAGGTTTAATTTAAAATTGGTATTGAATGACAAAACAAGCAAATACTATTTCTTTAATTACCCATTTGTTCATTTCTTTTACTGATGTATTTGTACCACCAGTCATTATAAATCTATTAAAATATATTTTTATAGTTATTTATATTTTTTTTTTTTTATATACATTTTTACTTATGTTACAAATGGATAGATAATATATTTTTCTGATATTTTCAATGAAACATAATATATAGAAGCAATAATTATTGCTTAATTAAATTACTTAAAGTAATTAAAAATTTATAAATATTTTATTAAATGTTACAAGTCAATATTTTCTTAACATCACTCTCAATTTCATCTATCCATATAATCCATCATATCATATAATTAGCCTTCCTTTACCTCTTGTACTATCTACAATCATTTCCATAACAACTCTCACTGTCTAAAGCACGTCTACTCATAACATGCCAAAACCATCTAAGCCCATTCTTTCTCATTTTCTCCACAATTGATGATGCTTTTACACTTTTCTTTAAATATTCATTTCTTATTCTACTAGGTATAATTATTATATGAAATTAAAATATCAATACATCTAACGAAAAAGGTACTAACTCCATTTTGTCAATTGTTCAGGAGGAACAAAATAAAATACAAAGTTAATTTCTTATTCTTTTTTTTATTTTTTTATTTAAATATTATTTTATTACCTCTGTAGGATAGATGGAAATATAATAATTTTCGTGGTCGATAAAGAAAAAAATCCTTTATCAGAATGCAGTATTAAAAGTGGTAACTCAAAAACAAACAAAATTGAGTTACTACCTTTTTCGTTGCATGTATTGATATAATTTATTATAAAAAGAACATATCAATTTTAAATAACCAATCTAATAAATATAAATCATTTATATAAAAACAATTATTTTTATAAAATCTAATTCACTCATACTAAAATAATATTTACTCTATATCCTTCCAAATCCCTCATTTGAATTTGTAATAATGATAAGTCACGTAAGATTTGAATATTATCTTTCTCCCATTTTAATGCATTTCTATAACATTTAATAGCTTCATCATACCTATAAAAAAATTTAATCGTATCATATAAAATAATTAGTCATTAATATACATTATTCTTCTTCCTAAAGTACTAAACTTACTTTTTATCTGATCTTTGTAATAATCCATAAACATGCCAGCAAACATGTGAAGTAAGATCATTACGTAGACCTCGTCTCACATGTTCATAAGCTTCTTCTTTTCGACCAAGAAAATTTAATGTGAGTCCTTTCATTGCCAATGTTTCTGAGTAAAGCAGATTTAAAATTAATTTTCAATATTTATTTTAACTGTTAAAAAAATGATTTACCTCCATGTTCAGAAAACTTTGGATTTGAGAGTATCTGTTTTGCAAATTTCAGTCCATTTTTATATTGTTTCTGTTCATAGCATCTCTAAAATTAAAGTATTATATACTAAGTAAATAGTGCATGTATTTAAATCTATCTAAATTAAAATTATATTATAGATGAATTAAAAGTGTTAAAAGCAAAAGCAAATTAAGGGTATTTTATAGTAACATATACATTATGTTCAATTATAATATGTTCACTATTTTATAAGAAAATTAATATTAACAAACTTACTAAAATTCGTTTGAATAAAGAATTTTCTTTAGGCGGTAAAGGCTGGCCCGATGGCATTATAACTTTATTTGTTTACCCTGAACTTAATAAATGAAATAAATGTTCAAATTTACTGACTTACAAAAGGTAAAGGTATAAAAATTGTAGTCTAAATCTAGTAAAACGATCCTCGTGAGAATTTCCATAACACTTTTTTTGAGAAATCATAAATACAGTTGAGTATGAAGTTAGAAACATTATAAATGATAAATACATTTTATAAAGTCTCTGATAATTGTCTTCCATGGATATATTCACGCAATAATAAAATATGGCCTTTAAATATAAATAGAATGGAATAAAATCACGTCTTAAATCATAGATTATAATCAATCTATAAAGATAAGAATTGTATCACTATATGAAAAATATATAAAATTTCATATAGGCAGTGATTGTATTGATATGTTTGTCATTTCTCCAATGAGATTCGTAAACAATATTGCATTCAAATCTTATTATGTTAAAATAAAACACTAATTAGAGAGATATTAATTAGATAGAAAGGCGTAAAGAGGCATAGTGGAAGCGTCGATGGGTCTAAACGATCTCGAATAAGCCATAGAATAGAAAACAATAATTTCACAGAGGACAAATGAGGAACGTCCAGAATCAACCTTCCCATTCTTTTTCTATTACATACCAATAAATTTAACTTGTCCAGTTTGTCTTGACACCTTGCGAACATTTTTTCTGATCTCTACCGATTTGTTCAGAAGTTTGACATGGAGTGTACTGTACGATTTATACATTAGACACGGACGTCAGTTTATCAAAAGGATGGCTTGAGAGTACCAAAATAAAATATTTTGGTGTATACATGAAATATGTTTTTATTCATCAATGGAGTTTGAAAGAATAATTTTTTCATGCCATTTTGTACCACCAAATTATCAATAGTGGTAAAACTTAAAATTGTCCGTTTGTCTAACCTTTCCAGTTTTAAATAAAAATCAATTTATTATGCCCAAAATGAGTAAAATTAATTTATTGATTTAGAAATTAAAGATTTTACAATTCACATAGATAAAAAATGTAATTTGTCTATACATTTATTTGTATTCGTTATTTTGAAACACAATAAGACATTCAAACCGTATTAGCTACAATTTTTAAACTAATAAAAATAATATTCAGTAATGTATAAATTTAACACAAAATGTTTTATTGAACAAATTATACAGATGTTTACTATAATAATAAATAATAATATATTATGTATTGAATATTGATACATATTACAACTAAAACAATGACTAGATACCAACAGTATAAATAATTTATAAATACACACAAACTGGACTTAAAACAAAAGGAACCAATAAATAGCATAGTATTATTATGATGGAATGCTTAAAAATCTAAAAAATTTAGGTTATTCAAAATTTAACTATAACATATTGTTTTTTTAAAACTAATCTATTGTTTATCGTGGCGTTCATTCACGTCAATAATAGACAAATTTATGCTAGCCACATAGCAATGAATTAATGATATCAATGTTTTGACAAGCATTATTGGACTTGAAAACCAGCATATTAACTTAAATAATCCATGACCAGCAACTAAAACAAAAATTGTTTTTAACATTAATACCTAAAAATGGTACAATCTACTGGGCCGGATTGGATAAATTTGATCTACTAAGTTTTCTATATATTATCGGCCCATTTTTTTTTAAATGCTAACTTTTAAACGTACCTAAATTGTTTTTAATTTCAAATAATTTTAACACTTTCTATGAATTTTTTTACCGGCTCACCTAAATTTTTTCATTAATTCACTGGGAATGTGCATCCACATATGTACACATGATTAACAGTACATGCAAAACAATCACACACACAAAAAACAATCGTAGTGGGACATATTTGTATACGTCACATCCAGCATATACTTCAGAATTATATTTTTGTAGGATTGGCGATAAATAAAAATAATATATACAGACTATAGGGCTGGTATGTATTGTTTATTATAGTTAATTTAGTTTAATCAAACATGATTACCAATTGGAAACATACCATGATATTGTATTTTGTATATGTTTATATTTTTCAATATTAATATATAAATCATATATTTTTACACCAAAACTAAAAAAAGGGATTTTACAGACAAATAGTGCTCACTTTAATTGGTGAATTTGAAAAATATCCGATTTTGTGTGATAGTACTCATAAATTGTATAAATTAAATAATAAACATAAAGACACGTAGAATGAAATTGCTGCAATTTTTAAAGCAAAAATTAACCTTTATGTCTGTAGGTCATGGTACACCACTGTATTTTTATTTCTGTATTAGCACAGCAAATAACACTATGTGTGTGCAGTATTTCATGTTTGTATACTATGTAGATGCACCTTTAAGGTTAATATTTACTTACTTAATGGTCCTGTAATAAAATGACACAGATATAATGATGCAAAAAATAATTCGTTTCCTGCACACATAAAAAATAGCACAGGCTTTGATGTATAATACCATCTCATTATTGAATTGCCAGACATATCCACAAATTTATGGCTAGTTTTACCTTGCAAAATTGATCTATTAAAAAAATAATTATAAGAATGTAATTATTCAACTAAATTATGTGAATATTACGAGTGCAGATAAATCCAGTGACAAGCAATGTCAATAATACAACTAAGTTGGAAAAAAAACATGTATTTGGGATAAAAATTTGACAATGCAATACACAAACTCATTGTTCCACAGCGGTCAGTTAATTGATCAAGTATAGCTCCAAATTTAGTACCTAAAAAAAATAATATATTTATAACTCAATTATTTAATCTATAAAATAATTAATTTGAACTAAATACATTAAAAAAATAATGAAAATTTAATATAGGTAACATTAAGGATAAATCATGTAAATCTTACTTTGATTAAATGCTCGGGCAGCATGTCCATCAAAAGCATCTAATAATGCACTTATAACATAACAAGTACATGCTATTTTATAATTAGTTGGCATGAAATAAATTGAAATAATTGCAAGTATTATTCTGGCATAACCTGAAAAATCAATTAAAAACAAAATATACATTAAATAATAAATACCTCAATACAGTAGTCTAGACAATCCAAACAAAATTGAGGAAAGGGGTCATTTGGATTACCAACTACCATTAAATTTTTATTAGAATATTACTTATTGTACTTTAAACATAAAAATCCTTGTTTTATTAATTTAAAAATTCATAAACAAAATTAAATACATTTACATATTATATTTAGACAACTGACAACATAGATTGTAAATATCAAAATAATGTACATGAACACATGTTAGTGTTATATTAAAGTCAATGTAAAGTGTCATATGTACACATCATAGTGTACACTGTAAATATGCAATGTATTAAATATAATAATTATATTATATACATTTTTATTTTCAAACATTATAACTCAAAGATTTACCTATATTCAATTTTCTTATTGATGCTTTCACCATTTCATCAATTACCACTAAATGAATATTATTATATAACTATCTATCTGTATTTATTGAGTCGCGCAATTATTTAATATTTCTTGATTTGTATATTATATCAAAGGTACATTTGACAAGTTGACACATTGTAAAAAAAGATCTTTCTCTTTCTCTCTGGTAGATAATGTGATTGGTTGTATTAGTATTTGTAACAAATTTTAAATTACTGAGTAAAAATATGGATTGTATTAAAAAAAGTGTCTGTTATAGTAGTTTTTAGTGAATTGAATATGCAATTGTCACATACTTCTATGTTCTAGTAATCAAATATCTTACTACTGTTATTTAATATGTATAAAAATTGTAAATAACTTTGAAGACCTCACATTTATTCCAAGTTTTTAAATCCCTAAACTCTCCTCTGGTTACGCCACTGGATTACAATATAATATTATAGTATGTTTATAAATATAGTGATACAGCAACGTATACTCGAGCCAATTTAGATTACAGTGTCTTTTAAATTAGCCTGTATTTGAATTAATACAATCCAACTACATGTGTACCTATATAGTATTTAATTAATTATTTAATAATTAAAAATTAAAATGTATAGTTTTAATTTTATTGTAAAATATATAGGTAATTTATTTTCTCTTTCAAATATATCAAATTAATATGAAGTGTACAAAAAAAATATAAAATATGGCAAGTGCATATACATATATCCATATATGTTTTAAACAAAATGTATAAAACAGACAACAATACATAATTAAAATAATACAATAATTTAATTATAAAATACATATTGAATCTCATATTGATTTCATTAATCAATATTCTATGTTGGCGAAAAGCTTTAAACTTACCAATTAAATTTGGCACAAACAAAAATATATTTTCTTGTTTACCCATTGTAATTTGTAAATCAAATTAAAAATGATTTTTTGAATTTGATGATCAAACCAAAGTTATAAACAAATAAACGAATATAATAGTTATAAATTAAGTTAATGAATTTAATTATTTGTATAAATCTTATACGCTAAATACAACTGAAACACTTTACACTATAGAATAGTAAATTACTATTGTATTGCGTAATACGTATATCGTATTGCTGACTAATTATTAGTATAGTAGCACAGTGAACAAATTAAATAAATGTAGCAGTGTGATAAATCAAAAATTTTAAATCAATAACTTAGTAAAAAACTAAACAACTTTAAACGTGTTGTTTATTGCAGTAGCACATTAAAGAGAAGTAACACTAGTAGCGTCAAAGCATAGACAAGAATACGAAGAGCGTAGTGTGTACAAAGTACAACCCATTCTATCACTAACTCCACAACAATGACAATGGCGTATTGACGTATTTATAAGTGACAACCATAGATAAAGAACATGGAAATAATTAAATGCGTGATAACGCATGGAAACAAATACAAACCGCGAAAACAAAAGGCGTGCAAATGTAATTTTTCTATCATCAATAATTATTCGCTTACACGTTAAATGTATATATATTATATAACAATAATGTTGTCATTATTATTTGATAGAATTATTTAAGTCATTTGTTATTATTTTAAAATATATTGATGCTTTAATTTAAGTAGTCAAATACATATGCGTAAATTGGAGGGGGCTTAGCCCCCCAAACGAATACACAGCTTTCTAAAAAATGTATGGTTCAAATTTTTTATTTAATAAACTAACCTAACCTGTACTGTTTAACATTTTAGTCTCTTTTTCCAACAAGCCAGAGTTACGCCTATGATAAAGTAGAACATAACACAAATTGTAACTCAATAGATATTAAAAATGTATGTGCAATATTTATTAAATAAATTTAATAATTGATAATTTTTTTTTTTTTTAATATATTATGCCGCGGCAACTGGCTTTTGTTTACAAAAGGATTAGGTAACATAAATATTTAGGTATATATATATATAATTAAACCACTTTGTTAGTCTTCAGATTTGGTTTCTCCTAGAAATTGGAGGACTTTTGAGGTATCGATGAGGTTCGGTCCCAGCATTTGGCATAGAGAGTGAGGTAATTTGTTCCTCAGCCTGTGATCTTCATATCCTAAACATTCCGCGAGGATATGCTTAACTGTGAGCGGTGTTCCAGGTTAGAACACATCTAACACAGGTTTAACACATTGGAGGCTCTTTTTTTCCATTAAGTGTTAATTTGGTATATCCTATTCTTAAACGATTTATGATTACCTTCTGCTTGCGTATATTTTGGAAAATTTGCAATGGTGTTTTTTATTTCGTTTAATTCAGTATCTTGTTTGTTCCAGTGACGTTGCCATATGTTCTAGGTGATGATATTTTTCTGATTATTTAGGTCTTTGATAGTGTGTATGAATTTAGTATTTTGTTGGTTAAAAAATTTGTAGTCGCTTTGGAGGCTGCTTTATCAGCTATTTCATTACCTAAAATGTCGATATGTTCGGGGATCCATACAATGGAGATTTCCTTTCCTGTGTCTATGATTTTTATTACTTGGTTGTTGATTTTGGTTATAACATCTTCCCGATGGAATTTGTTAGTGATATTCCTGATTACGCTAAGTGATTTAGGTGTTGAGACTGTTGAACTGTATACATTTGGATGGTAGAGTGGACTGTTTAAGATAAGAGACAATGATAGGTTGACTATATTTGAAAAATCTAATGTCCAAGATGGGGTTGTTGAGGTGTGGAACTTTAATAAGTTAATTATATCGATATAGGTTTTGTCAGTTTTGAATGTATGATTTCTGGTAATCAAGTAAAGGTTTATCTACTCTTTGGTTTCTTTATAGAAAAATATTTTAACGCTAAATTTATTTCTCTGATCCATGGAGAGGGTTCATTAGCTATGTTATGTAAACTTTTTAGAGAGCTGGAACGATAAGCTATGGTTTTATGATAATTTCTATATAAAAATATATTGCATAATTTGACCAACGTGCTTGATTTTTAAACGATCAAAATGAATAGATAACTATTATACTATGTCATTTTGACAGTATCCTAAGCTATAATAGACCGTAACTTATAATATGGCTGAAATTTACCGCAAAAAAAAAAACTACAGAACTGTAAATTCTTGGACCCAGTGGTGCTCTTCAAAGGTTTGTGGTGGGCAGCCCCTATTTTTCATAAAGATTCGTACTACACATTTTAGTGATAACTAATAGAAAAACTAAACAAATATTATTTTTTAAAAATTTGAATAATGTGTACTGTATAGGTATATACTATATACCTATTTATTAGTATTTAGCATTGATTATAGAATAGTCTATTCTATAATCAATGGTATTTAGTATAAGTACACACTTCTCGAATCTGTAGTACACACTTTTAGTTTTGGATTACACACTTTGTGTCGGGGTTCACTAAAAAATAAGGCCTGGTGGTGGGGTAAATACCCCACTTGTTTTAATTATAAATAATTACACAAATCGATGTTCCTAATAGAAGTATATTAGGATAATATATTAAAATATGATATATATTTGGTTCTCAGACTGTAACTTTAACCCTTTGTAGTACAGTTATACAAGTCAAATATAACATATTTGGGGGTAGGTGGGTATCTAAATTGGATTTTATCCTAGTACTTTAAAAACAGATCGGCGCCACTGCTTGGACGTAATATATAATTATACGAAAAATTTAAAATTTAATGAAATAAATACAAAAATAATGTAAAATAAACGAAATAATTTTCTTAACTGTAAAATCCATGGAATTTAATATTACGGAAAATAAAATAATGGAACCGTAAAATGTACGGAATTTATTTCTGGGTCACATAAAATTGTCTGTAATCAGCGTCACCAAGTGACGACCGACTGTCGTGTTTCAAACAAGTTTTTTACCATCTATCCAACGGAAAATATAAAAAAATTAGAGTCACGTTTTACTTACGTTTTTTTTTTCCTGTGAATTTATTTACCCAAGGTGGTTTTGCACAATAAATGGAAGTTAATTTTCAATTTGCGTAGAGGAGAAATATACGAGTGTCAAATGAGTGGAATAAGTCCAGTTTTCCCAAAAAGTAATATAAATTAAATCAAATTAAATGTGATTTTAATACTGGCGAGTGTTTCACACTGAGCTGAAGAAAATAAATAATGTATTCAATGATTACCGCCAATAATATCGGTTTTAATTAAAAAGGTTACAAATGTTATTTGAATATTAATTATATTTTTTTATAGGGATATTAATTTAATATCTATATATAACTTATTATTATAGTAGTAGCCGTTTATACTTTATAGTAAGTATACGGACATAATTATTCACTTTGAATTTTACGTTCCGGGTATTTTACGGTTTTTATTCCGGCTGTTAGTCTTATTTTATTCTCCTTAAATTACGTTCTATGAGTTTCTAAACGTTTTATTTTCAATAAATATTACGTTCCAGCTTATTTACGGTTCATGATTTCCCTTTCCGAATTATTACTTTCCGAGAGAATTTTTTTCTATGATTTTATAGTTGTCACTATAATATTCTATATTGCAATCAAATACATTGTTATTTGACATTTGTTAACATTTCATAGAATAATTTTCTAAAGTCAAAATAAATTATTTAAAATAGAGTAAAATTATATTTAATATGGAAAATAAAAATCATTTTCAATGATAATATTATATTATTAAATATTAATTTACTTTAAAATAAATAATACATTAATAAATCAGTATTTCTAAATCATAAACTGTAGGCCAATAAGATATTTTTAGAATGACAGTTATACGGCTTTAGTGCTTTACGTATAACAGGTACTTAATCATTAATCAATAATATTATATATTCATTTTTTATATACCTTATAACCACTGAACTAAATATATTGTACATGTATTTAATTCAGTTCTTATAACATTAACATACAAGTGTATTTGACAGCACGGTTAGTGTTGGAAGTGTTTAACCTGGTTAAAGGCTATCTCTGACAGTCGGATCAATTCCCAATAGGCGTCTATTGCAGCAATCATAGCTATGATGTGTATTTAGCCATGGCATCAATATAATTTTATCTATAGTATATAATATACACTAAATACTAATATGCTAATAATAATTATTATAGTAATATTGTTTATTAATGTCTATACACAATACACATATTATTAGAGCAGTCGTACTGCGATAATCGTTGCGTCCAGTCGTGCCTTGGAAACCGTACCTTTATCTCGGAGTGTGGTTTTCTAGGTATGATTGACGTCTGAGTTTTAAAAACAGTCGTTGCGACTCATGATCGTACTTCTTTGGAAGCAGTGTTTTAAAAGCACGCATTACGTCTACGTGTGTTCATAATTAGATTAACTTTTAGCATTCGTGTGTCCGGCCAACAGCGTCAAACGATAATAATATTATATAATATATTATAACGAATAACAATCAGTATCCGTATACATTTTATTCACCAAACTACGTTCAAATAAATTATGTTCTACATCTTCTTTTTACTCTTATAATAGAAGATTTATTACACGGTTATTATTTTAAATTATTTGATCCATAACACGGTTATCAATACATGTTAGGTTAGGTTCGTTCCTATGACACTAATGCATTGATTGGTACAAAGTTACATTTGTAGTGTATTAAGCTCTAGTCAGGGACGAACCGAAGGGATGTGACACCCCCCATTCGGTATTATTAAACATTAGTCGACACTTGGCAAATATTTTTATTATTATTTATTATTTATTTATATATTAATTTATATTATAGTTAATACTCGTACATAATTATGCTTAGTCAGCAATTTTATGGTAATACCCCTACGATATTTTTGTAAGATCGTTCCTGGCTCTATAGTAGTAGTTGAACCGATTTTAAAAACATAAATATCACGTAAAAATATAATTTTTAATTTATCGAGCATAAACGATTGTAATTACAAAAAATGTTAATAGACTCTTAATTATAAATTCTTCACTAGATGTATTTTTCAAATTTCTATGATTTATGTTTTTCATTATACGTGCTTTTTCTATAAAAATTAATAATGCTTTGTGCCAAAATTAAAAATGAATTATAATCTACTGATAAGCAATAAATACAATTTTAATTCTATTAATTTAATTCTAATCTTTGGTTTACTAAACATAGTTTACTTAAACCTGGAATAAATGTGATTGAAAAAATCACAAAAATTTTTTTTACCTAAGTTTATTCTTAAATTTAGATTAGTTAAACGGTAATTTAATCAACGATTGATAAAATGGCCCTAAATCTATAATGTTCGCAATACGAATCTACGATTATCACTTATTATACATTTTATGTTTTTTTAGTATTAGTCTATTCTATAATCAATGGTATTACGTATATTTTATTTTAATGGTCAGGTTAGTATATATATTGTGTTGTTTAGTATAAATGCTAGTATACGTTTGGTTATAAAATTAATCGTGTTTCAATTTCGTGCAAATAATTCTTAGTTATTTTATGAAAACTTTAAAATTTGACAGTTTAATTATATTTGAGAAATACGTTTCAATTGTTGAGTTCTAGTTCTAATTATTTTCATGCAATTTTGATTTATAGTTTTCAGTAAAAACACTAATTAATGGGTAAATGTGATTTTTGTAAACATAATTCACTATTATTAAACCATCACTGGAATACAGGATAACTGTTGTTTTCTTCTACATTATAATTACCATAGATTAAATTAATATGTAGTATTTTAGACTGTGGTAATTTTATTTTATTTAACCAAATCAAATAGTAGTTATTGCTTATCCGTAAGATTATAATTCATTTTGAATTTCGGCGCCAAAACATTGTTCATTTTTGTAGAATACAATATGTATAGTGAAAACCTGAAATGAAAAATGTTATATTATTATTATGTACAAATGTACATTTTTTAATTTTTCATAATGCCAATAGTATAGTTGCCTGTTGCAACCATAAGTAGGAAACCAAATCATACTTTAACGCAGGACCATATATATTCTTGTCTATGCACAGGACGTAGCAGCCAGTCGTGCCTTGGAAATCATACGCGAGAAATTCGTAAAAAAATGACGTGACCAACGACGGGTTAACAATTTAGTAACACATATAAATATATAATAATATTAATTTTATATTGCCACCAAACTTTACATGTATCATGTTTTCTTTATAACACTCATTTAAATTGTTAATTATACAAAATTGTATAACAATAATAATTTGAAGTTCAATGGAAAATGGTGCTAATGGCGGGTCCACCAGAAAACAAAATAATTAAAAAATATAATATTTGTCCTAACAGCAGTGTAATTTTTATAGAATCGTAGACCATATAATAATAATAATAATAATTAGTCAATGGCTTAATTATCAGTGGTTGGAATGTGGTGTTATAGAAGGAGTTTGAAAATAAGCTGGATGGATAGAATGACTAATAAGGAAGTTGTTGAAAGAATTTTGGAAAGAATGTTACTACGGAAAAGTAGGTATAGTAAAAAGATCAAATAAATGAATAGAACATATAATTCGTCATGAAGGATTACTAGAACTAATCGTAATAGGAAGTGTGGAAAGAAAGAATCATATAGAGGAAGGTCAAGACTAGCAAGGCAAAAAATTATCAAACACCAACGTTCAACAGATAATAAGGGATTAAGGGGCAAGGATGCGATTCATATGTATAAATGATAAGAAAAGGGAATAGTAGTGAAGAGTGGAAAGTGGCTGCAAACTAACCTTCAGATTGAAACTATAGAGAGGTTGACTATGAAAACCTACCTCATAATGCCAAAATGCTGTACGGTTGTTTTGTTGTTCGGTTGTCCGGCCCACAGGATACAGATAATTTTTATATTCTGAGCGAAACGAAGAATGTACTTGGTGGTTTTATAATTATGTGTGCTTATTTTTTGCTTTAGGTAGATAATTGCATCTACTTGGTACTTTATTTAGCTCATTTTTCGAATTTTTCAAAAGATTTTTCCTTGGAATAAATCTTATTACGTGAGTATTATCATGTTATTTACATTCAGAATAAATTAACTAGTAATCGAATAAATTTTTGGTATAACCAACTTAAGTTTTTTATATTGATACATTATATGGTAGCACAGCTTGGATTTGTTCAGGATTTTCAAGTATACAAAACCGTTTAGGGGCAGCAAGAGCACATTCTGCTCCTCTATGCGCACGCCTACGAGCCTAAGCTCGTATCAATCACCATTGTATCTTCCGGTAATGTTGTTATATCTAGTGTTATCACAAGAGTTCTTACTTTATGAATTGACTATAGTAATTAAAATTAGTATGTATTATTCACTTACTAAGCTATAGTATATATATAGTTCGTGGTATTATCTAAGACAGAAGACAAGATAACTGATAAAGTGATAACATAGGCAAATGGACACCACCGTAGAATAGAACAATGCTACCACGTATATTATATTTAACAAAGTAATAAAGTAATGAAAACCATTAGATTGTTTTATTATAATGAATCGAATGGAAAATTCGGTAGTTTTATCGAATGACTGGATAGTTTTAAACAATCGAATAAGTAGGTTTTTTATTCGATAGTTCCCATCATTACCTACCAGTTCATACTAGAGTGAATTAGACAGATTAGACATTACTACAGTAGAAACAAATAACAATAGGCAAGTATACTATATACTAGCCTAGAAGCTAAAACTCCTATAGTATATATTCGCGGTCAGTGGTTTATATGTTTATATCACAGATTATAATATTGTTATGGTCTTGGCATCACAAATAATTACTGCCTTTTGATTGGATTATTTTAAATTGCCGCGTATTAATTATCATTTATCAATTTTTCATTTATTCATACGGGAGTTATCAATGTTAATATACTTTTGTATTGACCATTCAATAGGTAAAGATAAAATTTAATACTCAATGATACAGATACCTATTGGAGATTAAAAATAATATTGGCAATCTTAAGATTTAATCATTAAGCTATATAATACTAACTACTTTGTTCTTTAACAAATTATATATGAGTAAATACTAAATAATAAGTGTTGAACTACTCCCATACATAGTGGCTCCCAAGTAGTTTATTATTGTACATAATACGTAGACGTAGAGTATATTAAATTATATACTCTACATAACATGGATTGATTATTTAATATGTTTTATAATATAATAATAAAAGCGCGAGGCCCCCGGACAAGTGCATCGCTTAACAGCCTCAAACACTGGCCCTGCTTATTTTAATATTCACTACAATTACCTATAATAATTAAACCTAATACATAATTATTTATTTTATGAATTTGTAGTTCTATAGGGGCTATAAGATAGGTTGTCTGCTTAAAATTTTAGAACCGTGGTTAATATACTCAAGAAATCATGAATCATGGTTTATAATATATATTATATTACAATGTATTCTTTATTATAGAGTATTGTAGTTATTACTTTATTAGTTTATTACAAACAAAGTAAAAAATAATAATTGATAAATGTTATTTATTTGATATATTTTTCGCACAAATTAAAAAAAGTATTCCTAAACGTATAATATACTTGAGAAATTAAAAATAAAATCCCAATTTTTTGAATATTAGAAATTATAAAATGTTATTATTAAAAAAAGGCGCCCATATATATATTTTATATCTTAAATCGTGTCATCATGATAAGGGCTTATCGTTATCACCATGATCACAAAACATTGGTGGTTTTCGGACGACAACAATGGTTTTCACAGATAAAACGGCTGCACTGTGATTGGGGTTTCGCTTCACTGCTTCATCAAAAGTCTGAACTGCATCTTATGTATTATCCTATGTTATACTGGTAAAATAATAAATTGTAAATTGTAAAAGCCAAATGATAATTGGTATTTGGTAATTTGGTATGACGCTGTGTACGGGGTCGATTATTTTTAATTTTAAAATACTAACATTTAGTAATTTTTAACTTTGAATAAAAAAAAAATTTTATCTTCGATTTATGTCATTGACTTGTTCTAATTTCATAGAATTTGACTATAAAGATCGTTTCACCAACACGTTTTGAAATTCGCGCAACGCGCAAGCAAATATAATGCAACCGATGCGCGTCGCGCTGCCACCCGTGTTGCACTACTCCGCCGCCGCGCTGTAAGTGTATGTGTATGTTGTGTAGTGCGGTGTCCGACCGTTCCGCCGTGCGTACACCCCGCGACGATTTTGATACCGCACGCTCTACAACGCCGACACACACTGACACACCGTTGTGTGTCACTGTCGGCCGCCTTGCGTATCTGTATTCTGTAAGCGCCCGCGATTGTGTGCTAAGTTATCTGTAGATTGTGTGTCCGCCGAGGTCTGTGTGTGTGTGTATGTGTACGTATGAATGAAAGCGATCCTTCTGCTGTTGGATTAGATCTGCACGACAGACCATTAGACGCAGGGACCATACAGGCACAGCCGCCTGTCACTTGTACGACGGTATTTGCTTTTAACACTCAAAAAGTTTCTCCTAATCGCGGACGACCCGTGTGACATTAGAATGACCGGTTCGTCACCTACTGTTACCGCCGACACCGTAATCGTCGCCACCGCCTCCGTAACGTCTCGCCCGTTGACCGTCGACACCATGGAAATGACGCATTCCATAGCGTAATATAACCGTATCCACCGTCGTCGCGTCGGTTGCGCCCGAGGCAGTTAAAAAAAAAAAAATACATTCAAATAATGGCATCGTTGCCGCAACCACAATTCGAACCCAAAGCCCCTGATAAAAGCTCGTTAGCCGCGTGCGACATTAACAAGAAAATCCAAGAGTCCGACTGTTCGAACGTGAGTATTGCATATCAATACACGTACAAACGTATAAAATGAGTTCGACTATGAATAGTTTTACACCCATAAAATTTTTCATATGTATTCTTAAAAAAAATTTATAATTTGCCGTCCAGTCAAATATCAATTGTGTTTGTGTTAAATGAAAATTTGTTCGATCACTTCTCCCGGCGATATACTCATGTAGTTATTCATAATATGTAATTTAATTATAACAGTACACATTCACAGTTAAATGATAATTCATCATTATTATTTTTTTCTTCTGAAATAGTTATTTCGAAAATACCCATCTCATTTCCAGAATTTCTACCTAACCTATTTGAGATTTGTGTTGATAATACAGTACAATAATATAATATATTATAAACCTTATGTTGGGTATAAAATATAAATAATGAGTAATCAATTTTCTATATCAAGAGCACGTCGAGTTTTTGTGTGTGTGCGTGCGTTTATTACATGTGTTAATGCGCGAGTGTGGTTGTGTAATGAGGTATGTCGTATGCCTGTACTTCGGTACGTTTCAACGTTTGTTTCCTTTAAATATATAAATTTTTTTTAAAAGTTGCTCTTTAAATCATATTATACAGATTACAGTTGAACACATAAATATGTACTTGTGTATAGTATTTTATGTATCATGTATGCACTTTTGTATATAATATATATTATTTTTTTATGCCCTTTTTAATATTGTAAGGTCATGCAGTTCTTATCTATATACATTATACACATATTATATATGAAAAACATATAGGATATGTAATATCCTTATACTTATTTATATCTTGGATCATTTTTTTAGAACAACAAGTCGAAATCTCTGTCATTGGATTTATCAAATTTGAACACTGCTAGTTTTAAATCGTTGTTAGAAGAAGTGGTTGCATATGATACAGCAAAACAAACAAAAAGCGAATTATACAATGTACGTATTATTTCAGATATCAGTTTACCTAATGCTAAATGCTTCAGTATGTAATCCTTTCTTTTCGTTTTAAAATGTATCTAAATATATATGACGTATATGCCATATTTAAATTAATTTAAAATAAATCAATTTGTTTTGATATGTACTAGACTGATTCTAGGTATTATATTTTTTTATCTACCTATTTCTATTTAAATTTGTATATTATAATATAAATTATAGTAAGATATTAACAAAAAATACGTATAGATTTGTTTTAATTTTTAGGTAGGGATTATTATTAAGTAGTACTTTTGTTAAAATAATATAATATATTTAATAAAAAGTTATCAATATTAACATCAACAAAAAAATTTCAATATTTTTAAAATATAATAATAAATGTTTATGACATTAAATACAATATCTTCTCTTTATTTCCAAAGAAATTTTCTATTCTCCTTCAATTACAGTCTCTTGATATTCAACTTTTACTCATTACTAAGTCTTCTGTAAGAAATTCTGTTATTCTTGTTGAAAATTCTGGATTCTCTATTATAAATTTGTATTCCTTTTTATTACTATTTGTTTTTGATATCTATAATTTTTATGTATAGGTAATTTTCTTTAGTATTTTCACCCAAAACAATGCACAAACCTTGTTATAAATAGTAAACAAAATGTAAAATCATTGAAAAACATCAATTAATAAAATTAAAAATTTTTTTTATTATTAAATGGATTTCTAGCTTACTTTGTTAACATTTCCTACACTGATAACAAGTATACAAATGTTACTACTTTAGAAGAAAATATATTTTAAGGACATTAGATTTTTAAAGGAATTATTTTTTATTAGCTCAGGTTAATTATCTTGAAAATAATACTAGGAAAAAAGTTATTTTATGTAAAACTGGTTTTCTATTTTACTTAATGCATACATTTATATGGTATTTATATCATATTTTAACCATATCTGAATTAATATTCATGAATTATAAACAATTGGTTAATAATAAAAGTATATAATTTATAACATAATAATATTATAAAATGTTGTCATTTTATTTATTGATACATTGTGTCCTTAAAAATTGAACATTGATTTAGATAATTTATTAAATATTGATTAAAAATTGCATAGTTTGTGTTACAGAACCTGCTTGAAGATGTAACTCAAAATGGTGAAGATGATGTGAAGCGACCATTGCATAATCAACGTTTAGTTGATAGCCAGACTGATCTTGATAAGTTATCATCTAAAGACCAACACATCAAAGAAAATTCCTCTCTTGAAGCTTTTGATTTAGCACCAGACTTCAAAAAGAGGCTTTCTGGTGTCACTACCAAAGTTAGTGCCCGTCAACTGGAAGGAGGTTCATTGCCAAGTCATGTTAACCATGCACAAGCTCTATCAGTACTCATAAATAAAAAAAATACCCAAAACACTCGTAAGAAAATTGCAGAGTCATCAAAAATGGCTAGGCATGTAGTCAATGTGATTGATTTTGGAGATATTGAGTATGTCCCACCAGAAAAAAAAGATATGCCAAATTATACTAGTCATGCAAGTTTGGAAATCTGTCCCGCAAAAGATGAGACTAAAATAGATGAACGAATTACTACACCATTACTAAATAAGGTAATTATTTATATATAATATTAACTTTTTTGAATTACCTATTACATTACATTTTATTTTATTTATTCTTCATATTTTTTAGCTTATGGACTGTAATATATCCTTTAAGTAGATAGTTGATCCCATCATGATGAATATAATTATAATTATTTAAAATTGTATCAATTATTACAAATTGGGCTTTATTTATAATATAACCGAACCCTGAATTTTACTGCTAAGTAAATTATACAGTTTGTCCCAATTTGTAGGTACCAGTAAATATCTCAGCTGGATAATCTTGGATTTAGAATAACAAGATACACATTTTGGACGTAATTTAAAATTTGTAATTCTTTCAATGCACATATGTGCAATACAACTTTAATTTTTTAATTGGTAACCCACTATTTTTTTGATCATGAATTATTTTTCTTTGATTTTTATCATAATTTTTAGTGGTAAAATCAACTTCATAAGTTAAAAATTAAGTTGGAGCAAATTGAATATTGAAATTGTAAGCACATTTTAACTAGTAAAATACATATTAGATAATTAATTATACTCTAATAACTTTATGCAGACTTATTTTTTTTATGAATTTTTTTTTAGCTATCAATAAAACCGAATAATACACTTTAAATAATTTTATATCTATTAATTTCGCGCATGCACACAACTTAATTTTTTAAATTACAACCCATTTTTGACATGGGATTCGAATAACGCACATTTTAAAATATTTTTTAACTATACAACTGTGATCCTTAACTTAAAATTTACTGAGATACAGCTAATTCAAATTTCATTAAATATGAGTAGGTATTTTTATATACATATGTATATACATTTTCTGTACATCAAAATACAGTATTTAAATATTTCATTAATGCTCAGAAGTAAATTGTCAGTTGGAAGCATGTTTAGAACATAATGGATGTAACTTTGAACATTTTATAAGATAAATATAGAAAAAAAAAATGTTTTATTTATTAATGAAACATTATTAAATGAAAACATTATTCAATACTTTTGTAACATACATTTCTATACTATAATATTAATATAAAAGATTTATATGTAGTGGATACATATTTTTATACTGCATACAATTTATAGTAATCATTTTTCTTTTATAGCAGTCAAGTCAGAATTATGAAGATCATGATGCCTATATAGAAATAGATGCCTCACTTTATACTAAAGATTCTAAAGATGGAATGACTAAAGGTAATATATTTTTATTGTTTCAAAATACATTTGTTTTTGCTTTTAAAATTTAAGTTGGAAATTATATTTCTTGCATTTATGCTTAAGTAGCTTTTTTTAAAATATGTTTTTCAATTTTCACAGCAATTATAATAAAGTACACAGTTTTTATTCAATATGTAATTAATTGTGCTTTTCTTTTGTATTTTGTGACTTTATTTAGAAATAAGTTATATATACAATATGTAATATGTTGGTTTAATATTAAGTAATTCATATACAAGAGTACCATTTTTTAAATATATTTATCCATACATGTGTAATAAATTTAAATATTATATTCTATACATAGAAAAAAAAACCATTAAGTATATACAAATACAATGCTTAATATAATTTTAAAATAAATATTATTAATATATTATAAACAGCATGAAGTAATTATTTATTTAGATTTATTTATTTTCATCTGATTGGGTAAGTGCTTGTCAATTATTTTAGATATTATAGTTCTTGCTTTTTTCTGCAACACAATAATATTGACAAGCTTTATTTATTTACTTATTATATAAACTTCAGTTTTTAATATTAATAATCACTTATTTCTATTAATAATACTTAATTAGACAAATACATTTATATATTTATAATAGTTACGTAGTATTGTAAAATTAAAAAGTTATAAAAAACAATTTGACTATTTCTTGCAAGTTAGGAATCTAATATTATTAACAAGTATTTGTGATTTTAACATAATTTGTATTTGTTAAATATGTATTTCAATATTTATTTCACTTGTATCAAATTAATTATTAATATCATATTTTTGATATATTTAAAAAAAATAATAGAATATTAATATTTTTAAGAGATTTTCAAAGGCAAAGGCACAATTAATTATATGTCATTTCTTCTAGAATGATTCACATAATTTTATGAATTTGATACTTATTTTTATTTAAATAAATATTGCTAACAATTGATTTAATCCAAAAAAATGAATTGTTTAATATTTAATGGAGTGTGTGGTGTTTTTCTTTGTATAATTACCTCACTTTTCTAAAAGCAGAATATTCCTTGTTTTGTTTTTGTTTTTCATTTTTAATTTGCATGCTTTTTATATTCTATTTGAAAGTATTGCCACGGACTTCAGGTGAGGGCGATCAAGACTTGAAAAACTATTTACATCAGCCAGCTACAGTGGTAACGGATTTTAATAAAGATGCACAAATGATAGACCATCGTTTGATACACCTATTTGGAAGCCAATTTAATTGTTTTCAAAATCCGTATAACGGATTAACACAACCAATGAGTTTCCATTTTTTAACACCAAATGGTAACTTGTTATATTCTATAATTACTTTCATACTTAGTGTACTAAATTTTTTATTTTAATTCTTTATTTATTTTAACAAAAAAATTTGAAACTGGCAATTAATTAGGTATAATTTCAAAAAAGTTTGTCATACATCAATAAATGTTTATAATGAAATAATAATTAAAACGTTCTTATACTGGTTGGTTTTATTCTAAATTGATTATATTAAATTTTATACTATTTTTTCTAAAGATAAAATTCTTAATTTAATTTCTTAATTCTAAAATTATATCTGGTTTAAAAATTGATTGGTTAGCTCTCTGATATCTAAACACCTAGCTTATCTTTCAGCTTATAAGAACTCTTATATCTGGTTCATTAAAAGTTGCTTTACTTCAGCTTTTTTTTTATTCTTATGTGTTATCCTCGTTTCTTTTGGAACCATATATTTTACAAAAACTTTCCTTCTAATACTATTAATCACATTAGTGATTACTGATTAGCTATTAATTCAAAATTTAAAAACAACTATTATTTTATTCTAAATAAAATGCCCAATTGTATTTATCAAATCAATTTAATTTTAGTTTATAAAATAAAAATTTAGGATTACTATTTTGGAAAGTATAAATCCAATTAAATATGGTAAAAATAGAACTTATTTTTCATGTATTGTGTATAATTACACTGGGATTTAATGTAACATAAGTTTATATATTTTTATAAGTAGTTTTGAGCATAAATAAATAATTTCTATGATTATTAAAATGTCATAAATACATAATTATTCAATATAATTTTTAAAATGTATCTTTGAGACTGATTATGGATCATAATGCTTAAAATAGTAGTGCATTTCTTGAACTCTGTATTTTACATGCTTAATCTATTTGCGTAATTCAATTTGTTCTTATAATTTTGAAAAGCTTTTATGTATATGTAGTAGTTCTCAAAGTAGTTTAATTTGTAGAATGCTTTAAATGTAACGTTTGTAGAACTTTAAACAATAGAAATGCTGATATTTAATTTTTTATTTTATGAAATCTTAAAATTATTACAAATTAGTCATCTTGTAAGTTTTGTTTTAAGGAAAAATAGTGGACTGCAGTATGTATTTAAAAAACTAATGTATGGGCAATTTTAAATTTTTAACAAATTATTTATTTTGTATAAAAATCAGGTAAGCAATAGGAAGCGGTAGTAATGGCACATTATTTTTTTCTAAATCTGTGTATTTTATTTTCCTAAAACATTATCAAAAAAAAATTATTTTAAAAAGCTATCATTTGGTTTTATAAATTAAAATACAATATAATTATATATATATAATTAACCCCATTTTATAATCCAAAAATTATAAGTAATGGTCATTTAAATATTTTTTTGTTTTCTAAAAATATAGACAGTGATCAGAATATAATGTTACATAATGGAAATACAATTGAAAATAATTTATGTAATCCCCACAATTTTTGTAAAATGAGAAATTTGTTCATCCTTTATGTATTATAACTACATATTAATATATATATATATACTTGATATATATATATGATGATTTTGATGTTACCATATCCATACATATATTATTTTTAAGACTAACAAATCATATATTCAAGTATTGAAAAAATTTAACTTTGCTTCAACTTAAATTGCTTAAAGTGGTTTTGTTGGTTTTCTTGTCAACAAAAAAATTAAATTAATTCTACTTTTAAATAAGTTATTTAATGCTGTTGTAATGTATGTGGTATAAAGTAAGGATTATAATTATATAATTTAAACTTTATATTATTATATTCTTCTATTTAATTAAATGAAATTATACTCGTAATGTATTGTGTACATAAATTTGAATTTCTGAGTTAGTAATTTTGCTAATAAAAATCCGAATATTCTTTTTTTTTTTTTATGTTTAAGCATTTCAATACTGTTAAAATTGTTTAACTAAACAAATTTTCAATTTTCAAATTTTATTATTTCATTATTTCAAGTTAAGTTTTTCCAAATAAATTAAAGTAGTTCTAATAAATATTTGTGTTTTTTATTTTTTAACTTTGAAGTGATTTGTAAATTTTATGAATATTTATATCTAGTTTTTATTAAATCATTTTTTTAGATGTTCTATACTATATATCTATATATCTATACTTATATTAAACATATTACTTTAAATCTAATTAGGTTTAGTAATATAAATAAGCCACTCTTAATAAATATTATTAATGATAACAATGATAATGTTTGTTGTCATTAACTAAGATTAAACCAAATATACTATTAAAATTTATTATTATGATTTTTTACATTTAAATAAATAGTAAATGGATATTAAAAATAAGATTAAATTTTAGAAGGTTACTGAAAAATATTTTACATTTGTTTTATTTATATTAGTATTTATATAATAATAATATATTTTAATTTACAATGTTACAGATAACCTAGGAATACAGTCTGCATATAGTAGCAATAATAGGGTATGTTAAATATTTATTTTATTTTTATATTTGTTGATTTTAAAAACTTTTTATACAAAAGTAATTTTGGTTTAGATTAAAATTATATGTAATGTGTATTCGTATATAGGTATTTGGATGCAGCATGAAAACCTAGATTCTGAGCGAAGCAAAGAATGTGTTGGTTTTACAATGATGTTTTTTTTTTTCTATGTCTGAAGACACTATTTTAAGTAGAAATAATGGTCTGATGACTATAAGTAGGGTATGCTTTCTGTAGCAAATTGCATCTAGTTGGTTCTTTATTTAGCTTATTTTACGATTTTCTCAAAAAGATTTTTCTCAAAGGAAGAAAAACAACCAAAAAATAACAAAAAAACATCAGAAATTTCGATGAAATTGAGTTTAGATTTTCATGATAACTAATGTTATTTTAAATGTAAAGACTTGATCTTTTTTTGAGTGTTCTTTTAGGGAGTCTACGTAGGTAATATAATTTTGGAATGAATAGGTTAATTTTTTGATTAAATATAAAGTTTTGAAATTTATCAAAAAAATAATTTTTTTTTTCTAAAATGTTTAATATTACCTGCAATTTTAGGTATAACGGTTTGAAAATTGTATAGAAACATACCCATATATTACTTAACCTATTTACAAAATATTTTGAATATCATAGGCCAATTTTTTTTTACTAGTCTTTTTACTAGTATTTTATATTAATGTTTAATTTTTGTGTTTTTAAGAATTCTGAAGACACTTACGAGTAAAAATAATGGTCTGATTACTACAAGTAGTAGGATAGGCTTTCAGTTGCAAATTTTATCTACTTGGTACTTTATTTAGCTTATTTTTCAAATTTATCAAAAGTTTTTCTTTGAAAAGAAAAACTACCAAAAAATTATGGAAAATAGCAAAATTATAGTTTCCGTTAATATAAATTTAAATATTTTGTGATAATTTGAAATTTTTTTCGAATTTTCACATAGATAGTTTATACAATTTTGTAACAGATTATCAGTATAATATATTGTATTATATTGAGTTTATAGGAAAATTCCGTGTTCATGAAAAAAAAAAAAAAATTTATCTCTGTACCGTATGAACTTAACACCACTATTTTATAATTGTATTTTATCACAATAATCTTTTTATTATGTTGTTCTCATGAACAAATATTTATTTTAATTTCTAAGGTAATAGTACTTCATTATGTACATTAATAAATCAAATTTATTCAGTGTGAAATGTCTCATATTGGATCAAATTTTATAAAATGTGTATGTGAAAAAATTGAATCTTTTAATATTGATGAATTTTAAAATAATTTACTATTAAAATAAAAATTAATGTTTATAATTTTATTTTAGTTTTAATTGTTGGTAATTAAAATTATTTTTAGAGTTAAATTAATTATTTGTTTATTTCATTTTTTAGAAACCCAATTTTGAAGATACTATTAATACTACACACAAAAGAAATAAACAGAAAAAGGAATTAAAAAAGGTTTGATTTCATCTTTTTCATAAAATTTTATTTTTTGATAAAAATGTATATTTATTTTTAGAAAGATGAAGTTGTTCGTTCAGAAGATATTCAAGGTTATCGAGGAGATAAACACATTGATGAAATTTTAAAATTCATTGGAGATGAATGTAATGATAGTAAAAAAAATAAAAGTAGCAAGACTAAAAGTAAAATAAAAAGTCGAAATGGAAAAGGTTCTGATGATGACTGTGGTAGGCCAAAAAACCGTAAAATTAAAATAACTAAGTATAATAGTGTAGAAGAAGTATCTACTACAGTCTTTCAACATATGGATAGTACAGATGATGAGTCTAAATCAATTAAAAGTAATAAGAAAACTAAGAAAAAAGTAACAAAACAAAACCAATCCTCCAAGAAGTTTGCATCTACTGAACAGAGGCTTGATGTATTATCATCAGAGTCGCAAGATACAGATTCTGCTGACTTTTTGTTAGTTACCAATAAACAGAGGAGAAAAAAACAAAAGTCACAAAATAAATTAAATGCGACTACTAGTAATTTTCCTCCTCATGACTCATATTTACTGTCACAATATACACAACCTAAAAGTGTAAAAAATAAAAAAAGAAGGAAATCTACATCTTCAATGCCTCACTCTGACAAATCTGAAGATAACTCTGATCTTGATTCTGTACACTCACTGCCTGCCTCATCTACTCCTTCTAAGCAACAATCATACAAAGAAGTTTCTAAAACTGATATGACTAAACCAGCCAGTGTAATTACTACTTCTGAAGAGTCAATACCAACTGTTACTGTTGTTTTACCTCAACGAAACACTGATGCTACAGCGAGTAATATTAATAATGCTATTGAATGTGTCAATGGAGATGTGCATGTTACATATATTGTGCATGAATCCCAAAGAGCGGATCTTGAAACCGTTAAAAAGACTGCCGTTTTAAACAAAGTTCCTGCAGCGATCCCCCCACAGAGTGCCTCGCTGACTGTGCGTGTACCGTCAAAGAAAAAACAAAGCCCAATTATGTATAATAAGTACGAAGTGGATACTAGTTTGTCATTTGGATTCGAAATTGATCAAAATTTACTTTGTGATAGTAGTAATGATTACTCACCCCCAACACCTATGCCTATAGAGTACAACTATAAAGAAGTGATATTGTTCATCAAACAAGGTAATTAAATTTATGATTTTAGCAAACAATTTCGTACAATCAATAATTATAATAACTGACTTTTGTAATTTGTTTATATACTAAAAGTAAAAAAGTTTTTATTTAAGTATTAAAATTTTTTTTATAGCTCCTAATAAATATTTCTCAAAATATTATTCTTGTATAATAAGAATAACATGATTAGATTAATAATTTCAAAATACATATATTATGAATTTAATTGGGTAAAATTTATAGTTTTAACACATGTTTATTGTGCATTTTAAATTTATGATATTAAATAAGATACTATTTTTTGAAAAAAAGTATTAAAGTTTTAAAGTTTTGTTATTAAATAACAAACACAAATTTTGTTTTAACCTTTCAGCAGGCGCACTATATACAGTATTTTTACTTATACAGGCGCGTATCGTACTCTACGACAACATGCATTTGTTAATAATTTTTACATAATACATATATAAATTATTATTAATTATATATATATATAATTATTTATTTAATAAAAAAAATTATAATATGTTTAAATTTTATTAATCACAGAATATTGTAGTTTAGTCAGTTAAAATATCGTCTTGCATTTATGGTAAATTATTTCTTGTATACTAGAATGCTTCTTACATGTATACAACTTACATTTGCAACATATCATGATTATCTTTTATTTCTAATATACACTAACAATGTATAGAATACATGTTGTATTTTGTATGGCCGAGCAGTGTTAACTGAAATAAACATCAATAATAATTATTTGTGAATAAATATTAACAACAAGCACAATATTCTCTTGGAATAGAAAAAACCCTGGTATTAATTGATTCACTTAATTAAAAGAAATGACAAGAAAACTATAATTGTCAATTGTCGTACAAAATGCTTATATAAGCCTGAAAGGTTAAAATCTTTCTTAACTGTTATAATATTATAATTATTTATTTGTTTTCAAATTAATGATTAATATAGAATTTTATCAATTTTAATGTTAGACAATTTTTGAATGCATTTTTTTAACAATTTGGTTTTCATTTTTAGCATGGCAAGATGTTGAAAAGGAAAAAATTAATGGTAGATCAAAAATTTTGGAATACAAACGAGATAACAGTGGTGTTCTTGGCGACATATGAAATTTCTGCCAAATTAATAAACATAATTTGTGTTCGACGACTAATCATATTTTGTAATTAAAGAATTTTTTTCATTCCACAGAAAAAAATTCAACAAAATTCGTTAATATTCTTCGAGAAATTTTTATATCATAGTAATTATTTATGTATGTAATTTGTATCTATCTACCTATATATATATATATATAGGTCTAAATACATATGTGCATATATATATATATATATACACATATATAATAAGAAAGTGTTGAAAATTACTTTTTTCTTCTTAAAAAAATATATATATATTAATTTAAAGTGGTGGCTTTGTCACTATAAATGTTTCTTTTTCAGTAAATATTATGTATATGATTGTTAATTTAAAAAGGTCATTACATTTTTTTCTTTTGTTAAGTTTGTACGTTCAAGTTTGTTTTGCTTATTTAAAAATAATAATTATATTTTGGGGGCAACTAAAAAAACTACTGATCACAAAGTTAAATTTGTGAGTTATTCGAGTATGTTGTTAATACCACATCAATATTAACTTTTTCGATGTACTTACAATAATTATTTGTTTCAAAATTCAAAAATGTATTTGTTATGTTCAGTTTTGGGAAATATTTTTTATTTTTATTTATTTTCTCTGTGTACCTTTATTGTGTACCCTATAAAATAATTTGCATCATGTGTTAGGATTTTGTTTCAGTTATATTTATGTGTAACTTGTCTGTAATAAACCGATTTGATAACAGATAAATTTAGGTATTTATGTGAACCTAACTTGTTTTTATTTTTTTCAGCAAATTGGTTTGTAGAGTATATTATTAAGTCAGCAATAAGTTATTAAGTAGAACTTTAAAACTAAAATGCTATACAAATTACAAATTGTTGACATATAAAATATAGTTCATTCACATGAACCAAAATATGTTATTCATGGTTCCATGGTATTGAACAGATGATGATAAATCACTTAATGATATGCTGGTTTTGTTGAATTGTTTTTGTATTTATCTAATGTAGTGAGTACTAGATACTAATATGTAGGTACAATATTGTTGACTGACATCTTAATGATGATCCCTAATAAACTATTCGACACCTACTAAATGTAGTGTAATGGGGTTTCAATGTCTTGGTGTGTTTAGTATACCTACTTGAATACTTCGTACATTAGCACGACTTAACACGTAACTGGTATTCATAAGTTAAACACATGTAAACTCCCCTGAAAATATTATGTTACTGAATTACTCATAACATGTAAATTCCTCTAAATCAAATAGAACCAATTAGTGTTATTCACAGTGATTATTAGTTTATTACAGTTTTATTTTATATTATACATAATATTTATATTATAATTTTAGTTACATACATTTAATATTGTATGATATTATGTAATGGAAACCCCCTATTAGTTGGCTTTTTTGTAAGGCTTTTTAATATTTTTTTCACTCCTTTGACAATTTCCCTACAAAATATATAGTGTGTTATGTACAACAATAACTAGGGTTTTGTAAGTTAGAACCACACATACAATAAAATGGCTTTTTTTATTTTTATTATTTTTGACCATCAATGATATTCGTGTTTAAATATGAAAACCTTATTGAAATTCAAAGTTCATCATCCTTAAAATGTATATTAGTTTTCAATCTGCATCGTTTAATACATTTATGATTAAATTTAGAAAGGAATACTTATCAGAGCCTACTAAACCGTTTGACTATCTAGGACTTTCAAAAGGGAGGATGGGTATTGCTTAAAATTATACACATTAAATTACTAGCTTTACGTATTCTGTTTTGTACAATTATACAAATATTACAAGTGAATTAAGATTGAAAAATGATTTATGAGAAAATGTTGAAATATTTTATTAAAATGTACATTTTACATTAGAGCTTTGAATTTTTTCCAAAAATGTTCAATTTTACCTGCAATTTTTGGTTTAATGATATGAAATTTTTATAGAAGCCTACTCATATACTATTATCTATTTACAAAATATTTTGAAAATCGTAAGTTACAATTTTATTTTATAAGATTCTAAAATTTGAATAATTTTAGTAGAAATGAATATTATATATTTTTTTTTATGTATGAAGACACTTTTTCGGATAGAAATAATAGTCCGATTACCACAAGTAGGTTATATTTTCGGTAGCAAATTGCATCTAGTTGGTACCATTTTATCGAAATCTAGACATATACGACTTAATGTTTTTACAAAATATTTTGATAATCGTGACCGAAAATTTTTTTTCATAAGCTTTTAAAGTAAGAGTTCTTGAAAATCGGCAAAATTACGGTTTCATTATTTTATTTTTTGATAACTAAATAAGTTTAGATTGTAGGAAATTGAAATTTATTTTAAATATTTACATTCGTAAATTACACACGTGGTAAAATTTTGGAATGGATTATCAGTATAGCATATTGTAATATATTGAGTTTCGCCCAGAATCGTATTTTCTAATGCAATATTATTGCATTCAAATCTTAATAATTATAATAAACCACTAATTTCTCCGAGGACTGAAGGGACGAAGGAGGAACGTCCACAATCGGCCTTTCCACTTTTTTTTATTATTTATATGAAATGTTTTCAGATGTGTATCATAAAATATATAATATATATATAATATTTTAGTATTCTGCAGGATTAACAATTAAATAAAATAATTAATGTGAATTATTAATATCCTAAATAATTATTATGCATATAGCGTAGTAAGCCCGAATTTATTTATTATTTATAAATTTATATCTCTGTTGGGGCATATATTTTTAGCCGCAATGCCGTGCAATCATAATTATATGTTAGTCAATAATATTTAATATAGAATCAATAATGTTGGTCAATTCTAGATCTTTTCCTCTCGCAACTTAGTTTCGTACTTGTGTATGGCGAGTGTTAACGAATGAACTGAGTATAATTAGTTGTTATTTGGCCGTTATAAATGTTGAGACATCTTTACAACCGTAATTTGAATTTTTTATCGATTTATTGAATCGTATTTCGTATTGTACCGCCGCGCGGCGATGTGAACTCGCCGTAGTCGAACGGGTTTATATATATTGAAAATAGCCCTCATCCCTAATTGTCTATGGTGGTCCGGTCGGTGTAGTCGTCTCATTCATGTTGGGTTAAGATATATTTTAGGTACACAGGGTTCAGGGAGAAAAATACATTTTGTGAGATAATATTGCAAATGCAGCAATATAACGGATTCATTATTGATATGTGTTTGTGCAATTAATTATGTTATGGAAACATAATCATTGTTAGTTATCTCAAAGGGTTACATTGAGTGTATTAAAATGTTAGGCAAAAGCGGACATTGCAAAATTTAAGAAATGTATCATATACTTATCAGATACGTATAGTTGCGTATTTGCAATACTGCAATTGTTGCAGTGAAATGTTTCCGATAGTATAATGGAATAATTATGACAATACTACATCTGTAACACCTCATTTGGTTAAAAATAATGTCATTGCATTGTTCATTTTTCACGTTTGTACCTATGTACGTCGACAAGCAATTTTCAGCTTACTTGGTACTTTATCAGCTCATTTTTCAAATTTCTCAAAAGTGGCTTTCTGGTCTATGAAAAGTTACCTACCTACCTACCAAAAAATGATAGAAAAACATCAAAATTGCGGTTGCTGTGAATTTGATTTTAATAATCAACAGACAATTAAACATTTCGAGGGTGGTCCGGACCTCAGTGACCTGGATGCATCACTGCTTACTATTATTTTATGTGATAATTTTTAAAGTACGTTTTCCTATGGTGCATCTGGTGCTACCTTATACACGCATGCCATGTCAGTCAAGTACGATGATCAAGGTAGGTATAATTAATTAATTAATTTATCGCTTAAGCGATGTTTATTCAATTATGTTTTACCATTTTTCGATTTTATAGAAAGTAGTAATAGCCAATAGGTACTTATATTATAGTCTGTTAATTTGTAAAAAAAAATTATTATGATTTCTTTCATTAAAGTATAAATATAGGTATAATATATTTACGATTTACCAATAGGTACCTATAGACTACGGTTATTCATTGTTAATTGATGGCAATAGTTTAATATATTACAATTTGTCTAATATATATTGTCCTCTGTGGAATGAAGAAATTCTTTTCATTAATTGAAGGAGATATTTTCATAATATCCCAATAGGCAATAATAGGAGGGCCGTAGCTATTAGGCACTGGTAAGAGGGCTTTCGCCAGTATTACGAAATTTGCAAATTTAATGATATTTAGAAATATAAATACAATTTTTTATTACTATATTAACGTACATAGAAAGTTTAAGACACGAAAGCATAATAAAAGGGTTTAATAATATTATAACACATAGACATAAAATCATTGAGTTTTAATTTTAATTCATAATCTATTATACATGATTGCCAGGGGCACTATTACCTCTTGCTATACGGCTCTGAATAATCATACCATGTCTATTATAATTAAATATTTATCATACAATGTTTGCTTAATTTTTGTAAATTCTTGGTAAAATTTATTTTTCCCACTTTTTCCTAATAATGGTAGGTATTTCATTATTGGACTAAAAGGAATTTTTAAAGAGTGAATTAAATAGTCGATATAAGGTATAAGTATATGTTACGGGTAATATTAATATTTGGATAATGTCGACATAACTAGGATAATGTTTTATTAGCCAAATGTTAATATTAACCGCCACGTGTATGGTTAAAATATTGTATACCTAATATTAACATTAACCGGATAATATAATATCAGTCAACGCATGCTGGTTAATGTCATAAAAACTAGTGACTAATTACATTATTTTACATATACTTTATGTATCGTACTCGTACGGTAAACTTGTAAAATTGCATCACTTGGTGATCAAAACAATAAATAATATTACTTATATTATTAGTGATAAATAAATATGTAGGTAAATATGTATGTTAGTATGTATATAGAAGAAGAAAGAGAGTCCTTAGAAGGATATATGGATCTATTGTTGAAAATGAAGTGTACAGAAGAAGAACTAAAGGAGAAGTACAACAAATTTACCAAAAACCCAGTATTAACGCGTACCTCATGAGTAAACGAATCGAGTGGACAGGCATGTATGACATGTGGACATGTATGGAGGTCAAATGGAATCTCAAAGAAAGCACTGGAAGGAAAAATCAATGGGAAAAGACCTAAGAGTTTCCCTAGACAGCACTGGGCAGATGGGGTCAACGATGATTTACACAAGTGTGCCCAGGAGTAACTATTGCAGGCAGCATGGATAGAGGTAGATGGAGAAATGTAGTAGAGGCAGCGAAAGTCCTTTAAGGACCATAAAATCTCAAGTAAAAGAAATATGTATATATAATATTATTATAACCTATATACACAGTGCCGCAATAACCGGGTGTGTCGCGTGTGTCAAACATACGGGCCCAGGGCACCAACCTATAATTGGGGGCCCAATGATAAAATTGAGAAATATGTAGAAAGAAAATAAAACGATTTTGTTATAATAATAATTAATAATGATTAAACAATAGATCGATTTTTTGCCAACAAAAAGGCAAGAAAAAATAATTTTTTAAAGTGACCATAATATTATTTTTTTCGATTTTTTTGTTGACTGTTAATGTTAATGTATAGTGTGTTCAATTTATTTGCAATTCATTTTTATTAGATAATTATTTATAATTAAAATGAATAAAAAAGGTTACAAATTTTTACATTTATTTATTTGTAAATACATACCTATATGTGTTTTAATTATGTTAACATTATTATGTAATACATAATATGTATGAGTAAAAACTCAAAATTCCAAAGGATGTTTTTAAGTTTGTAAAAATTAATTTTCAATAGTTAATTTTTCAATTTTCAAGAGGGGGGGCATTACTTTTACTACACGCGGGCTCAAATTGGTGTAGTTGCGGCACTGAATATTCATAATTATCAATATAATATATACTTATAATGGCTTATATATTAGATAATATAGTATAAATAGAAAATATAGATAGAACAAGGTAACGAGTTAGATAGATAGGTTAAATTAAAATGTAAAACAACTGTTGATCAGCTAACTTCCTACTAGACACGCCGCTGTTTGCAGGAATTGGTGAATAGGGAGTTGTAAAATCATAATAAATAAAAATAATAACACAATTGAATTGTAAATATTTATATTCTGTAAAATAATTATTAATATACAGAAAACAGAATTGATTTTGATTATTTTTATCAGAATTATAATAGTTACAAATTTACAATAATTCAATTTTAAAGAAAATAAAAGGTTTCCAATTGATTTTAAAATATTGTTGAACAACGGATAATCGCTTAAATTTTAAATATTAAACTTTTGAATACTTTTAGATTAGATATATATTGGATTATAATTTACTTTTTTAATTATACATTTTAGATTCTGAGCGGAGCGAGGAGTATTGTTTCTATAATGATGTTTTTTTTTATGTATGAAAACATTTTTTCGGGTAGAAATAATCGTCCGATTATCACAAGTAGGGTATGCTTTCGGTAGCAAATTGTATCATCTTGGTACTTTATAAAGCTCATTTTTCGGATTTCTTCAAAAAATTTCCCTAGGAGAAGAAAAACTACCAAAAAATGGCAAAAAATCGCCAAAATTACGATTACGATAGGCTTTTTATTTTTATTTTTTCTGATGTATGAAAACATTTTTTTAGGTAGAAATAATGGACAGATTACTACAAATAGAGTACCCTTTCCGTGCCAAATTTCATCTAGTTGGTACTTCATTCAACTCATTTTCTGAATTTCCCAAAATTTTTTCTTTGAGAAGCGGAAAATTGACAAATATACGGTTTTTCGTTATTTAAAATTTTTTTATTTCTTGATTACTAATTGAGTTTTGATCGTAAGGACTTAAAAATTTGTTTGAGTATTCACATAGTTATTATTTACGTTTAGTAAAATTTTGGAACTGATTGGTTTATTTTTTGGCTAAATATAGAGCTTTGAATTTTTTCTAAAAATGTTTAATATTACCTGCAATTTTCGATTTAACGGTATGAAATTTTTGTAGAAACCTAATCATATACTATTTAATCAATTTAAAAAATATTTTGATAAGGATTTGAAATTTGTTTTACATATTTACATATGTAATTTACACTCGTGGTAAATTTTGGAATGGATTATCAGTATAATATATTGTAATATATTGAAATTCCCTCAGAATCTAATTTTTTATTGCAATGTAATTGCATTCAAATCTTAATATTTATAATAAACCACTAATTTCTCCGAGGACCGAAGGGACGAAGGAAGAACGTCCACAATCGACCTTTTCACTTTTTTTCTAATTAGCATACCTAGTAAAATGAGAACATATCTGCAATATAAAATGTTGATCACACTATACAGGTATCCATGTGTATATGAGTATACAAAAAAACCAATAATAATTTAAATTCGTGTGGTTTTTGAATGGTTCAATTAAATGTAGAAGTATATAAATGTATGGAAATATTTTTTTTAATTATGATATTACTACAAACGGAGGAAGATTCAGACCCGTAATCCTCACCTAAAAAGTATAGGTATAGCCAGTGTCGACGAAGTACAAATTTATATGCGTGACAGTGCGTAACGACGTGTTATCTCTAAAGTCTGAACATTTTTTTTTTTTTTTTTCCTGTATAACTCCTTTTATTGTTTAACCAATTATAATTAGTCATAATTAGTCACATTAGTTACAATCAACAGATTACCTTTTCCAAAGTTACCCCTATACCCCCCCCCCCGCCATAAAACAAAATTTAAAATGAATGACAACTGCCATACATACAATTATTTAAATATGGACTTCGGCGCCATTGGGCATAGCGTTGTAATGCCTGTCTATTATTCAATAATTGTCTTATATCGAGAAATCACCGCTGTCACACTATTCGCACCGCAGTAGTTGACTTTTACCTGCGCGTTGCGCCGCCGCCGACAATCGCGTATAGACGTATAGTTGCGCTTTCCACCGCGCGACGACGGCTGCCACGGTTCTATGGCCTATGACGTCACGGTCGGCGCCGGCGGGGACGACGACGGGCGCGCGCGTCAGCCGGCTACCGCAGAGCACCGCCGGTGATCCGCACGATAGTACGGTGCCGCCGCTGTTTTTAGCCGCCGCTATCAGCCGCCCCTGCAGCTCTGCTGCGAATCGTATATTTACCTGATATTGCCAATTAATTATTACATTATAATATACACGTGCCCGATCTGACCGAGTGTCATTATCTGATCGCTGCTATGCGGATCGCATCGGGTTATCACCGTAGTAACGCGTTGTCCGTGATGCATATTTCTGCAGTCGTCGCCACTGCTACCGCGACCGCCGGTACTGTCGCTGTTCCACGCAATAGGGCGTCGTAACCGCACAAGACGGACACCATATACTGTGCCGGGCATCGACATGGACTGCAAACCGGACACTATTGGGTTCTATACCATAGACCGGCGCATCGGGAAAGGCAACTTCGCTGAGGTCCGGTTGGCCACACATCGACTGGTCAGAAGCGAGGCAAGTGGTCGGCACAAGCGATTACGCCAAATTAGCGACATTTCGATAGGGCGAGGGCAGGGGTTCTTAGCATTTTCTGGGTCATGGGCCATATAAAAACCATTTGTGTTTCTGAATATTATTATTCATTGAAATAATTGGTAATTTAAAAACCTTGAATTATTTAAATTACTATTATTTTTTAAATTTACTTCAAAAATAATAATTTGAATATATAAAAAAAAATATATTATCCTATTTACACTATTTATTTTTATTACCGTTAAACTGTCTCGTATTTTCTGTCAATGCAATTTTCCATACGTTTTATTTATATTCTACAACTAATTTACTTATTATTTCTGATGACTGTAGCGATTTTTTCGTGTGTATTTGTTGTAAGGGCTTTTTAAAAACTCTGTACGCTAATTATTGCGCGCCATCGTCCTCAAGGTCGCATCGTACCTAGACTTTTCGTTTGGTGGGGAAAAGGCTTTAAACTCGTACATACATTATAATACTATAGTATCGATACGTAAAAAAACAACAGGTACCTATACATTATTTTTGTAGTTAATAGAAAAAATACGGTGAAGTGAATTTTCCCAAGGGTAGGTTGGCCTTGGTTGCTTGGTTATCGCGATCTATTAGTATACATTATAATAATAATGTATCAATAAGTATACTATTCAATATCAATTAAAATTTAATTATATTTGAATAGTTAGTATTTTAATTTACTAATTTAATATTAATTGGAATTATTATGTGTTTTAATGGTTAATATAATGTACTTAAATAATAAATATATTTACTTCCTTAATACTTTACTTTTTAGTCTGTTGATTGATTTTAAGAGTGTTAAGGTTAACAGTTATATTAAATCTTTATTGTTTACAAAATTTCAATTAAATACTGATTTAATTTTTATAGAGTGTAAATAAACTACACTAAAATATGACAAAATAAAAAGCAATAATTTTTAGTTTATTATAACGAAGAATAAGAAGTAAAAAAATCTAATTGTTTTAATTTACATTTTCAAATAGGTACCATATTTACACTCAATAGGTAAGTTATTTATACATATTATATTATGTATTCGGTATAGGTACCACAGACGGAGGTGATGAGATGATATTACTTATATATTATAATATTTAGTCATAACTACGCTAATTAAGTATTGTGTTCAATATTATATATATATATATATATTAAATGCCCATATTAATATTCAAACAATACAATTATAAATTAAAAGTTTAGTTTATCGTGTATAGATTGATCATAATATTATGTTTTTATGATGATTTTACAAACTGTGTTAACTAACTTGATATGTTTTTTCTTTTATTTTTATTAACATTTTAAGTATTATAGAAGTAATAGGTACCTATATAATATTATAAATTTGATTAAAACTTAACCTTTTAAGTTTTTACAATATTTTATAAATAAATGATAAAAAGTGAAATTCTGTAATATTATTACGTATTCCTTTATTAGTATAAGTATAGGAACTTATTTTTTATTTTGCATTGTCTATTTTGAATCTATACAGATCTTTACAGAACAAAATGTGCAGTGTGCCACACAAAAATTGATTACTAATTATTTTTTTCATTATAGGTAGAAATGTAAAAATATTAATATGATATATTGATAAGTAACTTGTTTATTGCTATTAAAATTAAAAATGTTCAATGTTTGTGAATTGTGACTATATAGTAGTATATTCTATAATGTAAAATTTAGATTAACATATTATATCATTTAATTTAGCCCTTGGGCTAGTAAATTGAATTTTAATTTTCTATCGTCAATCTCTTATGTTATACGAAACAATCTTTTTTGTCGTAGAAATCGTTTGATATTAAATCTATTATAATATAGCTAAAGTTGTTTATTTTTATACCAATTACAATATTCTACTTATTTTTTTGTTATTATAAATTTACCTAATGATTTGTTATAATTTAAAGCACATAACACATATAATATTTTATTTTATCGTAGATATATTACTATATGCGAGTAATGTCAAATGTGGGTATTCAATTTACTTAATTTATTTAACATAGGTACAAGCCACAGGGATTGAATTATTTAATTATTAGTGAACGTTTATTAAAATAACATTGGATAATGGATAAGTACATTTTTAATGACACTATCATTTTAAATCACGTGCATTTATCCGTATTTAAAATATAATCAAGTTATAAAATTGTCCCCAAAGGGAAATAACGTCACCGTTATCTATATTCAGTTTATTCTAAACAATGGGATATATAATAAATGAGATATATATGCGACATATAATTCCTTAATCATTTTATACTACGAAGTACGAAGATTTGATTTAAAATATAAATAAATAAGCATAATAATAATGAAAAAAAAAAAATGAATTTAAGAGTATTGAGTACCTATAGAATTTCTAGCATTCCTAGCATTAATTGTTTATTTGCATTAAAATGTTTGTTTTATTTAAATTTAACTAATAGAAAATCATATAATGTACTTATTAGGTAGATATTAGGAATATCTATAATATCGCAAATAAGTATAATTTATAACTTATAAGAATCTATATAAGTTATAATCTGCAGTGGTTATTATGACTTATAAGTTATGGTAATAGTTTGGTATTTTATATCTATACTTGTAGGTATATATTTATACTTTGTTTTAACAAAATATCAAAATTAGTATATATTTGTGTATAGTACCTATACCTAGCAAGTACTAATACTTTTTCACATATAGATTTGAACATTTTTACAATTTTTATATACATAATAGGTATATGGAGATATATAATTTTATATACATTAAATATATAGTATTTAATATTTTCACTAAATAAGTAATTTTGAAATGTTTTTTTGTAATAATATATTTTAGTAAAATAAATTTGAAAAAAAAATGGTTTTACTTTCTTTTTTTTTAAATTACTTAAAAGAAGTATATATATATAATATATCATATTTAATATATTATAGATAATTAATGTATATATTATATTATGCTATGCGAATAACGGTAAAGTACCATATATACCATGGCTAAATTTAGCCATAGTATTATACGTTACATAATATTACACAACTACACAAGTTTCAAAGTTGGAGTGACCGATTTCAACTAATAATTTTGATGAAAAAAAAATAGGAAATTTTATATTTGAAAAATAAAAAAGAATAACTAAAATTTAATAACTTAAAATTATTTATAGAATGTTTGATTGGTCTTTAATTTTTATGACTGAGTATCGCCCCACCGGTATATCTCCCGGCCGTCCGATGGCACAATCTTTCACTGCCTAAAATACAATATTATGAAAATTACCAATTAATTATTTATGTTAAATTAAGACGATTGTTCATTTGTACAAATAAAACTTAGGTTTAATTGAAGTATATAATTTTTTTTTGTTATAATAACAATAGGTTTAAATAGTCGTCGTTAAGAATGTATGCCATTCTTAAATTGTTTGTGTTATGTTCTATTTAAATAAAAATAAAAAAGGGTTAATGTATATCATTGTATGCATGATTATCCAATCAGAAAGGTAACAGTAAAATCTTAAGAACGTAATGAGTAAAACGTTTTATGGGCGATAAAATTTTGATTTATTTCATAAATCAATAACATAGGTGTTATAATTTAAAACAAATGAACTTTCCTATTGCTCTGATGTAACTAATAAAGACAAATTTTGAAAGACTGATTTTAATCACACAAGTATCTAATTATTACATCCAAATATGACCTTGTAAAGAATAACATTTATTTATATATATAGTATACCTAGTTATTTTGGATACATCTATTTTCCTAGAGTTTTAAGAAAAAACAAAAGTTAATTAATTGTCAATTTAATTATTGTTATTGTAGGTAAAAGTATTTTATGTTTATTAATGTATATACAGGTTGTTAAATATTATTATTATATTTAATATACAATAATTTATACTTATTAGTTATTACGAAATATATTTTTTATATATACAAAATATTTATTTTAATAGACGTAATATTGCATATGCAAATCTTTAGTTGATATATTATATTATTATAGAAAAATTTTTGACGTTAAAGTTACACAAGATATTTAAAGTAATTTAACGATTCGATTAATTAAAAGAAACATAAAGAATACGATCAAATTTAATAATTTATAAGTTATATAAATATAATTGTTTTAGGCTTTCATAATATAAACTATATTAGGTATACGGTATCCCTGCAGATATATTTAATAATTACAATATCTCAGTGAAAAATGTTAAATTATGAATGCATTTTTTAAATTTATTAGTCAGGTAACAGACTATAATATCACGTTTATTTTATTTCAAAAAATATGTCTCATAAAAAAATAGAGAAATAACTTTTTATTTTTTAAGTTGGCTTTTACTTTTAGTTTTACTTTTTATATTACCTATCAGGTATCTATGTGGAATTTAAAAATAATCATTTAATGATGAATATATTTGTTTGAAAATTTTGATGTGTCAACCTTCTAATTTAATCAAGATGTCGATTATTAGAATTTTTTAAAATTTAGGTATTGGAAAATGATTTTTCTGACGCTATTATTTGAAATAATTTAATACTATAAAATCATGTTTAATGCCATGCAAAATTTGTTTTCATCATTTACTTATCATAATATTGAACACAAATTGATAATATAAATTTTACATTATCATATTGTAATAGATTAAATAATTATAAAAAATGATGTTAGAAATAGGATTTTTCCAATAAATGAAAATAATTCTTAAAAACCACCATCTTGAATAAATTAAATCTTTGATCCATCATAATTTTCATACAATTATAATATTTATCTGGGCATATTCAAATTTCACATAACTTAAAAATAAAAAGTTTTCATTTTATTTTTTACTAGACGCATTTAAACTAAAAAAAATATAGAGGTAATAATATAATAGTCCATTGCCAAAATAATAATTAAAAAAATAAATGCATTAAAAAATCTTCGTTTTTTATGGAGATATTACAATTTATTTGTAGGTAAATAGATCTAGGACATTTTATATTCCTATAGTAAGAAATTCGATATTTGTTTTTGTACTTTTATATTTAATCAATTATTTTATATATTATAATATCAATTATCATTTTATGTACACCAAATTATTCTTTCGATCTTAAGTAAGTATCAGATATTTTAGGAAAATTTATTAAATGATACAATTTTTTGGTGAATTACAAAGATATCATAATATGGCCAATATGTCATATTTACTTATATAATATGGTTGTATCTTATACTAATAAAAATTATATTACACAATTTTAATATTAGGTACTTTTTAGTCATAGGGATATTGTTCTCGATCCATATATTTTACTAGACTAATAAATCGAATCATTCGAATTTGAACCGCCAATTATTTTGCACGTGAGATATTCTATTCAATGACGTAAACATACCGAATTTGTTTGTGTTTGTTAGCTTATGCACGCTCGTGGTAATAACGTTTCTAAATATATCACAGCAGTCAGCGCTACATCTACATAAAACGCCAAATCGCTACTATTCGTGTGTGGGTGACTTTATACATTCCATAGATTTTATAGGTAATATTAGATAAAATTATAAGGGTGATGTATGCAAACTATTTGATCAGAATTAAAATTTTTATGACAATATTATTGTAAACTCATAGGCTGAAACTATTTTTTTTTTGTAGGGAAAGGGAGAAGAAAAAAAAGATACAAAAACTAAAAGACTAAACTTTGAAATATGAAGAGTCCTCTCTCACTAGCTCACCTTGTATTATTTGCGTCTGTATTATGTGGTCGGATGGTTTATAAGTTCGTGTGTTCAGATAATCACACAACAAAACGGCAAGATTAAATATGGCTTGATTAATCTTGAATTATTCTGTTGAACAATGGAGTGAAAGATATGATTGAAAAAAAATCAACGTCTAGTCATTTCTTGTTATTTGTTAACAATCTTATTAGTTATTAGATATAAAATGGTTACTATAATATTGAAGAATAAATAATTATATTATTTATTATTCTACACATAATATTAAATTTAATAACAGTAGATATTAAAGATTCATATTTGTTTTATTATCTTTTAGCTTAAAAAAATTATTTGAAAATATTAAAAATGATGTATTTTATAATACTGTAATTTAGTACGATAATTTGTTACATAACGCAGAGGCGTATTTATGGGGGGGGGGGAGAGTTGAACGGAATTAAATCCCCCTTGACAAAAAAAAAATTGCTATTAATATTATTTTGCCACCTGTTTTAGATTTTACATTATAATGTATATACAGATACAGAACATGTTTATTTTCATTTGTTTTTTATATTATAAACATTGAGGGGGTGGGGGTTCGGCTTCATGAAAGCTTCTAAAAAAAAATCTGAACCTCCCACCCCTTTATAAATTGCTAAATACGCCTCTGACATAATGTAATATGTATGTAAAATATTTTCTTGTATACTTTGATAGTTTGATAAATCAGAATAATATAATGTTAATATAATTAACATTATAACTCAATTAATCAATTTATAAGCATATCATATCAATGTAAATTATATGTTTCATTAATATATTGTAAATAATCTGTTGAGGTAATTGTATCATATATGAAAATTTAGCGTCAAAATAATTTTTTGAAAATCTGTGGGATGTTTAATTGGATAATACATATTAATAATTGCTGAACATATTTTATTTAAGATAGTACCAAGAAGAATAAAATATAGTTATAGTTTTAGGTTGTAGTCATAGGTTTAAATAATTAATATTTAATATAAACGTATATAGTAGACTAAATTATGTTAATTATTTAGCTTGAAAAATGTAAGATTACATATATTTCAATATATAATAGTAATTTGTTTTTCAGGTGGCTATAAAAATGATTGATAAAAGAAAATTGGATGCAGTTAATCTGGAAAAGGTACATCGAGAAGTAGATATTATGAAACAGTTGGATCATCCTCATATCATTAAATTATACCAGGTTAGTAAATACCTTTTTTAATATGTATATGAATACCTAATTATTTAAAGAATATTATGCTTTTATGAAAAATGAGTTTTAATATTTATAAATTGTGATAATATATTTTATCATATTTTTTATTAAAGTAAAATGTATATTGTTTGGCTCAAAAATATTTTATGTAATCTTTTATTATTGTCTTTTAAAACGTTATTTATAATATATGTAGGTATATTACAAAATAAATTCATTTAGTAACACTGTTACTTATAGTTTAATTGACGTTAAAAATGATAATTTGTTAGGGAAATGATAAACAAAACTTTATTACTATAAATTATTTAATAGGAAATGAAATAATGTTTTTGTATATTCATACTATATAATATCTATATACATATTTAAAAACTAATAAAAATGTAATTATTTAAGAACGCTGTTGAAACTTTTAACATTTAAAATGTATTTTTAGTTTTTAATTCATATTAGTAATCTAACCTACTTAATTTATTACTATAGTAAGATGAATTATTATCTAAAATTTGTATTTTAACTAATTTTTTGGAAAAAAAATGTTTAAATTATAATTTAATATAAATTTATTATAATTAAAAAATATATGTTATCTCATTGTTTCATTGTTATCTCAATTTTCATTGGGTACTTAATATATTCGTGTATTAATTTTTTTTGAAAAAACTTTTATATCGCACATTAGAATAAGAGTATTAAGAACAATATTTTATACCACAATTATACCGTATATAGCGGTAAATATGTATGTAAATATCATATACATATTATAACGTTATAATATATTTCAACTATATGATCCTTTTTCACAATAATTTATATTTATTATAGGTAGGTACCCTCAGGGGGCTAGTGGGCTACTAATAGTTAAATACCTGCATCGGATGGCAACGGATCTCTAAATTGTTACACCATAGCTTTAAATAGTATTAATTTTTAATTTTCATATGGTAATTGCCATTTTCAATCGCTTTTTATTGAATTTGTATTAAGTACTTAAATAAATAATAAATAAAATGGTTTATTTGTTAAAATTTAGAAGTAGAACTATAACTGTTTATAATTATTGATAGTTTTTTTTTCTAAGAAGAGTACAGAAACAATTTTTTAAAAAGAAATTATTTTTTAATAACAGAAAATAAGATACAATTCAGATTAAAAGTTAAAACTTATTTGTATAAATACAAATACGATATAAATTAAAATTAAAAACATTTAACAAAATTACGAGCAAAAATCCTAACACTTATGTATGTAATTTTTGTACAATGAAACTCCGATTACTCTGTATAATTAGATAGTAAGTTTTTACTTCAATTTTCCAATTATGTTTTGGTCATTGACTTATTGTATACAAATACATTGGCAAAGTGAATGATTTTCTACATCCACAACTATTGAAATCGGAATATCGGACAGTGTTCATATTGAGTTAGTGTTTGTAATTTGTATTACACTTTTCAATTTCACACTTTTACCTTACATATATACAATATTACAACCAAAGGGATAATTTGAACTGCATATATTTCGAATCTGATATTAATTTTTTCAAGTAATATTTAAATGTCATAAAGTTTTGGTTTTTGTTATACACTTTTATCTGTAGATAGGTATATATAACATATAAGATAGATAATAGATTAACTATTATACAGGATGTTTCTGAAATGAATGAGGAGATTAATATAGGCGTATTCAGTAGGCTGAGCAAAATGAAGATATTTTTGAAATTTTTATTTATCTTCAATACCTGAATTTTATCGATATATCCTTAGAACAGTACCTTAAATGTAAAAATAAATACGCATATAGTATTTCTTGCAAAGTTCTCATACAAATCGAGATATGACATCGTTTTTGAGCTTGTCGCGCGTTTTTGACGCTTGGTGTCGCCAGAACAAAATAAATGGTGTAATATATCATTTTGTATGAGAAATTCGCAAGAAAAATGGTAAAGTAGTTTATTTGTTTTTATTTAACACGCCTGATTAATTAGAATAATTTTTACATTGAAGACTAACAAAAATCAATTGCAAAATATTAAAAAAAAAATTATTTTATAAAATGTATCCAATATGACATCCATTTACTTCAATACACTTTTCCACACGATGGTGTAATGAAACCGATGTTCTTTCAAACAAATTTGATATTTGACGAATGATATCAACGGCATTATTTATTTTCACTAAAAGCTCTTCACTAGTATTTATTTCGGAGAGGTGTACTTGTTCTTTCATGAAACCCTATAAAAAAAAAGTCACGGACACTTAGTGAAGGATTTCCATGTACTAAATTAAGCACCAATTCCTCATTTGCAACACTACGTACAAAATATAACGAATTTGTCGAAATTCAAATTTTATACGATTTTGTATAAATTAATATTGTAATAATAACGATAAAAGTACAATTACACAATATTTATAATAATAAGTAGGTATAAACTATAATATTTAACAAGTTATCGTTATATTAATAACTGGAATACCAGTTTAAAGGCATTTATCTATTTTATGAGTTTATGACATTAAACCTATTAATAGATACCTATTTACAACATTTTATAACAATTTATAATACCTAAAAATTTAAACACTTAAAACTAAAATTAAAAACATTAAATTCTTTAATTTATAAATACTAAAATGTTGATGTACGTGAATAGTGGGGAACATTAGACACATTTTATAAAATAATTTTTTTTTTTTTAATATTTTGCAATTGATTTTTGTTAGTCTTCAATGTAAAAATTATTCTAATTAATCAGGCGTTCTAAATAAAAACAAATAAACTACATTACCATTTTTCTTGCGAATTTCTCATACAAAATGATATATTACACCATTTATTTTGTTCTGGCGATACCAAGCGTCAAAAACGCGCGACAAGCTCAAAAACGATGTCATATCTCGATTTGTATGAGAACTTTGCAAGAAATACTATATGCGTATTTATTTTTACATTTAAGGTACTGTTCTAAGGATATATCGATAAAATTCAGATATTGAAGGTGGACAAAAATTTCAAAAATATTTTCATTTTGCTCATCCTACTGAATATGCCTATATTAGTCTCCTCATGCATTTCAGAAACACCCTGTATATAGTTAAAATATAATTGATACCAAATATATATTTTAATTAATTGTACTTACTAGTACCCACGTATACAGGAATTCAGAATTTATTCGATAAATCTCAAAATTAAAAAGAAACTAAAGGTATTATTCCTTACGACTTGTAGAGAACTCAACAACGAGCGAATAGACCTAGATATTTTATATAATTTACTATTTGGCCAAGCTGTGCACAGCACTGGAACCAAACCGTCCAAACCACACCAACAATTACCTAATAAATAAATTTAAATAACATACAAATCTATTTGACTTTATGTAAAATATAAATGTAAATGTATTGTATATAGGTACCTAGTACCTACTATACGTTATAGTGTGAAATGTAAACTTTATGGTATAGGTAATATTTCCTGATGCCAAAGCTATGGTTAAATAAAAATAAATAAATAAAAAATAAAGATAGTATAAGTTTTTCAAGTTTTTGTCTCCAGTACAAATTAAATTAAATTAGATAATTATAAATTATCATCTGAAACAGACTGTTAATATTCTTCAACGTTTATTTAAATTTGTTAGAGTATTTGGCCCATTGCCCATATATTAGGTGTTTGACGTTTGTAAATATAAATTTATTGTTTTAAAAATTTATATAGTCAATATAGTTAAGATAATTTGCCTAATCTAATCTAACCTATATATGTTTTTAATCTATGAAATGTGTATTAATATTTTTTATTAGCGCAAAACGAAATATAAACAAGAAAAATAAAACTATTTTTTATTTACTGTAGGTTATGGAATCAAAAGACATGATATATATTATATCAGAATATGCTAGCCAAGGAGAAATATTCGGTAAGTAGGTATAATTTTGATATATTGTGATATAAAACAATTATATTCTATAAGTATACTACCGTATTTAATATTATATAATATACTTACTTCATAATTATATTTCTAAAAAAATATTTATATATTTTGATAGGTATTTTATTTATATTCTTTATAATGGATATTAACGGTTAATTTTTAATTTATTGTTTGAGCCTTTTGAAAATATATTTATATTTAGGTTTTAGGCGAATCGAAGAATGTAATGGCTTTACAAACTTTTTTAGTTACTACAATTTATAATTTATAAGTTATAATTAAATGATTATTATTTAATAATATTTATAATTTATACTATTATAATGCTTTTTAATATAATTTCTAATTTTGTTATGTGTGGAAACTAAATAATGTTATTATGTTCTTACGGATATTTAAACTTGTAATTATTTAAATAATCAGCTATCAGCATAAATACAAGTGTAGGTGTATAATACTTATTGTTGTTGTTTTAGTCAGCTATATACTTTCTATACTAATATTATTATTAATATTTCGTATATGTATGTCAATTGTCATTATTCAATAGGTGCATTACATATTGTTAAAAAATATGTTTGTACCCAGTCATGTTTACTCCGTTAAAGTATATTGTCTTTTTTTTTATTGTGCAACGTGTATTAAGTATTCATTATATTTATAAATAATTAGCATATACTGTTTTCGAATGTCTAATTTTCATAAAAATGTAAGAGGTATACCTATTCTTAATAAGTAGGTAGGTATTTGCAAAACGTCAGTTTTCACTAGCTCAAGTAAAAGTTAAGAATTATAAATAGTATAATGAACAAAACCTTGAACGTACATGATAAAGAGGCGTATTCTTTTTCAATTTCTTAAGGAAATATTTTTATTATTTTAATTATTACCTAATTTAAATTAAAACTACTATTATAATATTATATTTTTAGAGGAAACTTTATTTGTAATTTCAATGTTGAAAATATGCATATAGGACATAGGTATGTCATATAACAAAACCGTACAAGATTCATTTTAAAGCTTCCTATAGCTGAAATAATATGTGTTAAGTTAAATAAAAAATTTATACACAAATCTATTTGATACAAATAACCTGAAATTATGACACATATCTAATTATATAATTATTTTTTGTATTAAAAAATGCATTTACTATTAATCATATTATATAAGTATCAATACTATGGTTCCTAAGATCACTCATCACTCAAATATAATATTATTATCATCTACTATTTTACTATCATATTGACATATTTTGGTTGATTTGGAATTCTTTCCCCCTCTACTTAACTAAATCCAGAAAGCAATTTGCAAAATTGCTAAGATTAACTTTTATAAGATACATAAGTACATAACAGAAAATGATCGAGATATAAAATAATATAATATTACACTTTTTCGACTCCCGGAGCATAGTAACTCACCTAAATATACCGTTGCCAACTATTATAATTTCTTATGCAGGATTCCGATTTCTTATATGGTTATTTGATAAGAAAGTAGTATTTCATCATAAATACATGACGTCATGATTGAACAGTGAACCCGTTAGAACTACATTAAAAAAGAGGTGGGTGGATCCTCATAATATTCCCCCCTTAAAATTTGCCAATACAGTTTGAATACTTGATGCTAATATTGGATAATATAGGTATATTGGTCGGGTATCAAATAAAATAGTCGAACTGCATGTTTTAAAACGTGTCAGCGCCACTGAGTGAACCTACTATATTATAGTTATTGTGGTACCTATTCATAATTCATTATTCTATATATTTTACAAAAACATGTGTATGAAATACAAATTGTATAATCTATACAATATACAGTTTTTAGATCTATCACAATATTTAATTATGCAGTGTTGAAACGTATTGAATAATTTCGTTGTTAAAAATTATCGTATAACTATATAATACACATTGTGAGATAAAGAAAGAAAAAATTGTCACTCTTCCCTAAAAATAAATAACAGTAGGTACATAATAGATATTCTAATAAGTATTATGCCTAGAGTTTATCGGGTGAAAGTATAAAATGCGCAGTTGTGGAATGAGACTGGTTAGGTGAGGTTTCCGGACATCGGTGGTGGAGGGGTGGAGAAAGACAGGAGCTTTTGGTATTTTACGTGTGTGCCGCCACCACCGTTTGTATTCGTCGGTGCAGCGGGGTTGGTGGGACGGGCAACTGTATATACCTACAACAAAAGAGAGCGCGTGCTAGAGAGTTTATTGATCGTGCGAGCGGTCGCGACCGGCTTCAACGCATCGCCGCCGGTTGCTTTTACGCCCTCGCTGCCACGGCACACAATGCGTCGACCCCGAAAATACAAAACACACCGTCTTCACTCGCGTGCGCTGTGTGTTGCGTTTTTCGTCCCACCGCGTAGTCGCTTTCTCGATGTCCGACGGTCAAAATGCACTGTCGAGTGCATAATAATCCAATCTCCCGTTCTATTGTATACCTTTGAGTTTGGGTTTTGGTTTTGGTTTTGATTTATTTCGACGTATTTTAACACGCTTCCGGGGACAATATTTTGGCACTCAAACGACACTATAATAGATAATTTCATTGGTCCTACATGACTACACCCTAAAATCGACCGCACTTATCTTTGTGTGTTTGTTATTATTATGGACCGTAAAAAAAAAAAAGAAAATCTTAAAAGTTTTTATTTTAATTATCAATTTAATTAAGCAACTGATTTTAATATAATTATATTATTGTCTATATATTGAATCTTAAAAATTGTATAAGCATATATACCAAATTTAATTTAGTTATATTGTCTATAATTTATTGTCGTTCGTCTACTAATATTTAGCAAAATATATTTTGTTTACCTAAGTAAATTACTGTATAGTGTTTAATGTTTATAATATAGACTTATTGTTATATTATATATATAGGACTATAGTAGACTTTTGATTAATTAAGAGTGGCATTTTCAAGGGACATGATAATAAATTATACATTAACAGTTCTCGTCAACAGTTGTCAGTTTAAGATATTAGTAAAAACGTAATTATAAGATTTTAAATATATTTAATTATCTTTACATAATGTTATGTAACATAGTTTGGTCATTCGTTAAAGTATAGTATTCATTACTACCTTTACCTATAACTATAGCTACCTATAACTTTAGTAAATATTTCATATTCCAGTACTGTTTACGGTATTATATTATTTATACTACATTAGGTACCAGCTTGTTCATATAAATATATTGTTTCTTTACAATTAAAACAATAGTATATTTATTTAATGAAATTAAATATGACAAACATATTATATTTCGTAGGTTTATAAAATAATTATAAGAAATTTACCCGTACATTTTTTTATTTTATTTTAATGCTGTTCTGTTTATGAAACGGCATAATATATAACAAAATCACAACTGCCTAGAATTTAAATTGTGACAGTTAAATTTGTTACAATTATTACAAAATGTGATTACAGGAAGGTTTTCGGCGTTCTCTCATGGGAGGCCGCAAAATTCCGAAAAAAAATTGACGGAACGTATTGTCACGGACCATATCTATATACCTGGAATAAAAAAATAAAAAAATGTATTTGTCCGGATGGTGTATTGACAGAAAATTTCACTGCGTAAAGTACCTATTGCCGCAACTAAAAATTTGAAGGCCTAGTTTAGGTTAGATCAAATTTTGAACCTATAATATTATAATATATTCTATAAATAAAAATGCACTTTTATACGCAAATTTGGTGGTTTCTTAAATCTTTATGTGGCTCTTTTGGGTGTGCCACTCCCATCGTATTGTGCTAAATGTGTCACTGACTACGTATCGTTCCGGACTGTATAATGACGGAAATAGTCAATGTGCGTATTTGCTGGACAGTAAAAGTAAATTTTGTAACGTATTTTCACGGAAAATATAGGATATAACCGTAGGTTTTCATTGACCATTTCGAGTTATTTAAATTTTCTGAAATAAAGATTATTATTATTATTAAATTAAATTCGTATCTATTTTAATAATTTATTACGACTATAATAATCTATCTCATAATATGTATACCTATTATCTAATATTGTAATATTATTATAGATATATTAATTAAATTAAAATTATTAATAATTGCAAGTGTAATGTGCAATAGTATTCATTATTATATTATTTAATCATGATATTATTAAATAATGTTATTATAACAGTATAACTCATTATAATTTCAAGTTAGAATACGCTGAACTTAAACATAAAATAATTGAAAAATAAACTATAAAGTAAATTGTTTTCTATTATATAAGGAATATTTAGGAAATATACGTTCTGGGACAATACGTTCCGGTATTTGGTCCGTCAGTATAAATTCCTGGTAAATATGGTTTTTAAATTTTAGATTCTGGGGAATACGATCAGAAAAATATGTCCGGGTTTATACAGTTCGGAGTTCAGACATAAATGTTCTGGATTGTTATAGCCTTACTTTTCTCATGGAATGTTTGTCAAATATTATCTAACAAAGATATTTTTGTTTTAGGTTTTAAACTTTTAAAAAGATATAATTGCATATTTTAAATTTAATAATAAGAAGTGTTTAAACCTTTAAAGTTTCAACTATTTTAAATAATAATTGTCACAATTTAAGTTTTGCTTTTTTGCAAGTCATTTTGCTGTATTTGTGCGAATATGTCCCATGTTACTCGTTAGATAGACAGTAACAGTAAATACGACGGGTGCGACATTCTTTTAATTGAAATTTTTCTCGATAGATTATATTGCAAAATATGGTCGAATGACTGAAGCAGCAGCAAGAAAAAAGTTTTGGCAAATACTGTCAGCCGTAGAGTATTGTCACAACAGACATGTTGTTCACAGAGATTTAAAAGTAAGAAATTAAACTTAATAACTATACTGGTATGATTATTCATGTCTAGTGATGATTACAATATTAAATATATTTTTTAGGCTGAGAATTTGTTACTTGATGCTAATATGAACATCAAAATTGCTGATTTTGGATTTAGTAATTATTTTACACCCGGCGAACAGTTGGCAACTTGGTGCGGATCACCTCCTTATGCTGCTCCGGAAGTTTTCGAGGGCAAAAAATATTACGGTCCTGAAATTGATGTTTGGGTAAATGCTTCGAATTATATTATATACATATGTCATATATTATACATAGAATAAAAACAATGATACTGATTTTAAACAATAATTGATACAGGGCCGTCTTTAATAAAAAAAAATTCCGGGAGAGAGGGGGTGACTTTTCATAGATGTGCCGACTCTAATTGATAAATATATACTTATAAATTATATACATATAATATATATTATTATATTATAACACCAATACATTTTTGGAGAATTTTTCTAGCTTAACGGATTTAAGTTAATATTATTTTAAATTTGCATATTTGGAAGGATTTTTGTAAATAATATATGATTCAATTTCGTGACTTATTGGAACAATATGTATTATCTTGTAGCCGAATACCCTAGGTTCAAATCTTTCAATTTAATTTTCTAATATTTTGAACTTTTCGTTTTGGATATACTGTGCATGTTTGGCACTAGTAGCTTCACACCGAAAATCGGAAATTAATTCCAATTTGTTATACAAAACCACCTCGCCATAACTTTAAAATTAAGTAAGTATACCAAATAATGAACGCATCATTAGTTTTTATAAAAAAATTATAGAAGATCGAAAAAAATGTGTCCCTTAAACAAGACAATAAATACTATAATACTAAGATACAAAACCACACGATTGTTGTCTCTGTATTACATATGAATAAGAATATAAGATAATAGAAAACCTATAACGTACCGAAATTATATTACAGTGTACTACAGTTCACATTAGAGTAATTTTAAGTTATAAGTAGTTAAATAACTCACTTATAAATTGTTTAAAAATGTATATATAAAAGAACAGTTTAAGTACAGTTTATGTTCCCGATAAATTTGATAGGTACCTAATATAGTTAAAGTTATTATAATATTAGTTAGGTATAAATGAATTGTACTAAAACTGCGGTTAGCTAACTTTTCCATCTTATATTATTTTCGTAAGACAAACAATAAATTTGACAATATGTTGGTACTTTGGTAGCATCATCTTAAATAACAATTAAGAAATACTTATAAATAATAATATTAATAATATTAGTTAATCATTTTTGTTTTTGATATTATTATAATTTGACCCTATAACTGATTATGTTAGTGACTGATTAGTGGCGACCTAATATGTTTTATAATACTCAATAGATAAAATGAGATAATTTAGCCTAAAATAACAATTATGGTCTGATTCCTATAAATGGAAATGTATTTGTCCTATATTTATAGAAAATTTCCGTCATTCTAGTTGTCAGTTAAATAAAATATATCATAATATAATAAAATAATACATACTTATTACGACCAAATTTTATGGAAATAAAAATGAATTTTTTAAGCGTGCATCAAATTGACGACTCTAGGATTCATTATTTAATTTACTGATTTGCAGAGTATTCAAATTATTATGGGGATAGTGATCAGCCCCCGATTCACTACCCTTTAGGACGGCCCAGAATGGATGATAACACAAATAATTAATACTGTAATAATATTAATATTAATGTTATCAGATTATTGCTTTGTATTAAATATTTATGTATATAAAAAACAAAATATTGTTTATTTGTTCGTTAAATAGTTAGTGTTTAGTTTTATAATAATTATTATTGTACCTATTTAAAATTGTACTAGGTAAATTCTTTTGATTTTTACAGAGCATGGGAGTAGTTTTATATGTATTAGTTTGCGGAGCACTGCCATTTGATGGAAGCACGTTACATTCGCTTAGAGACAGAGTTCTCTCAGGAAGATTTAGAATTCCATATTTTATGAGCACGGGTAAGTCAAAGAAAATATAATACTCGCATCTAATATGGTTTTCTAGCGTTTTTTCACACTTCGCTATTCTGTTCCGATATGAATATTTTCCAAATATAATAATGTTATTTTTCAAGTATTCACACAAATGTTTAGAAATTACAGATTATAAACTACATTAGTTAACTAAAGCCTAAATCGTATATTTTTCAAAACTAATAAAAACTTACTACACGACGAATTATAATAATACAAAGAAAAAACAAACATTTAAAATGTTAATTTGACAAACAATCAATGAGTATTTTATAATAAATTGAATAAATATAATTTTTAATAAATTCATATTTGAAGACAGAAAATTATTTTCTAGTAGGTAACTGTCAGTTGGGGATCCAAGAAGGGCGAGGGCGTTCCCCGTTCCATCAGAAAAATTGAATTTCACATTTTGCTGAATGTATACGTACTATAAATATAATAATACGTAATATAATACGTACTATACAAAAAATTATAGTTAGCCCTCCCCCGTTATATTGGGTTGAACCGTTACTGGTAAATATTAGATAAACATATTTACGAGTATAAAAATAACACCTATAGTTTAAATAAATGAAATGATATAATAATATATAGTTTTATAATATAATGTATGTTTTACATAATCAAATATCATATATACTAGTAGTTTAATATATATATATATATGTATAGATATGTCAATACAATAATATGTAAACTTATTCAACATTGTAAGTAAGATTACCCTATAAGCTACTTATAAATGTTTGCTTATTTACAGTTGTGAACTGAATGTATCATATTTTATAATGTTTTTACTAAGGATAAGGATAGGTAATCGAGAAGATAAACCTATATATTTTTTTTAAATGTTTATTCCTATTGATTTTTTTTTTTTAACATTAACCTATATCAAATATCTCATCTGTTGAATGTATAGAAAAAAATACTTTAGATTTATTTTACAAGATTTACAATACAATGTAAATTGAGTGACGCAAAAAGTCAATGGCAATGGCCTGAGACTTGAGAATATATTTCATTTAAAAGAGAATTGTGCGTCAAATTTAACGATTGCGATGACGTAATAGCTTGTCTGTCATAAATTTTCAAACACAAGAATCCAGTAGTTACGCTGGCTCGTTTTATTTTCATTCGTCGTTAGGTCTCTTCGCGCGGTGTGACGCATGTGAAATGACGTCACTGACGAAACGATCAATTTTATACTATACATATTGTTGGGCGTTTGACCGGCATAAAAAAAGACTACCCACTAAATATTTCAAAATGCAAATAATGGTAATGAACTGATAATGATAATGTGAGTTTTACAGGTTGTGAATCTTTGATACGGAAAATGCTTATATTAGACCCAAACAAAAGATACAGTGTTGAACAGATCAAAAGACATCCTTGGATGTTAGAAGAAGCACCTAGACTCTTGCCAGGTACGATCGCAGAAATGCCAGCCGAACCTAATGATCAGGTCCTAAGATTCATGAGTAGTTTGGACATAAATACGACGAGAACTAGACAGGTTAGAAATATGAATTAACTCGTATTTATTATATATTATAACGTTTATAATATAATTACGTTAATAATTCTTTACCCGAGTATGTTATTAGTTTGTACTTAAGTCTTGTACTTTTCTAATATGATTTGTGACACGTTAATTTTTAAATAAAAAAATATTGTGTAAAATGGTTTTTTAATTTCAGTCGTTGAGAAATCGGACGTATGATCATTACGCGGCTATTTATTATTTACTGTTGGAGAAACTCAAACAACAAAAGTCACAGGAGAATAGTAATCAATATTTACAGGAGAGGAGACTGTCGGAAAAACTATTTCCAACTGTACCGTACGAACCGCAGTTATTTATGGGACATTCGAGTCCCAACAAAAGAGCGTCGATCGACTGCCCGGCAGGACATCAATACCACCAGGATCTGTGGAAACAGCCCAAAACTAGTACCGTTGTGCATCTAAACAATCATCTACCGTCCAACCGGCCCCGGTCGTACAGCCAAGGTCGGGCTGTGCAGCACACCATCAACCTGGCCGATCTCAAATCACAGCAACACCCGCCGTTTAGAGAGTTGCCTCAGTTGCCGAAGTTCAAGAGTAAACCGGACAAAATGTCAATGGTCGAAATGGTCACCACCGGCGTACACGACGAGATACCGAAAATTTGTTACCACGCTCGGTTAGATCATACGACCATGATAGCGCCGCAATATTCCACATCGACAGACGAGGGAATCGAGACCGATTTGGAAGACGTCGTCGCATCATCCAGCCCCACGCAACCGTCCCAGCGGTTGACGTACCCGCCGTCTGCCGGAACAGTTATCAAAAGCCACAGTCAGAACTTGGCCGATTTGCCGTGTATAGTAAACCAGTACGAGTCGGACCTGGTGTCCAGTCTGCCATCGTGCACCGCGAACGAGATCAAATACGCTACGGACTGTTGTACAATGGCTAGCGTGGCTATCAATAGTTGCCCACCACCGTCGCCGTCGTCGTGGGACAGGCGCCACATATTCCTCGCGCACAATCAGAGCGCTGGAGACGGCGTCCGACCCAGGCTGGAAAACAATATGTCACCCGCTAGCTTCAGGGAGGGCAGACGGGCGTCCGACGGATTGATGAACCATATTGACTTGGCGACATCGGTACCCCCGTTGTCACCCAAATCGTCGCAGCAGTACAACAGCCGCATAGCATTCAACAGCCAAAAGCTGCAGGAGTGCGGCAAGGCCAAGGGGCTCGCGGAGTTGCACATGGTACAGAAGGAGCACGAGACGCTCAAAATGTTGTACCAGAGCTGTTTGCCCAACGACGAACAATTACGGAAACAGACAGCGATAATGATGGCCACTGAGTCGGCGGGACGTAACGGTGTTAGGTTGCAGCAAGCAGCTCAGCAATTGCAGCACGGCGAGTATCGCAAAGACGTGCCGCCCAGGTCACCGTCGGCTGCCATGGCCAAGCGGTTCAACTATACAGACGGGTACGCGCTGGACAAGTCCGGGCTACAGCAGCAGTTGCTCCAGCAGCGATTGCTCCAGCACAAGCGCACCATACTCCAGAAACAAGGTGCAGCGTTCAGCCAGTGTAACGTGACAGCTGCCATGGCTGCCGCCGTCACTAACGACTCGCCGACCAAACGGCAGCACCATGCGCACCGGCAACCGTCTTTGTACAACAATACAGCTCAACTGTCGCCTCAGCACAGTGGCGACGGCTACACTCAACTCCAATCGGATGGCAGTTGGCAATCGCTGCCGCACACAATGGCCACGTGTCAGATAAATGACTTTGATAGCCAGGCCAATTGGCTGTCGGTGCCGGACCCACAACACCATTGGTACTGTACTTCCGGGCAGCAATACAATTTCTCCAAGAATTATTCACAGGTGAGAGCGTTCATTATACTTCATTTTAACTAGCAGTATTCGTCTATAAGCGCAAATAGTGATGGGTTTCGGGTACTTAGATCTCTCTCAAATTTTTTTATCCAATGCCCATCAGTCTGTAAACAAAATTATATTGTAATTAATGATATAAGAATTATATTATGATAAAAAAGTAAAACAAACTTTGGCTTTAAATGCCCTTAAAATCCGATATAGTAAATTTCAAAATACATAACAATATTCAATTTTATTATTATTCATTAAATATTTAATGCATTATCTATATTATTGCCGAGAAGAAAATATAGTTTAAACTTATATATTTGCATGGGTTATTTTAAATATTAAATAATATTTTATTTATATTGATGTAGTTAGTACTCAGTTTGGTTAAAACGTGTACGTACCTATATAAGCGAATCAGAAATAATAGTTTGTATGTAGGTATATATTATATAATACATTATTCAATCGTTTGCAAAGTTCTTTTCTGAAAATGTTCATTTATTCAATCATTCATTATTTAATATAATATTTTTAAGCACAACTCATACATTTTCCCTTGTGTAATATAGAATATTCCTTATTCTATTCTCTCTCTTTTATTCAAAAGTTCAAACATTTATGTAATAATTTTCATTTTGATGGCTTAAATTTTTAGTTTAATCAAGGTGTGATGATTTTTTGAAATTTATTTTATTTATTGGAAAAATTTTATTTCTGACGTCATTTTTTGTACTTATTTAATCTATTTTAATATAATAATGTAAAATTCTTATTATCAATATTTATTATGATAAGTAAATGATGAGCAACACATTTTTCATACCATTATATATTAATATTAAAGCACTAAATTATTACAAATTGGTAGGTACTTATTAATAATGACGTTAGAAATATAATTTCTCCAATAAATTAAAAATTCCTTAAAATTGACATTTATTTAAATTAGGAGAACGGCACATTAAAATCATACAAATAAATTCTTTAAAATAGCTATCTTCAAATTTCACATAGTTTAAAAAATTAAAAAATTTTATGAGTCGTATTTTTAAAATAATAATAATAATAATTGTGTTATATTATATGCTGTTGCCTTACTAATAATTTGAAAAAAATTCATTTATAATTATAACTATTCATGGAGATATTGCAATAAGTTAATAGATCTGAGAGACTATCTATGCTTAGATAATGGATAATTATTTATCTTATATACTTAACTTACATATAATTAAATCATAAGTTAAGAACTTACACAAGATAATCAATAGTATAATAATATAGTAATAGTTATTTTCACTTTTAATACCCAGGTACGTAAAAATCAAGACTACATACGTAGTCGTACACTTTTAAAATTGTATAGTTATCCGATAGAGATCTGTGTAGAATGGTAATTTATTAACTTTTATTTATTTATTTTACAATAAAATATTTAATATGAGTATGTGATACGGATACCCTATTAAATAATATGTAAATAACTTTTCAAAATAATTACTTTTTTATATAAAAACAACTTTAATTTATTTACATTCATATTATTAAAAAAATTAATTGAGTTTTAGGTTAATTTTTAAAGTAAAAATGCTTGACTTTTTTATTTTTATTCAAATTATTATGTATATTTTTACTTTTTTAATTTATGTAAATACATTTTAAAATAATATGTTTATAATTTGATTAAAAACAAAATGTGAATATTAATGAGTAATTATTATAAAAAAAATATAAAAATAGAGGCTGGTGTATTGAATGTACGATGATTAGATCTAGGAAATCATTGACTTTAATTTGTAATTAATATAACGTGGTACTAAAATAATTAACTAAGTATACTAATTACTAAATTTAAAACTTCAAAAGGTGTCATTTTAAATAAATTTGTTGTTGTTAAATTTTACAATTTAGATAATATGATTATAATTACCTATACATACTTATTTATTTAAATTACATAAAAAAAATATCGGTAGTTCGTATTCCCGATTCCTTATGATTATAATTTTTATTATCTAAATAGGGTAGGTACCTATAACGTATTAATATATTATAGTATACATTTATGATTTATACTATTATATCATTAATAAAAATTATACAATATTACGTCGTAGTATTTGATTTTTATTAGATATAGAACGAAAATAAATAATCTTTGTGGTGATGAGTTAGAACATTTCGATTTCTCATTTATTATCGGGAGTAGCTACCTACCTACATAAAAATAGACAATTTTGGACGTTCGCACGTGACCACGATAAATGAAATATTCAAAATTTACACAAATCATAAATAGATAAAATTGTTTTAATATAAAATATATAATATTGTTTTTCCTGGAATATATTATACATGGTGTATCTTTAGCGAATACAAGTAATCATATACTCGTATTCAGTGAGACGAAAAAATGAGAAAATTTATTTTCATTTTTTTATTAACTTTGAAATTTCAGATTTAGAATAGATACTTATTATAAAATTCAAATTTCAAAATAAGTCATTCCATGTAATTCGTTCCATAATTATGCAAAATAAGATGAGTCATATTATTTTATCTAACTTCCCAAAAGTTTTTAAAATGTATTATTCATATTTAATACATTTATTCAAGTTTCGTCGAAGAACTTAATAATAAATAGTACATATTAGCAAAAATTATCACAGTGGTTGATACGAAAATAGAAACACCAAATTAAAACTGTTAGTTCGTACTGCAAGTCTTTAAATCTGCGATTACAAAAATGTATCGAAGTTGTAGGACGACATTTCGAACAGTTACTATGATTAAATTATTATCAATTCAAATATTAAAAAGTGGGAAAGGCCGATTGTGGACGTTCCTCCTTCGTCCCTTCGGTCCTCAGAGAAATTAGTGGTTTATTATAATTATTAAGATTTGAATGCAATGATATTGCATTAGAAAATACGATTCTAAGCGTATCTCAATAAATTGCAATATATTATACTAATATTTCATTTCAAAATTTACCACGAATGTAAATTACATATGTATATATGTAAAATAAATTTCAAATCCCTATGATCAGTATTCAAGGAGTTATCATTCCTTTTTTGAGGAAAAACTTTTGGGAAATTCAAAAAATGAGCTAAATAAAGTACAAATTAAATGAAATTCGGTATAAAATGGGTACCCCACTGTGATAATTATTTCTACCTGAAAAAAAGTTTTCATACTTCAGAAAAAAAAGTAATAAAAAGCCTATAAAAAAAATTTGTCTGTTTAGATTTTCAAAATATTTTGTAAAAAGATTTAGTAATATAGTATTGGACTTCTATAACATTTTCAAATAGATAATCCCAAAATTATAGGTAATATTAAAGTTTTTTAGGAAAACGTTCAAAGCTCTATATTTTTCCAAATCATTAACTATTCCGTTCCAAAATTTTACCACGCTTGTAAATAATCTATGTTAGTACTCAAAATATTTTCAAGTCCCTAATATTAAAACTTAATAAGAAATCACGAAAAAAAAATATAATAAAAAGCGTATAAAAAATTGCCAATTTTCCGCTTATTAAGGAAAAATTTTTGGAAAATTCTAAAAATAAGCTTAATAAAGTGCCAAGTAGACAACATTTGCAAGCGAAGCATATGCCATACGTGAAAATCGAACCATTATTTCTAGCCGAAAAAATGTTTTCATACATAAAAAAAAAATCTTTGTAGAATTAATACATTCTTCGCTCCGCTCAGAATCTAAAAAATTAATTGTTTGGAAATAACTATTTTATCTATTTCAAATTTACATTTTATAGTTTCACACAAAGCACCGAGTAGATTAGGTAACTAGGAGGGAGGTAGGGGTAAACACCTTTAAAATGATCCATAACCACACTGGAATAATTAGGGAGGGCTTAGCTCATACATTTTTTTAGAATTCCTTGTGTAACATAATAAAAAAGATACAAATACAGATGGGAAAAAGTATTTAATCACTTCGTAAACAGATTAATATAATAGTATTATAGTATTACCTTCGGAAATTACATATTTAAAATAATAGTTTATCATACTCTCACGGTTGTAGATTCGGGCTTATACGCCGTATACCCTCCAAAACATCACTGCACTGTATAGACATTTAGTGTTTATTTTTTATGTAAGCCCAACGAATTGTGGGAGAGACCTCTTACCTCTTTTAAATTATACATTTTACAAGACATATCAACGTATAATATTGTCTTCGGGTATAGGACTTGAACTCTTTATATATTTTTGCGTTTAATATATTTAATTGTTTTTGCCGTGGAACAAATCCATCCCGAAGGAAGGGGATGCTTAAGCAACAGAAAAATTATACGAGTTACAAGCATACGGGTTCTACTAACTCTCACAAAACTTTTTTAGGGTGCTAATTTTGTTTTTAGGGGTGCTAAGCACCCTTAACATTTTTGTAATTAAGTCAATTTTCACCTACCTGTATTGTTTTTCCTCGATCATTCAAATACTGTGTAAATTATATATTCTTGGTCTATATGGGCATATACCATACACGAGTTTAAATGTGTAATATTTGTTTTTTTATTATGCTTCTATAGCTCAGTAGCACGGTAAACGTGCCAATGGGCAGTTCTTTGTTGGCGGCTAATGACATGGCGTGGACATCACCAAGATTGCAATCGCTGTCCGAGAACATTATATCAGAATTAGGAGAACAAATGGAATCCGGTTGAGTTCATGTAAGGTTCATAAATTTATAATGATTATAGTATTAAACCGTTTAAATCGAGCTAACCGATAAACCGCTCGGTTAAAAATATAATTTAAATATTTGTTGTTCTGGGAATTTAAGAAAAATAGGTACCTACCTATTTATTCTAAAAACTCCGAGGTCTGGGACGATTTTAAAATGTATGGTTTTTATAATACCTGTATAGAATTTCAACGATTGTTGCCTTGTTGGTTATTCAGTTATTGTTATATTTTTTATATTAAGCAGGGTATTTTGATAATAATTAAATAATGTATAAATATAAAATATTATTAAGAATTTGTATTGTTTTTCTTTTGTTTAGATCACAGACAAGCGAACAAAATTATCACACAGTTCACAAATATATTAACAAAGTATATTTTATACAATACATACACACTCAATATTTATTAGTAGAGACATAATTATGTTACCTATTATTGTATTAGAAATATTCGTGTTGGTCATTTACCTATTGATTTTTTATAACAATGTTTTTTTTTTCCAAAGAACGCCTAGAATTCACTTACGAGTATACTATTTGTAATCGAAACAATCTAATTTGTAAAATAAAATGATTTTTAGTCATATTTTTATAGCGTTTTTGCATTTACCTATAGATGTGATTACCTTGCTATCAAAACGTAAAAATAAAATTTTAATTTTAATATTGCAACATTACAGTAGTGTATATATGGGGGGTTTTGGATAAATCTTTTCCAAAACTTGAAAAAAATTACATAATAAAATAGTGTTTAATATAATTTAATAATCTATACACAAATCGTAAGATATATATAGAAGAAAACGAAATAAAATAATATTAAAATATTAATGTAATAAATAATGGAAAACAATTTTCATTTTAATATATAAAATTATAATAATAAATGTGAATTTTTTTGTGTTATCAATCATTAAACACGAGGAAATCGATTCTGGACGTTTCTCCTTCATTCCTTTGGTACCTCCCTAATCTACATGTAGAGGTTTGGCGTGAAATGTTATTATAATTAAGATTTTAATGTAATATTATTGCATTTGAAAATACAATTCTGAGGTTCACTCAGTTAGACAATACATACTGATAATATTTATTTATCAAATAATGTGCAACAAAAAAATTAGTTATCATAAAAAACTATTAAATACTAGTTTGTCCAAATTTCAATTCCGTGAATTTTAAAATATGAACTAAAAAAGTTAAAACATATAAATAGTAAACAAAAATTGTTTTTAAATTTCAGGGAGGGGTTTCACCTAAAACCTCATACAGTATTGTGTATAAGTAATAAGTTGTAACAATTTTAATTACTAGCTAATAATTAAACTACCATAATGTAAGGCTATCTTGAAAACTCTTAATTAAGGCTACTCTAATATGGTAGAAGTATCTAGGTAGGTTTATTACTTACTTAAAAATTAAAATTAGAGAACAACATTTTTTAAAAAAATCAGGTTTGTAATAAAAATTTTAAAATAAGCAAATTTAGATGTTAAACACTGAATTCTTTGGTAATAAAACACATCTTATTGTATCATATAAATTAATAAGCAATTGTTTTATCAACTTTTAAAATTACACAAAATTTAAAAGTATAAAGATATGTTTTCCTTAATTATTATAATATTGTATCCTAATTATTGAGCATAGTAATTATTTCATAGTATTTAGATTTTAGGTGCTACCTATGTCTTTATTTGCATATACAGAATGATTAAAATTGTGTAACAAAAATGACATTTTTGTTATTTTTCAAAATTTTTATTATCCTATATATATATGTTTAAAATTGAAAATACCAATAAACTTGTAGGAAGAAATTATAGATATGCTGCTGGTAAATTAGTATAATAGCCTACTCTAGATTCAATAACTTTAATTTATTAATTTTTATTTTTTTACTTTTATATTATATTATATAATAGTACAATACTTAATGATTGATAGTTAACCAATGGAAATAAAGATAAATTAAAGAAAGATTTCTATTTGTACAAGGAAAAGGAATAAAACAAGAAATTTCTTATTGATTCATATTTAAGATTAAGTTATTACATTAATTTTTATCCATAAATTATATTGGTTCATAGCAAAAATCAATATAGACAAATAATGTTTTGTACGCAAAACTAAAATTGAGTTAATTAGTTCTTAATAAGAACTTAAATATCTTTTACTAAATTTTCTGAAGGAATTTGATATATAAATATTATAAGTAGTATAATATTCAAATAAAACTTAATTTAACTACAATTTACTGTTATTTTAAAACTACATTTTTAATAATTTGAAAATAATATTTAAACAAAAAGCTATAACAAAATAAGAGGTTTACAATTTTATCTGTTTTGTGAAAATAGGTCACTTCCCGTTTTCCTAGCTTTTATTTTGGCTTGTTCAGGAGTTAACAATTCTTCCTCATTAGGTTCCATAGATTCACCATTTTCTTTTAATTTATTATTTTTATAATCGTTAATAATCTTTAAACGATAAACGGCATTAAATAAATTTTGAGCTGTAAATTCTGATTGAGTAATTTCAGGAACTCTATATGATACATAAGGTTTCAACTGAAAAAGTTTTAATTAATTATAAACTACAAACTTGTAATTACTATTATTTATCACTTACATCAAAATTATCCAAATCTGGAACAATAATTTCAGGAATTTTTTCTTTAATAGTTATAAATTTACGACCAACTTTAACAGTGGTTTCTCTTACGCCGTAATCTAATTAATTTTATTTAAAAAAAAACACCAATTACAATATAAAAGTTTATTGACAAATATATTTACAAATTACAAGAGAATAAATATAATTTTGATTACCTGTTATTTGAAAATCTTTATTGGGGTTTTCTTGTTGCTGCTTTTTGAACTGATTTGTTCCTCGATTATAAAGTATGAAATTTCGAAAATTTCTTTTTCCATATTGTGTAGTAGAGGAAGAAAACGATCTGTAAAAATGTTTCACTGGGAAACTCATTTTGTTAAACGTTTGCATATATATTATCTTTTAAAGATCATACAATTGTCATGACAAAATAAACTTGTATTTTCTACAATATGTCAATTTATTATTATAATTCAGATACACAGTATATTTCTGTGATATCAATTAATATTAAACAATTTAATATGATCCAAAATGTAAGTGTTTAATAGTTTATCTTGGTGAGTAAAAAATTAAATTGCAACTTCAATAAGTAAAATAATTGTACTTCACTATTTTTATACACAGACTAGAACAGTACTGTTATCAGTATGAATTAACAATTATCACTTTTTCATGGAAGGAAATCTTTCCTATGTCACGACGAGGACCGGCGTACCCGCCGTGTACGTAACTACGGACCATAGAGTAATGACCATGCTTAGGGACTTAGTTTTAAAAAACACCTAATTATGCACTAAAAAAGTTTAAAATACATCCTAAAAAATGTCTGAATATGCATTAAAAATTACTAAGAGTACCAAGACCAACAATGCCTAATTGATTATAATTAATTCAATTGGAAAAGTTGTACCTATTTTAGAACAATATAGTCAATTTACGTGTATAAAATGTTTTATGTTCCATCTAATGTTTAATGTGTCTAATTTAAATTTCCATCTAAATTTGTGTCTATGGCCTACCTAACATTTTTGCTCAATAAAAATATATAATTAATATAAATTACTAATTAGTATAGGTATATTACCTAATATAATATGTTACATCTAATAAGCTAATAGTTATTAAAATTATTTTTTAAATATTTATATAGTTAAGTACTGTAAAATATTGTTTAACACAAAATAATATTAGTTATTAGAATAACCTATTCATATATATATATATAAAAGTCAAAGGATGAGATCCTGAGGTCAAACAGTAATAGCTAAAAGGTATATTTTATTTTTATAATTTCGTCTAGAAATTTTAAAATGCCGCTATAATATCTGGGATTTATATATCTTAAATCATATTTAACAGACCAGGATCTCTAATGCCTATGGTATTAAAAATACCGAGCCACTTGTACCAGTTAGCGTTTTGTTTTAGGTCTGTTGATAACAGCTTTGTTTCCAGTCCTGTATATCTTGATTCGTAGTCAGCATACTTGTTAAGACCACAAATAATGATATCTTGTTAAGACTTTCTATCAAATTTTAAATAGAAGCTAAGGCTTTCTCAAATTTTAAATTCAATTATAAATTATAATAAATTTACAAAAACTAAATGTATAATAATATTTTTAAATAACAATAAATTTAAAAACAAATATTCTGATAATTGTTTTTTGGAATTTACAACAATGATTTAACATTAAACTATCTGTTTTACAAATTGTTTCAATCATTTAAATTAATGTCAAAATGTATATTTATCAAGACAAACTTAATTAACAACTTATATTAATACAATAACTATTCTATATTCTATACAGAATTAAATACAAAATCAAATTAGAATGAAATATTTATTTTCTATTATTCTCATCGTTTATGTGGTGCTTGTTGTATGTACTTTAAGAGAATTTCTTTTGTTACAGGAGTTTCAATGCTGTGGCAAATAGCTGAAAACAACATTATACTGTAATTTTATGATAAATTATAATATTCAAGTTCACAAACCCATAGCAGTTTTTAGAGCATTTGGAAATGATTTGTCTGTTCGTTCTCGCATAAACTTCCAATTACCATTTTCAAATTTGCATTCAATTATTTTACCATCCATATTTTTAAGGTCTTTAGCATACTTCATCCTTGCAAATGGATCGTGTTTGCCACCTACATACAAATATCCGACTTTTGATTCCAACATTCTAAAATAAAATTTCATTAGAACATTCATTTAATTTTCATAGGTTACAATATATAACATTACCCTGTTCCACCTTCTGTAACAATTTTAAGTCTAAAATCAACAGAATTTAATTCTAACGGTTTCCACTTCAATACTTCAGGACATGTTCCAGCTACATAAGGCTGTGTTAAATGAAACATGATTATTTAAATTATATAAAATCAATTGCTATACAAATATAATAGTGATAAATATAATAGTACGTCAGTTGATGGTTGGAATATAAGACCATCTGGTTCATGAGATAGATTTTTACTAAAATTTCCAAGCAACTTATCAGAGGCATTAATATCGTAAAATTGTTTCAAACGGATACTGAATGGTTCTTGTGATTTATCCAAACGACCACACATAATACCTTGATGTCTTGGTTTTATTATATCTATCTGTAAACATATTATATAAATAAAATTTAATAATAGAGCTAATAAATTAGCTGATAACATTTTTATTTTATTTGATTGCAAAAATCATATTTAATTGTGAATAATATTTTAATATATATCTTTAGTATTTACTTCAATCAGCATCAATCTATTTGGATAGAACGGTTGTTTACCAATATCAAAGCCTTCAAATGCAACTACATCATACACAAGATAGCGAGGTATATTTTGGCCATCGACTTTATCAATAATCATTTCCTAAATCAATAAAAGTTTAGGTTTATAATTTTATGAATATTAATTACATATTATATTATTTGTAAAAATTATTACGCCATCTAATAAAGTATCTTTTAAGTGATGATCTAGATTTTTTCTATGTAGAAACTTTAAGCCTTCTACTTCAAAAACACTATTGTCTCTGTCAATAAAATATACCTCATTTTCTCCTTGGATAAACATCATATACCTATAGTTGAATATATTTTAAGTAATTATCTATAAAACATTTTCTTGTTTGATGTTTAATAACAGTGCAATTAAAATGTATTACCTAGTACCATCAGCTTTCCATGTTACACGATAAGGTTTTGTATGTAATAATTTAATATTTTGAATATCCATGGAAACAGGCTGTGAACCAGGAAATCCAGATCTATAATATTAAATACATATTAATTTTTACAACTACTACAATTATTATAATTGTAAAATAAATAGTTTTGTTTACAAGTAAATACTGTTATTTATATTTATTTATTTAATTTATAAATAAAGTATAAATAAGTACACAAGCCATCAATTTAATTATCTTTATTTTTATTGATTTATTAAATTTAGCATTATTACTTTTTCCATTTACATAAGTCTTGAGTTCGTTTTTGAATGTTACTTAATTTAGGTTGATCAATAATTGCAGTAACACCAGACACACCTTCCATAAAAATTGGGTTTCGATTATTTATTTCATTTCTTGATCTTTTGTTAGAGCTAAATAACAAATGAAATAATATAAAGTAATTTATATAAATTTAAGTTTCCTAGTATTCATCAACAAACTATACTCTGTTCGGTGAGAAATCACACCTAAGATCGACCAAAATTGTTTCGTTCTCAAGCATACTCAGCCATAGCTCTTTCACTGCCACACGTGTGGCAAAAATTATAATCAACAAGTAGTTGATTAATTAACTATTTTTGTCTTATTGATCGGCTGTTGTTGGAACGATTGGGTTGCTGAGAGAGAAATTAATTCTTGATTGTCATTCGATCATAATTCTACATGTGTAGAATCAGTGCGTTTTCATACCGAACAGAGTATATATATATATGTACTTATTTAATAAAAATAAAATATATATTAATTAAATAATACTTATTTAATAAAAATAAAATATATATTAATTAAATAAGTAAAAATCTAAAAATATACCATTGTTCATATTCTCGTCGATCTTTAGAATCCGGATCTCTAAATTCATGTTTATTTCGCGAGGAAGATTCATGTTTACTTGTATGATAATTATTGTCTTCTTCAGATTCTAAAAAAAAATAAAACATGTAAAGTTGATTGATTTATTTGCAAAACTATAAAAATAAATTTAAATGTATTATGCATAAATAATCAAATTTAAAACAATAATTATAAATTTACCTAAACACCAATCAGGAAGTTCTGGAGCTAAAATGGGTTCCTCATCTGAGTAGCGTTGAAACAGTTCAACTATATAATCTTGTTTATAAATTCCAGGAGGTCTAAAATATTTAAATATATCATTATATAATTTTATAACAACTTCATATGTAACGAGTAGTAATAATTCATTATACCTAGCTGTTGCAAATTGAGCTATAGCACTAGTTACATCAAAATCTAATACTTCTATTAAATAAGTAGCTATCATGAATCCTGTCCGGTTAAAACCATGAGTACAATGGACACCTAGGTAAAAATAATTATAATTATTTTATACCCTATATTATTACTATTTATTAATCTTATATATATATATATTATTTATAGTCCAAATACAACAAACCAATGCATTGCAAAGGATTTTTTGCAACAAATTTTGAACAAATATCCACAAATAATTGAGCTTGTTCTCGAGTAGGTGGTTGCTCATGACCAGCACAAGGAAGTTTTACATACGCACAATCCATGTCTTCAATTTCAGATTTATTATAGAAACGACTAGTTTTTGTCAGATCAATCCATAAACCTATACTAACCTAAAACAATGTTATATATTTAAAATAATATTATTTATTTATTATCTGTTTAAATAATAGATATTTAATTTTTTGTTTGTAAATGAAATCATTTTTATATTTATCGACTAGGATAATAGATGTATTGTCTAACCTATAGAATAATAAAATAAAATGGTGTTTATAATTTATATACTCAAATTTTATAATAAATGAGTTTTACAAGTAGTTGTTGATCAATTTTATTTTTATTAATATAATTCTTATTTATTGAAATATCAACTTCATATTTAGAATACCTTCATATTAGACATTGACGAAAACAACATTTCTGTATTAAATCTATTTATGATAGGTACTTGATCATCATATTTACTATCCAATGGTGTTTTGAATGCTACAAATTTATCAGTTATAGTTGAGAAAGATTTACGAGGGCATTTGATCCAACGTTCGGGAACTGGGGGACTGTATGATGAATAAGAACTAGATCCATAACGTTTTGAACCTGCAAATTATGTATAATATAATTTTTTATACATTCCTTTTATAAATAACAATGTTTTGATATTATATTCGAAGATATTCTACGTAAGTTATAGTATTATATTGGTATGATTTTAAATTACCCGACATTATAATTTATTGGAAGTTTTAAGTAGTCAGTTTAAAATGATAGATATGTAGTTTTAAAATATCAATCATAATATTTTATTTTATTAATTAATGCTAATTAAAATGTATATAGCAATTGATAAGCAAATTATTAAATGCACAATATTAATAATTTGTAGTTGAAAACGTTAATTCACATTTCACAACTCAGAATCAAAATAGTGAAGAATGTCAAAAAAAAATAAATAATAATTCGCAGATTGCTGCTTAGTGTTTTCTTAATAATACTTAATATCTAAAAAAATCTACCTATCAATGATGATAACGATGCTTGTTTACATTTTTGCGCACTATAGAATATCAAACATTGTTTATTTCTCCATGTTCAATAGTCGGTGTTTTTTGACGATACTAACTTCCGTATCAACAAACTTGCTGAAAACTCCAAATCAGAATCTTTTCGTTTCGTAGTACTTTGAATGTTTTGTTTGTATAGTGTTTTAGTTACTAAATTTTTTTGTTTTACTACTTTTTGAATAAAGATTCTACGCAAACATAAAACATATTCTATTTAAAGTTCGTTATCCAATAAATTATTCTCATAGTTGTCTTATAACAACCTCACCAACATGGCCGAGTACCTGGCATCTATATTCGGTACTGAAAAGGATAAGTAAGTAATAAAAACCTTTTTACTTCGTTTTTTGATAGGCTCAAAATTTTGTACGTTTATAGAGCTTTATTCAAACACGTAGACAATGATTAAATTGTTTTAATTTAAACATACATGAAAATACGTAATATATTATGGTTACAGCATGATTACATTTTTATATTTACACTTTAGGGTTAATTGTTCATTTTATTTCAAAATTGGAGCCTGTCGTCACGGTGATCGGTGTTCAAGAATACATAATAAGCCTACTTTCAGTCAAGTAAGTTTGTTTAAATTAGTTAGTAATATGAACTCAAACACAAAATCAATGATTTAATATTGACAGATGTAAATTGTGATGCCACAAATTAGCTAATTTAGAAATATCAAATTTTAAATCTTGGAAAAATTAATCAAGTAGTTGTAGAATTTTGGAATAATTATAAATAGTGTAATTTTATTCTTTAAACCCCATATTCTTTCTAAAGTTAAAACTGTTTTATATATAACAGTCAGGGGGAGATGGTTTGAGGTTTTTTTAAAAAATTTTTAATTAACTTTTACAAATTTCATATAAGAGTTTTTTATTAATATTTTGAATTGGGTAAATTCAATTAGAAACATTTGATTTTATGTAATTTCTAAATGTATAATTATATCATTATATTGGTCTATTAAATTTTAATTTTTTTTAGACTGTTTTATTACAAAATCTTTATGTCAATCCACAAAATTCTGCAAAGTCTGCTGACGGATCACATTGTAAGTAACAATATAAATTTAAATCAGCTACGATAGGGATAGATCAAGAATAATAATATATTGTAATTAAAAGTTTTAATAATTATTATATTATAAAATAATAAGCAATCATAAACTGAATGCATGTGAAAGTAAATTAGTTATTAACTATAAAACTGTATATTATATTTAATTATTTTAATTCTTAAAGACATATTTTAGTATTTTTTTTTTTATACAATTGAACATTTATACATATTGTTATTTGAAAAATATTTTTGATTCCTAAAAAGTCTGGATATAGATAGAATCTAAGACAATAAAACATTTAGTTTGTACTTATTTAATGAAGAAATTTAATATGTCTATCTGGTGATCTAGGTATAATAAATAAAATATTTATGATTTGTAATCTCCTAATTTAATTGTTTATAAATTTGAATTGCATCAACTGGTTAGTAATTTTTTTTATTGAAAACCAACAGTGTTATGTATCTTAAATGCTCTGGAAGAGTAATATGACAATTAATAAAACAATTTGGATATAGATATTTATTAGGTTTAATGATTTACTTTTATGTTTACAGTCGTTGTCAAATATCTTGAAAGAGTACGAGCTTGAAGACTACGACTTGTCAGTGGTTTTTAAACTTAAAATTAATTTTTTATTGCTGATTTCATTAGTTATATAGTTGAAAAAATGAATAGATTTGACTAAAACAATTCAGGTTATCTGTTATAGGAATGAATGTGGATGTTTGCATCAATATGGGAATTTTGACCAGTATAAACAATTGTTGTTTTACTACTCCTTCAAGATATTTGATAGATATTATCTCCTAAAAATGTAGTGCTGAAATTATAAAATGGTAAATAGCTTCATTTTAGAATCTTCATTCTTATTCCATTTATATCTGTTTTATTGATTTCAATGATAATAGAAGAAATTAATTTTAAGGTAGAAATCTTACCATAAGTTAATACATTTTATGTTACTTTTAATAATTTAAAAAAGATGACATTTTTAGTATTTATTAATTATTATTGTTTATTTAATAATCTTTGTATAGATATAATTTGCAGTACTTAACACGTTGACATGGGTCGATCTTGGGTGATCCCTTGCGCTGAATTCAGTTTTTGCTAAATTGGCTCTTTTTGCCTTATTTTAATTATGTCATGCAATGTTTTTACCAATTTTTTGTTTTTTGACTTAAAAAAATCTATGACCACGCATAGTTGCTATCCACATCACAATAGAGCGTTTTTTCTTATATGTGGATGACGACTGTGTGTCGTCAATAGTCAATATTGTTGGGTTCACACTAGTGTTAATAAATACTAAAACATTGGAAAAGAGTCCTTCGGAACAAGGCTACCTACAGAAGGGTGCTTAGCCCCTAAAACACATAGGCCCCCAATTTATCTATAATCATTAATCACTATGCACACTCTGTATGTAAAAAGATTTAGCTGGTTTTTAATATTATTATACATTTTAGAATAGTAAAACAAAATTAATAATTAGGTATAATTTAGAATATACCAACTGGAATCTCAAAATAATATAATATAGTACAATGTCAATGTGTAACAACATGTATAATTTTTACTATGTAATAATATGTATACTACTATATCATAGATAACACATTAAATGTACAAAAAATCAATATAATAAATCACATAAGGTTGACAGGTGAATTTGAAAAATAATAAGAAATAATATTTATATATATAATTATAGATATAGGTTTCATCACAAATGATTCACTTATGTGTACATGTATGTAGCTAATTATTATTGTTATTGCCTATATTACCCATATAATATTTATAGTCTCAATTGTGATAATAATGATAAAAGCTAGGAAAACTAATTGCCTTACTTTATGATAAAAATGGAAAAAAATAAATTACAAAAGACAACCTATATTGTGATCTTTACCCTCATATCTGTATGAAAGTCAAAGAATAGCAAAGATAAACTATAATGTACTAGTGATAATAAGACTTATTGAAAATGGAAAATCAATGCATCATCATCTTAGAAAACAATATAGGTATGAAGACTACAGTCAACATGTTAATTATTCTATAATACAAAGGGTATTAATAAAATTTCCTTTTTATTATAACATTTATTATTTCAGTTTTAGCACTAATATGTTGTAATTATATCACGTAAAATGTATTATAATTTTTTATTAAATAAAAGTAAAATAAATGTAAATTTTTTAATAATATTTACATACTATATTTTATTCCATATAAAGTACATTTTGGCAACTAATTATTTGTGTATGGTTTATTTAGTTTTTACAGTCATCTGAATATTATTTCAGATAATGCTACCAAATCTTTTACTATGTCCATTGTGTACAGTATTATATCACATATACTCTGTTCAAGTTATGAAACACGCTCAGCGGCCAACTTGTGTGCATAGGTATGGTAATGCCTTACACACGACTGAAAACATACCAGCTATACTATTGACGAGTTAAGTCAGTTGTAGACAAGTGATAATATATGAACAATTAATTTAAAATGCATTCCACCTAGGAAACATTATTATTATAGTACATGCTGATGTGAAGTGGAGCAAGAGATTTGGTAACGAACTGGTTGAATTAGTTGTGGAGACGATAGGTATAGCCTGACTGCCGCTGAGTGTGTTTAAAAACTTGGATTAAGTTGCATAACATTCACACAATTTTATTTTAAAATAATATATTATATAAACAAAATAATAGAGATAAAGTAACTACTTATAAATATATACATTAATGTATACATTTTATTTACCATATTATATTAATATTTTAATAATTGTATTATTAGAATTTCAAATTTGTATAAATCTTTGTTAATTGTTTCTTCCAATATTATATTATGTATTTTAAGTTTATCATTTTAGCCTATTCAAAATTTTAGATTTTAAGACAAGCGAGAAATGTTGTAATGGTTTTACAATGTTTTTTTTTATCTATGTCTGAAGACACTTTTTGGGTAGAAATAAAGGTCCGATTACCACGAATAAGGTATGCTTTTAGTAGCAAATTGCATCTAGTTGGTATTCTTAGCTCATTTTTCAAATTCATCAAAAGTTAGGATAAGAAAAACTACCAAATAATGGTGGAAAATCGGTTAAATTACGGTTAATGTTATTTTATTTCATAATAACTAATTGAGTTTTGATTGTAGGAAATTAAATTTTTTTTTGAGTATTCACATAGGTAATTTTTATACATGGTAAAGTTTTGGAGTAGATTGGTTGATTTTCTGACTAAATATAAAGACGTTTTTTCATGAATGGTTAATATTGCCTGAAACTTTTGGGTATAATGGTTTGAAAATTTTATAGAAACTTTCTCATATACTACTTAACCTATTAACAAAATATTTTAAAAATCGTAAGTCACGAGTTTTTTTTTTTATAAGCTTCTAAAGTTATAATCTAGTAGAATTGAATATTATATTTGATGTGTTTTTAAAAGTCTGAAAACGTTTTTTTTGGGTAGAAGTAATGCTCCGATTCTCGCTTTGTTTTATAATTGTATTTATTTTTTATTTTAATTAAATACTAAATTATTTCTATTTCAAAAGATTCACCTTTCTAAGAAATTTAATGTCTATTTAAAAATTATATGTTGAGATAAATGTGTTCACCTTTTTTGTGGTATGTGTTATGACTATGACATTAATGTAGGTAATTAGGTAATGCAAAAGTTAGTATAACCTGTGGTGATTGCCACCAGATTTCACAAGGCATAAAGGTATATATCCTACCTCCTCGAGGACACATTTATGTTTGTTAGATAATTAATACTTTTTATCTTACTAAAATAAAATATAGTTTTCATAGTTAAACATTTTTACATATATACATTTTTTTAAAAATATTTTTTTTTATGATGAATTTATAATGTGTATTATTTTTGGATTATTATCTATTTTAATTTTTATTATATTTATAAGAAAATAATTGTATAAATGTACACAATTTCAAAATAATTTTCTAAATAAAAAAAAAATATTACTTTCTTTGTATGTATTAATTCTGTATTTATGTGCATTGGCTAAATTATTCTACTTAAATGAAAATATGTATATAAAAAAAATATTGTATTATAAACTAATAAATATTTTAGTTATAATTTATTTTATATTGGTTTATAGTGGTTTCAAATGTAACCGATGAAGAGATGCAAGAACATTATGATAATTTCTTTGAAGATGTTTTTGTTGAATGTGAAGACAAGGTAAAATTACTTATTTAATTTAATTACTTTTTGTAAATTACAATTTTAAATATTTAGTTAAATACTTGAAATAACACATTTAAAATACCAGATTTAGTTTGTTTATTTACATATTATTATGCATAATTATAATTTTTAAATTAATATATTAGTAATATTTATATATTTTTATAATATTAAGTTAAATTATGTTTTTATATAGTATGGCGAAATTGAAGAGATGAATGTTTGTGACAATTTAGGAGATCACCTTGTTGGAAATGTTTATATAAAGGTACATCATATTTGAAATTAAAATTAATTTTTATTATAAATTGTAAAAGACAGTGCTGTAATTATTAGTGTTGTACTATATTATCCATGGTTGAAATTATAATAGCTTTATTTTTCATCATGAAGTTAATTTATTGGCATTGTCACACTTATTAAAAAGATGGTACAGATAATACAGATAATAATAGTACTGGCTAATTGTGTATAATTTGTATTACTTAAAATACATGCATTTTTATTATTATACTTTTTATACTTGTCTGCTCCATATTGTCTAATATATATATATAAATATCCATATAGTATGTAAATGTTATTTTAAACCAATGAATCCTATTATAAAATGTTCTACGACTATACTGAACAGAATTCAAGTATAGAAATTCAATTGATTCTATTTAAATTATAGTTTCGTCGAGAAGAACATGCAGAATCTGCTGTTAATGATTTAAATAACCGATGGTTTGGTGGACGTCCAGTTTATGCTGAGTTAAGCCCTGTAACAGATTTCCGTGAGGCATGTTGTCGTCAGTATGAAATGGGGTAAGACTAAAACTAAACCATTTAGTAATAAGAATATTTTTTAAAGATTAAGAAAATATAATATATCATTTATTTACAGAGAGTGCACACGTAGTGGATTTTGTAATTTCATGCACCTAAAGCCTATATCACGAGAATTGCGTAAATATCTATATAGCCGCCGGTCTCGCAGACATCGATCACGTAGTCGATCACGTGATCATGTTGGAACGCGTAGAACCAGATCGCCTTCTCCTAGACATGGTCATCATCGTGGTGGTGGAGGTGGAAGTGGTGGAGGTGGTGGAGGTCGACGAGAACGTAGATATTAATTATAAGTTAATTTATTTTAACTCAGTATGTTCTAAAATCGATTATACTCATTCAATTTTGTTTTAATTATAATTACATTAATATTTCAACCAATATACCTAACAATATTTAATTTTAATTTCAAAATTAAATATTTAAGAAGAGTTAATATTTTCATACAAATTATGTAGATAAATGAAGTTTGAAAAAAACAAGAACTTAAAAGCCATAATAATGTGTTTTTTTACACCAATTTTATTAAATCTAGGATAATGATAATGCATAACTTTTATATTTATTATTAGAGATTTATAGTAAGTATAATATGCTAAAAAGTAAGATATATATTAATTTATTTTATAATTGAAAACCCATACTTTAAATTTACATGTGTAAAACTTGAAAAGTAAATAATTGACTTGAATTGTGGGTGAAATTGAATGATGTAATATTTAGGATGTTTTTATCTTTTTTATTGAGATGGTAGTATTGGGAAAATTATATGAAATGTGGATTAATTGTAAATGGATAAATGGAGAAAAACATTTTTATTTTTTAAGTAAAGGAGTCTATTTGGCTACACTCTATTCCTTGAAAGAATGATATTATTTGTTTTATGTGTGTCAATTGAACTCTAAACCGTTTTAGATTTCCTTTCTACTCATTTAACTTTCAACAATATGTTCCAATGGTAAACAACTAGTGTTGTGCCATTGCAAAGTATACCTCACATTATACACAATAAAGTACTATATATTATTATTCTCACATACACAAAATATTAATTTTAAATAATAATTTAAGGGTGATTCACTTATAAAATTAGATTTAAAAAAAAAATTGATGGAAAAGATTAAATAATAAACAAGTTAGAAAAGCCTACTTTGTGAGCGTTTTAATCTTAAACAACTTAAACAATAAATTATATTTTCTCAATTTGTTTATAATCTACAGTAACTAGGAATAACAAAATGTATTAATAATTATAAAACCAAACAAATAAAACTTATCTTCCAATAACTAACCAATAGTAATACTTAACCAATGTTCTTCGTATCTACAGCCAGATATATGTATGGATTCAATGGGGATATGAATTGTCTTAACTTTAGAAATTCTCTCTAGTCAATTTTGTTTAGAAACTTAAAATGTATGCTATATTTAATCAGTATTTAATATACTGCTACAATTACACAGGTAGGATTTCTAGGCGTAGTTGAGGCATGTGAGTGCATAATTTACAATTATAAAATAGGATGATTAGCACAATTATCAAAGTACATTAATAATTATTGGTTTTCACAACAAAAAAAGTCCATTATAATATAGTCATATGTATATTTTTGTTTTAACTTAAACAACAATATTATTATTTAAATTAACCTTTTGTTTCAATAAGTAAAATAAATACAATATAGAACGCCATTTTACAACTTTTGTATTTTGAGGTAACAAAAAGTTTAGAAGATAAAATTTTTATATAATCAAAAACAGTTAATTTAATTTATTTACATAAATAATTTATTCATATTAATAAATATTACAATATTATTATGAATATACAATTATTAATTGTAGCATTAAAATTTTTTATATCAACAGTTTAGGGGTACATTCTTGGAGAAGTCATAGTCTCTAGGTTCCTCCTTCTCTAAGGTACCTACTCAATTAATATTTTACTTATAATTAAACAACTATTTTTTATATATATATATATATATACACAAGGAATACCATAGAGTATAATATTAACATTCAACTCGACAGCACTTGGAGTAAGAAGAAAATAAAAATTCAATGGGTCATTTTTAATTATATTTATGTACACTACATTATCGTATTATTTATATAATTTTAATATTAGTTAAAAATAAATATAATAAATTATAGGTAGTAGGTACTCAAATAACATTAAATAAATTGAAATATATTTTTAAAAAAAATTTAAAACACAATTTGCCGAATAAAAAATCTGAAGAAAATAACGTTTCAAAATATGTATTTATTGTAAATTAAAACAAATTTTAAATATCTAAACATAGTAATAGGTAGGTAATATTTATTATGTATTTAATTAGAAATATTAAAATATCACTATTTTGTATATATATATGTATATATATACATTTGAGTGTATCTTTACACTATCATTACTGGTTATTTAATAATTATAATAATTAATAAGACCTAATGAGTAATAATACATTTAAATTATAGTGACAGGAATGTTAGTAACTAATTATGATTATGATGATAGTTATACTGTGATACTTTGTATCAGGCGATTATGATAGTGGTTTTGTGGACACCTACAGGGCTGGATTGGGTAAATTCGCCTCTGGAGATTTTTATATTTTACTGGCCCATTTTGTAAATTTGATTTTTAAACGTACTACATTGTGTTTAATTTTTATAGAAAATTTTATTCTGAAAACAAATGGTGTAAAACATTAATATTTTTTTAAAATTATTTATTATAAATACATTTCCTATGAATTTGTTTATTGATCTAATGAGATTATTTTGGTAACTTGTATGGCCAATCCGGGCCTGGAGACATACAAATGTAAAATAAATCTCGGAAAAAGAAAACATTTGCGAATTTTGTCGTACAAAAGTAGTTATGTAGATCCTTGACATTCGACAGAGTGATTTAGATATTAAGTTGGTGATGTGATGAACTGAAGAACATTAATATTTGAGTTCGAATTAATCGAATTGAACCCGAATCGAATCGAACTATTAAAAATAAAAATTTATAGTTCGAAATAAATTATTAGGACAAAAGTCTGTTCGAAAATTTGTAATAATAAGTTGATATCCGAACCGAATTGAGCTCGGTTTTAACAGTTCGTCACATCTCTACATTTAATGATTAGTTTTTAGACTATTAGTGCATTTATACTTAAATATTCAATATTATGTTTATGCGTGAAATATGTATATTGATTTTTATTTTCGTTTTTTCCAATTTTGTAGTACTCGGAGATGGGTGGGTTTTATTTACTATTTGGCGGCTATTTTAAATAATACTATGGGCCCTCACTAAAATAAACATAATATACAAAAGATATAGTTTTCTTCGAACAACATTATTTTTATGAAAAAAGTATAATTATTTGTGAGTAATATTAAAATTAAAATAATATAATAAATTTATTATTAATGATATAATAACATGTAACGCCTATGTAATTTATTTGTTTAGGGGTGATTGAGTACAGTGACGTATTTACAGGGGTTCCCTTCCCTTTACCTTTTTTTTTTTCTAGTGATAAACTTCTATAAAATAACGTATTTTATGTATCTATTACGGATTACAATATTGAAATTGCAACCCTTTGATACGCGTTGTTGACAATGAAATGTTGCCATTGCATATCCCCCTTCGTCTTACAAAATCCTAAATACGCCACTGTTTAAGTACCTTATAATGTACCAGCCGCCACTGGAGATATATAGGTTGTCGCCTGATTCAACGCCATATAATTAAAAAGAAAAAAGAAAGTTTTTTTTTTTTTTTATCTTCTACATACGCTATACGCATACATATTGTCCATAACATCATTACAACTTGTTAGTTGTATTGTTCGGGCCTGACGCGTGAATATGGGTAAGTAAGTACGTAAGTACGCAATGCTCGAATTGGAAAAAAAAGAAGGGAGAGGGGTATTATGAGACTATGAGAAAAAGTAGCGTCACTTGCAACGATTAAATTCAATCTAATAAATGGAGACTTCGAAACATTAGAAAAGAAGGGGTACGCTAGATTTTTTAAAGAAAAGTCGAGGTACACCGTCCCCCTCCCCCCACGTCCCTCCACAATTCAAGCATCGTAAGTACGAGAATAATATTTTTCAGTTCCGTTTTCGTCGGCGAACTGTCAATCCGGTTTATAATTTTGTTCGGCGACTCGTGTAACAACGATATTATCGATGTACAACGGTCTCGGGTAGTAGTTAACGCACTACACGAGCCCGCAGAATCAACTGGACAGCACCAGACAACACAGAGTCAGCAGCCACCAGCTGGCCACACAGCACACCAGCGGCCCCGAATTCCCATCGTGGACGGCGGCCGGTTGTTCTCCTGTAAATCGCAAACACAATGAACGTGAGTTAAAAAAACAAAACAAAAAGAAATCGATTTTTTTTTTTTTTCTGCGGAGAAAAAGTTTTTCCGGATAAATTGCGAAATACACGTGTAAATATAATACGTGTGAAAACCGAAAAACGCGATCTAAATGATTTTATTCCATATACATATCTTCATAATTATTAAGGTGTTGTTTATATAAGTAGGTACCTAATTGTACATTTATTGTTTCACTGTGTACAATATTTTATTGTTTTAAATTTCATATTAGGCACTACCTACGTTTTTTTGTTGTAATATATTTTCTAACAAAATGTGTTAATTACAATTTGTCAATATTTAAATTTAAACTTATTTTTTTTTATATAATCCTATTTTCTACCTGCTCTTTCCTTACATGTAATAATTAATATTACTAATTATTACCATACTAATCACTTATTAGTAATTAACGCAAAAATAATTTTTATCGAAAATGCGTGCGAATCGAATATAAAACAATAATATAATAATTATTATCAACTAAAAAATTCATATAGGTATCTAGATTAGACATGCAATAAAAAATCCTTTTTTTAATAACTGGTGGTGTTTTTCTAAGTTCTCTCTATCTGCAATATTAGACCATTAGTTAGTAGCTACATGTGACATGTCTGGCACCATTCATCTGTAGTTTTATTTTGTTTTCTAATTTATTTCAAATAATATATATATATAATTATAACCCCAAGAAAATGCTGTTTACAATTAATTTCACAATATAATAAAATTATTCGATATGTATAAACATTAAATGCATAAAAAAGTGAAAATATATAAAGTCATTAGTCGTCTTATATAGGTTATAAATATAGTTTTTGAATTAAAAAAATAATAGAATGGGGACTAAATGAGAATGAGACTTAAAACAAAGTAGCATCCATTGTAATGTTGAATTCAACCTAACCCTACACTAAAATTGTTTTAAAAAAGGAGATATTCCGTCCCCCCTCAATTCAAGCACTGGTTATACTTAAGCTAAGTTATATTTCGCATTGTTTAACACTACGATACCTGCAGTCTTGTAAAAAATACTTTTGAAAAAGTATTTTAATACTAATATTTATATTGGAATAAATTTGTATTCTAAATACTTAAAAAAAAGTATTTTATAAATACTTTCGAAATTTTAAAGTATTTGAATAAAAATACTCTTTAGTTAATATATGATATGTTAACTAGTGTTTAAAAAAATAAAAAATATCTACTAAGTTTACCCAATTGAATATAATTAATAGTTATTTTACATGAAAAATACTTGTTATTTTCATAACCTTCAGTCTTGATGTACATTACTAAAAAATGGCAAGAAAATGTGTAAAAATTACCTGTAATATAATTATTGTAATAATTTGGTTATAAATTATAATATAGTCTTGTGGCATATATTTTATGGGAATAACGATATAATATTCTCTGTCTCTATGAATATAATGTAAATTGTGATGTTTTATATAAATATCACTGCAATATTTCTGATTATCATTTAATACGAATTTACATAAATAAACTTGCCATAAATTATATATAATATAGGTAAGTAATTGTAGGTAGTCATGTTTTCAAAATGCAAATTTACCTACCTTTTTTTAAAAATGTTGTAATTTTTATGTGATCTAGTGTGACGGATCTATAGAGATCATTTAATGGGCGAATTTTTGAAAATTTTAATATATTTTAAAAGTGAAAAGTATTTGTATAATTAAATTTTATTCATAGTTAATATAAGTACTAATAATCAGTACTGTAGCAATACAGTGTCCTCTAGCGTCATTATTATTATCCATTTCGATAAATCTATAAAATATTATAAAAATGTCGACCTAAGGGAGGGAATCCTATCTCCCTCCTCAAATCTGCCATTGACGATACGTGGAAATAATTATAAATTATATGTAAATATTAAGAATAACCCATGGAATTTCAAATTGTCATCATTACGAGTAACGATAAAGTACCTACCTATTTTGGTTTTCGAGCTATATAAATGAGGCGATGGTATTAATAGGTATTTAAATTACACGTTATCGACAAATTGTTAACGTGTAGGTCAATTAAGCTAAAATTTCTATTATTTTGATAATAAATTAAATCTCATTCGTTTATGTTTTTTTTTTTTAATTAAAAATACATTTGGATATATTATTAGCGTTCACAATCGGCGAATTTTATTATTAGAAGAGAATATAATATATAGTTTGTGTGGCAAACTTATAAAAAAGAAAGAATCTTATCATATCTTAATGAAAATGTTAATAAAGTCAAAACTTTTATATAACTCTAAGATATATATGATTATATTATAAAAAGCCAAGAGGGTTTTTTTATGCGTCGCTAAAACTATAAAGGGGAAATATAGTATATAGGTATAGTTGGTAGATTTTTTCTTCTTTTATACATCAATTTGGTAATAAAACTACTACTTTTGTCGTTAAAATAATATATGTACCTATTGTGTATGTATGTTATTGTCATGTTAAAGTAAATTTGGTTAGTAGGTATCTATATTTAGTTTCATTCAAGTGAATATAGATAGTTACGTATAATAGTAGACAAAATTAATCGTTTGTGTATTTCTACGTAGGTACCTATAGGACACAGGTAAAACTGCAACTTATTTATTTGTTACATAGAAAAATCCGGAGAAATCCGGATATCGTGTAGGTGAGTGATGAATATTGTATAAATGTGTTTACAACTAATATTAGGTTAGGTTTTCTATTTGAGCAATAAAGACTTAGCAAATGTTTTAGTTTTCAAAATTTCATTTTAATAATATATTCCGGACTTCTGGGTACGTAATTTCTGTTAAGTAATTATTGTTAGTGTAGATATCTTTTACACGTGTAAATATAAAGCAATATAAACATGTTCAATTATTGCTTATTGTTCGCATACGTTTTAAATAGTAAATATCACGTAGGTATTCACGTTGTTCAGTAAACGCAGCGTGGAAATCATCTTTTTACGTCACACTTGTACCGAAAATTGAATTTTCAATGCCGGCTGAAGTGGTGGAAAATGACCTTTTTCTAAAGTACTTTTTGCTGTTCTGGACGAAGCTTATTGGCGTAACCAAACACCGCGACAACCATTACCGTGGTACATGGTATATCATGATACTATATGAAGTATGATGAAAGGTGGAACAAAAAAATAGTGTACCTATGTGTGTGGTTCGTGTGGGCATGCGATTTCAGTGTTATAAGAAATAACTAGCTTCCAGCACTTAATTTGCCACACAATATACTATATTGTTGTTGTACATAATCCAGAAAATAATAGTCGTGTATCGGACATTTTTCACCGATAGTTGTAATTTTTCTCTTATAGTAATATGTTAGTAGCACATTTCGGACGTGATAGTTTTCAAATATTTTTTTTTACTAAAAATCTAAAAATTGAATGCAAACAACTAAAATTACACCATTAAAGTGTAGGTACGCAGAGATATTACAGATAATATAATCAAATCGTTAAAATCGTTAAGTGTGTGCCATCCAGAGAATATAATAATATAATATTCTATATTTTTTAATCACTACATAATATTATTATATTTATATAATTGAATTGAATTTAGAATTATTTGTTATTATAGTGTGCAATGTGTACACCAAATTATCAGTGCTTCTCAAACTGTGGATCGAGGACTCTAAGGAGGTGTGTAGTAGTATCCTATTTATATAATTTATTTTATCCATACAATTAATTTTATAATTTATTATTCCTATTTTTTTTTCTAATTATTACTTTATTTGTTAGCATGGATATTTAAAATTATTTTCAAAGCTAATAAAAAACTCAGATACATGTACCTACCTATTTAGTTTATGTTGTAAACAAATTTCAGCTATTTATACTATAAGTATTTATAGATAAGTAGAAATACATTTTGAGAAGCACTAAATATAATTTTAATCAGAAAAGACAACAAACCGTGTTTGAGAATAATATTAGCACATCAGTCAACATCGTTTATAATGTCTGTGGGGTTTTTTTTTAACAAATCAAATCAAATCTGCAATCATTAATAAAGATAATTTTGTTTTATTTTAAAATTATTCTTTTGCATAAATTTACGAGAAATGAGAGGAAACAATTACGTCCAGTCGTCGCACCATTGTTCGAGTCAAAGAGTGCAGCAGACTAACAATAAACTGCATCGTAAATTCTTTATTGCGTCGACGCTATTAGTTATTAGTTTATAGTCTGGACTGGCTCACTAATCGACCGAAGGAAATGATGCTGGCAAACGAATTTGACGGACAAGCCAAGTGCTGAAGTACAAAGTACCTCATATAATCAGTGTTTGAATTGGAAAACAAATTTTAGAATTAATAGTATATATTAACGCGTAAGACGTTTTAAAACATATATTTTTTTCCTCATAGTTATTTCGATTTATAAATAAATGTAATTGATAAAATTATTTTATAATATATTTGTACTAGCTGTTATTGTATAAATAAAAAAATATAATGAGAAATCGAGAACATTTGCACCGGATAACCAATTTATTTTTTAAGTAAGGCTCCGGTCACATCTGTACAATATGAGTTTTTTTATTTTTATTATTGGTGTTGACTTGGTGGACGAGGCGGAACGTTGAACAAGTTTATACATATTTTATACTATTTAGAAAAAAAAATCAGCTTTTAACTATTATTACACACATCTCTTTTTTCAATAGTAGTTATTACTTAATCAAGACTTTAATTAAGGTCGATTAAAAGTTGCATCAAGATAATATAATAGTATAGATTCACTTGTCATTCATCGGATCATGAATTTATTCCTAATCTAATTTAATTTAACTAATGATTCGTAACACCTTTCGAAATATGTATTATGTAAAACCTTTTTTGTGGTCGTCACCCAGCGAAAAAGTTTAGTAACACTGGCATACTGCGATGTATATAATACAATGACATACTATAATAGCTATAGTACTTATACGCATTTGAAGTAGTATACAATATTATTATATTATATTTTTGTCGTGTGTCAGTGCCTAGAAGAAGACAAACTATTGTCGGACGCGTTAAATAATTGATTTTTGTCTTGTTTATCCGCTGATGGTAAATGACTTATTGTTGTACCTATATAAATTATATGTATACCTACTGCAATATTATACTATTATAATATAGTCACTCAGTCACTATCTGATGTGTCTCTTCAGATATCGTTTTAATCATTTATTTCATGTCGACGATTTTTAATCGATATATCCAGCATTCACGTGCGAAGATTTTATCGGGGCAATACGCACGATTTAGTTCGAAACTATATTACGTATATACGAGCGAAAAATCGTTTTCGTCAGAAGAAAACATTATTGACGTAAACCTATCGGTATTCGGCTGTACCAAAGAAACGTCTCGATGTTTGGATAACTTCCAGAAATAATAATTTATAACGAACCGTGCCGTGACAGGGACAGGAAATATATATAATAACCGACAGTCACTGATGGTGATGCGAGAATCGTAGCGATATTAACGCGATGGGAGATAAATTAATAACTGTTTTTTTTTTTTTTACAGTCTGTTTGTATACAAACATAATATAACTGTTTAAAACTGTAGATTGTAGTTTTTTTTATTCTGTAACCGATTAAAAATTAATTTTATATTTTTTTACAGAGTTCGTTATTATATTTTTTTTTTCGGGTAGGATCCAAAACACGTTTTTAAATTTTATCATTTTTACTACGAAAATTTCGTGAGAAAAATTACATATTTTATTCATTAACTCTTTCAGTGATACAATATATATTTTTACACTTTTATAATTTTAATTAAATTTTGTTTTACTTTTTAAATGTTAGAGCCTTAGATGTTAGGGAGGGATACATCTACCTAACCACGCGTGTCAAATCTAAATTTAAAAAATAATTAATATATTGATTAATTAGATAACAAACTACCTAATTAAATTTTAATAAAATAAAGTTTTTTAAATTTGTATGATCCGTGGTTTTCAAATTACAATAAAATATTGATTCTTTGACATGTTGCAATACAATTGTAAAAACAATTATTACATACTTAATGATAAAATAAAAAATATATTAATTGTTACAGAACTTTCCGATTACTCTGGTTTCACGAATTTCATATTATGTTTTACTTTTAATTTAATTTTAATGTTCTTCGATTATAATTTAAACTAAACAAATGTCCATCGGTAAAATCAATTTTCAACTACTTTTTTCTTTAAATAATAATTCATCTTCGTATAAATATAAAACGTAATGCAGTGTATCTACGTATATAAATTATATACTATATATACGTATTATATTATTCGAATAATCTGATCGGTTTTTTTCTTCGTTCGGGCGCGAAATCAGATTACGTAATTAATTTTGTTTCTCCATTCTTGTCGTTACGAAGGTTACCTTAAGACGAAAACAACGAGTCCGTAAAACAAATATTTGTTTTATGGAATGTTTATAAAAAATCCGCGAAATAATTGAAGACACAATCGTAGGTAGCAAAACAGCGCGACTTTTTAATTAAATTCTCTTTATATTACGATTTTGTATAATATAATATTAGGTATAGATATACAAAAAAAAAAATTTAATCTAAAAATAATAAAACATTTCATTGTTAATATATAATCGAATATTGCTATCCTTCAAACGTTGTGACGATTATAAACATGTTCTAAAGGTTAGGTTTTTTTTTATATATAATAATATGTTGTTACTAAATAAGTCAAGGTTTCATGATTTAAGTTCAATTTTCAATAATATTTTAATAATTTTCGTAAATATTTATACATATACATAAGAAATAAAAAGTTCGGAAAGAGTGTGCGTGCTAATAATAGTTCCAAGTTTCAAAAAGTATTATAAAGAATGATTCCATAATTATATTACCTTAATATCTTTACAATTGACAGGATATTTTTAAAACTCTTTAGTATTTAAAATATATTTAAAATTTTTTTTTATTGGGTAGTATAAATTTATATTAAATTTACATAATCACTATAATTTTTTTAAAAATTATTTGTTACTTAATTTATAATTAGGTATATAACAAAACAAATATCAATCTTCCTGTATACAAGGCCGTATTTAGACTTTTGCCACCCACGGGCATTACGACTTTGTTGCCTCACCCTTTCTTAAAAAACGAATGCATATTTTTTTAAGTAAAACAGAAATAGTTAAACAGAAAAATAGTACCATTATTTTTATTAAAATATAGGTAGGAATACCTACATAATAAAATCATGATGTGCACAAAAGATTTAAGAAATATAAAAAAATATTACATTTGAAACCATCAATAATTTTTTTGTAATTAAATGTCAACTAATGATACGATAGTTGCCTTAGTTTCACAAAAAAAAGTATAATTCGATGAAATTTGCTGGTCTAATAAAAAATTGCCCTTAGGCAATACGGGACCGTTGCCCCCCTAAATTCAGCCCTGCCTATATACGAGTAGTACGTTTAGTAAAGTGATGAGTTAAAATAGTTACTTTTAATTATAAAAAAAATTATTATCAATTTATAGTTATAGTTTATAATTAATTGAAATACGTTTAAAAACCAGAAATTTAGTACGTTTCCAGAGTAGAAGATTTCTTTAAGTTTTTGTTGTTCTATTTTTCTTTAAATTCGATGTCACCATCGTCTATATAGTTTGATTCGATTCGTTTCATAATGGACGCCCGCGATCCTTTGTAATTTGCTCGTCTCGTTTAATCACGCGTCTTTTGTTCGCGTCGCGTAAATTTTCATTATACGTATATCCGTATCATATTATATCGTCTGCTTTTCTTCTCGTCTCATTGTTCTCACTCTCTTTCTCTCTAAAAACACTACAATATATTAATATATATATATATATATAAAGTAGGTATAGTCAGTTTGCACGTTCAGTCCAATACAAATATTTAAGTTCCTTAAAGTCACGAATGCCATACATATACCCTGGTATTCCTGGTAATACCCATATAACCTTTAACCGCGGCGATTACCAAGAGTCGCGGAGTTTGTAGATACACCGCAGTATCACTCGGTACGCGGCGTCCGGTCCGCATATACCGCGTTTACCTGATAATTATAATAATAATATTATGTAGATACCTATAGTATAGTTGTGCACCTACGTGGTACCTGCTATACCGTAGTGTTCGTGTACGTACGCCCACAAATTCACGAAGATAGCGATCATTCGCGACTGGCAAAAACATGCGGGAAAACAAATCAAATTGGACGGTTTTGCCCGAGTGGGTATAATAATGATAATATAATATACGTAATTTATGATTTTTGGAAAACGTTGAACGCGCTTTCGACCGAGTTTCGTCTTCTGTCTTCGCGTGTACCTACTGCAGAATAAGGTATAATACTCGTATACAACCATATAGCCAACCGCGCGGTGACGAATAATTTGTCGACCGCAGATCATGTTTTATTCTCGCGATAACAATGACCGGGTAGGTGTGCGTTCTCGGAAAGTTTGTGACAGCCATTAGGTAAATAATACAATAAGTACAATACACTGCGACCGGTGACCTACTTAATTATATGAGGATTTCCGACAGACGACATCGGGTAAACGGCACGGCGCGGTCCGTGTTATCACGATTGCCCGCGGATTTTACACCTCCTAGAGGTGATTAAACGTGCGGTAGAGATATTCGGACGGATACTGTGGTACGTGAACCACGACCACGAGCAAAGTTTACTCAGCAGCGGCACAAATTACCCAGAAATATTAAATGATTTATGATGGTTCGTTTTTTTTTGTCGGTCCATACAGGTACCTAGTTTTGAAATTTGTCGTTCTAGATATATCAAATTATATCTGTAGTCTTTTTCAACCATCAGGACAATAAAAATATAATTACGTAATAGGTATGTTAATATATATGATCGCGTTCCTAAAAATAATTTCGTTATTTGAGTTTTATTATATTAATTAAAATTATCACTGGATAAATAACTAGTTTTGAAAAGTAGGTATTATTTACAAATTTATATTTTAAAATTAATTTATTGACATCGTCGATTTTTAACTAAGTACGTCGAATATACCAGTTTTCGTTCCACTACTGAATTTAAATAACTTTGGCCATTATTTTTTTACTTTCATCATTTAGATACAATATATTAAATATATATTAGGTACTTCATTTTTTTCTCAACATTCAAAATTAAATATTCCTACATAAAATACATTTTATAAACTGTTGATTGATATTATGATCATACGAATACGAATATTTTATTTTAATGTTATTGAAAAATGATGTAGTAATTTGCTATTTTTACTGTATTGTAGAATTTAAATTAATCAAATCTGTTACAAATCAAATTGTTTACACACTTGTGTATATGATGGCAACTAAAATTGAAGTTTTTTGACCATTATTCGTTAATTATTAACGAATTAATGACTTGTATAGAATTCAAAGGGGAAATTATTTTATGAATTGTTCAAAGGAAATATTTAAATTAATTAATTTAATAAATTAAAACTTCTATTGGAAAATAATGAATATTTTATAGGTGACAATAATAAATTCATAATAGTATAGTTAAATGCATTTTTATCGCTATTGACTTTTAATCACATATATGATTTGAATAGATTTTTGGTTGAGAAGGAGAATATTGACCAAAATAATAATTTTGTTTTAAGTTTATTTTGATTTTTAATAAATTCGTGGGGCTTGAAGAATTTTAGAGGGGAAATAAGCTTCCTTAAACTCTCTGATTTCCGCATATGTCGATCATTTCATTTTGGGTAAAATTTAGTTTTCATCGAAATAGCCTAGTCTCGTAGAAGTGAGTGTTTGTTTTTTTAAACCCTGAAGTAATAATTTAAAAAACAAATAACAATTTGAATACGATCAAATCAGCGGACTGTGAGTTATCACGTTAGTGTGATTTATTTTGCAGTCATTTTCAAAACAATTGATCTTTTATAACTTAAATATATTTCGAGAATTTACATTTATATTCTATACAGCTATAATACATCCCATTTTCGTTCAGCTGCAACGATATATGAACCTCTAAGATCATTTTCGCTATTCTCAGAAAGGTTTTCTCATTCCATTCTAAAGTATCTAGAGAAAAACTACTCATAAATACAAATTCAGATAATCACGTTTTGGTTTTTATATACCAAGATTTTATTTTATATTTTCAGAGTACTCGTATTACAATATTTCGGAGTTCCTTTACACGTAAATGCTCGTGTTAATAAAATAAAACGATTTAAAATGTTCGTTTAAAACTTCAGCGACTGACGACACTTGAGACGGTAAGACACAGTTTATGAACTGCATTACTATTCATATTATTGGTTTCAAATTTAAATAATCCTACTTATGTACTCTGTATTCGGTTATATACACCAACGAAAACCATAGTTACCTAATTTACGTATTATAACCCTTTAGCAGTCGTGTGTTCAAACTGTTTAACTAGTGCGGTTGACAGTTACATTGTGTATAACGTGCAATATAATTAATTCTCAGTATTTGTCCAAAAGTAATTCTACATGCATATATCGTTGAAAACTTAACATATTATGCTTAAAAAAAACATCAACTTAGTATAATGAACCAAGGTGTTAAGTCATTTTTTAAAGTATGGTTTAATGGTTAACCATTTGATATAATAGATACCTATGTACAATTATTTATAATTAACGACGAATTGTATTTTTTTTTATTGAATCGTTTTTGTTTTAATTTAATCTCGATTGATATTAATTTAAAAATATGCAGGTTACTACTAAAAATACGACTATAGATTTTATAATATATGCCACTTGTAAACCGGAGAAAACTTGCATAATATGTGTAATTGCTGTTGTAAACTATTTTATAAAATATTGTATTTTTTATATTTATCGAATTATTTTATTTTTTATTCTAGATTTTTAAACCATTGTGATAGATGTTGCTCAACCTGTTACTTAATATTCCATCGGCGATATAGTACTCAAGACAAAGTCACGTGAAGGTTCAAAGTCATAAATAGGGGTTAGGGATATTATTCATACGTATGCTGTATACGCATGTTTTACACAGGGATTATTAATTGGATTTATTTTTCCCAAGGAGTATTGTCGATTTATCGTGTTTATCCCGTCGGATTTGTTTGATTTATGGCTGGTTCTCGGCGAAAAAATATATTCTTAACGAGTTCACAGTTCATGGATTTGAGAATCTAAATCAATTTTAGAACTATACTACAATTGTTTTATTCATGCAATGCGTGAAAACAGAAATGCTGAAATACAGAAAAATTAAACCGATTTAAATAAAATAAAATCGGAAAAAATTAATAATCGAATTTATGAATGATAGCTATATGAAACTATAACAGATTTATTAATTTTTTCAACGAATACGCTAATCGAATTATTTGAAACATGCGTCAATTTATATTTATTACTATAACTTTGTATTATAAAATAAAATATTTATAAATAACTGTTAAAAAGGAAAAAATAACAATTTTTATAGTATAAAAATTTAAAATTAAATATCACAAAAAAAACTAAATATCATATAAATAACGTTTGACATCAATGTTCTAAGTTTTTCAATTAACATTTTTTCAGCTTCAATTTGCTTTTATGAATACAGTTTTACAAATTTTCGAGATTATTATTTTAAACAACAGTATTTTAATATTATATATACATATATATTAAAAAAATACAAATACATGGTTACCTAATAAAATTTATATTTCATGGTAGGTATAAAGTCGTCCAACATACTAAAATAATATTGTACTGTTTATAATATATATTATAATAATTGAATTGAATTTTGAACTATAATGTTAAAACTGTTATATTATTTACTAAAAGAACATTTTTGTTTCTATTCCAAATTTTTATATTTTATTTTTTTAAATAATTTACTCAAATTACTAATACATTTTGTATTTTGTTAATTTTTTTGTATTTGGAAGTGAAATATAATTATGGAAGGATTTATTTCTTGTAATATTTCCTAGGCAAACAAATATATATTTATTCGGGTTCTTTTTGACTGAAGTTTTATTTTATTTATAATTTGATATCTATACATATAAAGCTTATATAGCTTATACAATTAGTAGGCAGTTAATTAAAAAAATATTATTAACACATTTTTTTTAATGATAATAAATTAATATTCTTATAAAGTATATTTGCTTGAAAATTTAAAAATTACCATTATGATTAAAATGAAAAAAAAAATTATAATAGATACACAATCTTGTAAACAAATTTACATTTTTTAATAATTTGATAGTTTAATAATATTTTGATTTAAGAGATATAATTGCACGCTATATTTGGATCCGTATCATTACAATATGTGAGCCACTCGGGTTAGTTATAAATAAGTATAAAATAATATTAATTTTTAATTTTTTTCCGTTTTAGATTTTTCTTGGAATATAAAGATTAATTAAAATATAAACTATGATGGTAAGTTATTAATTAACTATGCAAAATTTTAGTGTTATAGTACAGACGAGTTAAATTGTTTCCGAAAATTGTATTAACTGACGTTGAGTATTGGCCGGTTGGAATTTAACACTAAAATAACCATCGAATTCAAATCTAGTATGCGCGTGTTTTAATAATTACGTTTTTATTTAAAATATTGAATGTGCCTTTGATTGTTCACGTAAAAAATTGTATTTTTCTTTCAATATCGTTAGCTTATTTGATTGAGAAAATATTTAAAATAAAACGCGCATTCAAGTTCAGAATCCAAAACCGAACTAATTGAAATGTTTTGAAGAACCGTTTTCGAAAGATCCGCAAAGAAAAAGAACTAAAAACTTTATTTTTAAATAATTTCCATGATATTTTTCTCTATCGTGTTTGTGCGTGCGAATCGGTCAGACGAAAATGCCACCGTTTTCGATGTTAATCGTACCGAGAACATTTAATTAAATTTATTTTGTATTTTTATATTTAGAAATTAAAATATAAATATAATTATTACGTTTATCATATAATACTGAGATATATTGTATAATAATGTTTTATCTCCACGTGATAATGATAATTAATATAAAAATATGCTATAGTTTATTAATTGCGGGTTCAAAACCAATAGAAGTCGCCAAATTAATCTTTTTCGATTTTTAGTTTTTTTGTTTATATTTCATTGATTACACTACAACAGTTTAATTCTGGAAAAACGAATTATAGAACGGTTACTACATAATAGTTATTGACTAAAACGGGTTAAATTTAAGCTTAGATTACATAAAAATATAATAGTAATAATAATAATAATAATAACAATAATAATAGTTTTTTGTATTTAAATAAAACACGAAATGAGGACTGTGGTTTGGAATAATTTTATTACGGCTTACGACACCGTTTTACGAAATGTTTTTCGAGTGTTTCAGACTTCCGTCCGGAGCATTATAATAGGTATAATACGTACATCCCGGCCCAGATAATAATATCCTTTCTGCAGGTAACAAATTGTTTAATACCGCAAGCTTTTAATTGTCGGTAGTCCGGTCGATAGGAAACTATTGTTGTGTAAACATTGTTATAATAGGCCGTTTCCGATTCGGACCGGCGTTTCCGGACACGTTGTCGACCACGAAAATCATCTTCGAGTTGGCAAACGATAAATTTGTCGTGTCTCTGTGAAATATAGGATATTTTTAAATATTCTTTTTTTAAACTAGTATTGTTAGTTGGACAGGCTGACTAAAATATCATATTATAAGTAATTGTTTTTCAACACTTTCTTTTAATAATCAGAATAATATAGAAAACAAAAATAGTGGATAGATACTAACAAAAAGCCGAGCAAACGATTTTAGGCTTATTTTTTACTTGCTCAGAAATTAATAACATAAGGATAGCTTGGAATATTTCTCATAATTTTTTAAACATAATTAATACTCATTATTGAAAAATAAACAATTATTATATAATGTGCAATGTGCATCGTGATATGCTATTAAGATAATAACAAGATATAAGACATATGCAATAGCAATAATTTTAAGTATGTATATTTAATGTAGCTACTATAGGTAAATCTATAGAACCATAAAACTGTATATTAAAAATCTTCAAAAAATAAAGATGTTTAAAATATACAAAAATGTTTAGTACCTATTATTGAAAGGTTATTAACCTTAATAATTAATAATAATAATAATAAATTATTTATTTATTATGTTTATAATAAATAGTAATAATGATTTGTGTATGCATAATAATATTTTGTTTTTGAAAGTGTATATAGCAAGAGTAGATTAAAAAATAGATCATTAAATGTAAATAAAAAATTTTAATTGATAAAAACCCGTAAAATTAAAAACACAATAATAAAGTTTTTAAATTGAATTCGTAGTTATACAATTCAAACTTTGCATCGTTAAGAAATCTTCATCTTATATTAAGTTAAGAAATATGTACTTTGTTAAAAATTCACAGTCATAGTAATAATGAATTGAAAATAAATCTACTAGAATTGTTGGGCTTTAATTGAAAAAGTAATTCACTGGAATCACGCTAGCGTAATAATAATTCAAAGTGACCTAAAAAATATTGGAATATGTTTGTGATTTAAATTTTATTCGCTTGTTTATATAACTTTTTCAGAAAGATATGAGAAACAAACATAATCAAGGAAAGAACTGTCCGGTCGATTTGTTTATGCGATTTTCATGGTCAAAGCAGTTTATGCTGTTTTCGTTTATATCTAAACGTACGATTTATTAAGACGAGACTTTTTAGGATAAGACAAAGGATAAAAAGTACTGAAATTATACTGTAGATAAATTATATAAAGTTTAAGACCTTAAAATGTTTTATTAAGAATATTTAAAAGATTGTAATATATACTTAATGTTATTATGTATATTTATATATACGTGTTTAGAAGAAACCTTTATTCGTATTATATTGTTTTTTCGCAATAAAAAAAAAGTTTTATATATTTGAATTTAAAAATATTTTAATTATGTTGATTTGTTTTTGAAAAAAAATTTACCGATCGTAAAAGTCACATACCGTTTATCACTTTCATAAAGTATAAAAAAGTAAATCGGGTATTTTAATAAAAATGCCGATTTTTTTTTTCACGAGGCTTCAAAATAATTATAGTTTTGTATAATATTATCTCAGAAAATTGACTTTATCCGTTGGCAAAATAATAGCGAGTGTATTTTACGGGGCCTGCTATGAGCAACGTCCTCTTATTTATTTGTAGACTCAGACGATCAGCCGTAAAATATTATATAATATATCGCATCGATTTATTAAACTAATAATTCTGGCAGCACGCGAAGACAGGAAAATATATTATTTACTTTTGTATACACAAAATAATAGTATAGTGACTTGAAAATACGTTAGGGTTAATAATCTAAATTTATTTCGACAAATATTATTTATTTTTTTATGATTTCTTTTGTGTGATATTATTTGTGTTTAAAATTTTATACTTATTGTTATTTTAGACAATATTGACTCGTGTTATATTTTATAATCCACCAAATAAATGGAAAAGTAAATAATAATAATACAAATTAATTTGAGTACTATGTCCACCAAGTTGAGGTAACTAAAAATATAAAAAAGTTATTTTTAACGCGGTTAAAAGACAATTAGAGTACAATATAATATAATATGTATTTAATGTAAATTATGTAATTAATCAAGTTATTTAGGTTATGATATGAAAGAACTGGTTGCGTTAAATAACTTTTTTTTTTATTCAACTTAACTACCTATATTTCTGGTTAATTATTCATTCTAACTTTTTAAATATTATCAATATCCATCTCTATATTTTATGTTTATCAATATGTTCAATATTACACGTATTTATGTATATTTTCCGTATCTATTCTACTTAGAATTTCCATTAATGGTTGTTATATACCTAGTTTATTTTTTTAAATATTTGTGTAAATAGCGATTATTACTAAATTTAAATACACACATACACACATATATATATATATATATATTACGCGTACACGGTGTTAAATAAAGGTGGTAATCCTTGTTCATATTTTGATAGAATTTAATTTCGGTGTTAATTAAAACATTTGCATAAAAACTCAAATGGTTTTTTGAGAGATAAAAACCACACATGTTGTTTTACTTTATTTTAGACACTTGTTATAAACAATGTATATTATTATGATTATACTATTTATATTGGCTGTAGATATTTTGCCTTGTTGAAACTTGCCTAAATTTCAGAATACTGATAATAATTATAAATTATTTTATGTTTATTAGGTATCTATAATAGTGTATAATTATATTATAGTTGACTTGTATAGGAATTAGTTGAATCGAAACGTTTTCGTATCGTTGCACATTTTACAGCTTCGGTTTTGAGAAACTAGTTTATTTGTTAATTTATTCCGATAAACATAAACTGAATGTATACCAAATGGGACGTACAAAGATGAGTGGGTATAAAATTAAAATTAAATATTTTACCAATATAAAATATGGATGATAAATACTACTAAATTATTGTAATATATCTAGGAAAATGTTTGTTTAAATTATTTTGATATAGACTAAACGATTACTAGTTTAACGTAGTAAAAAAATATACAGATGTTATTGCTAAAATGTATTATAACTACATTATTTTATATTATGAAATTGGTTAAATCACATATAAAAGATATAAAGATAGTATTTACATTTTAGTCAATCTACAATCGTTTTTTGTTATTCATATCATACTAACTTTTACACATTAATTTTTATAACTTTATAATATTGCAAAATTAGTCAATAATAATAATAGTAATAATAATAATAATAATAATAAAAATAATAATAATAATATTTCAGTATTCTTATAACTTTTTATCGTCTATCGCTGGAGAGTGAATCTGCAAAATGTTATCTAATGATTTATTAATGTGTGTTTATTACAAATTTTGCTCGTATAAACAAGATAATAAAAATAAGATAGGGGAATCGTTGAGCACTTAATTTAGTGACTTTACTTAATTTTAGTTTGCATTTAAACGAAAAGCAAATGAGCTATTGCATACTTAATGTATAGTCTCTTTTGGATATAAAATTATCCACTTTAATTTTACCACATATAAAATTATATAGTTATTCAGACGTTATTAATTAACACAAAAAGGTGAAGCATTTTTATTAAAAAAAAAAAAAAATTGTAAAATAATTTTATATTCATATAATAAATAAGTATATAAATATAGTCTAATTTAATTATATATTATTAAAATTGTATCACCGACATTACTTTTAACCTAAATAGTTTTATTTATTATTATTGGCATGTAAAACAAAATATTTCAAAACTCAGAATCAGCTATCCATTAAAAAAAACCTTCAGAAATTAAAAAAAGAGTATTTTTCATAAAATTTAAAAACAAACAACTATTATTTATGTATAGATATTTATGATTACTATTAAAATATTATCCACAAGCTCTCTCCTTATAAAAAAATTAATACAAAAAATACATATTGACAATTATCAATTTTTATTAATAATTTACCAAAATGATAGAATTTTAAAAGGTTTATTTTTAAAACAATATTTTTGTATCATTAATAAAATATTTACAGTCATAAAATACTTAAAACAGTTATCTATATTAAAAACCGTTTTTGATTTTCAAATAATAATATTTGCGATTATTGTCACTGAAGTAAAATTTGTTTTATTTTTGTTATTCTGCGATCAACTAAAACTGATCGCGTGAGTTATTATTATTTTTAAAACGTGACAATACCGTATCACTATTGCGTAATCGTTTTTCTGTTCCTGTTCGGTGTAGGTAACAATATGTTTTTATTTTGTATATTTCGTCGCGGTCGTCGTTAAAATTATCGTCGAAAAATGACTTTTTTTCGCTGGTATTCAACGCGCACGTGTGCTTTGGCGACAGAAAATTCGGGGCTGTTGAAAAATCGAACACATTTATCAGTCGACTATGAACGTGGTCAAATCGACCGTGTAGATATCGGCAATGGAAGACCGGATGTCCGAAAGTCGTTGTTTCGCTGTTTATATCGCATTATATACGGTTTAAAACGAATACCTATCGACATCGCTCACCGGAGCGTCCGTAGCCTCCGAATTTAATTTTTCTTTTAAATTTACAATTGATTTTTTTTGTGTTTTCATATTTTATGTTTTTACACATGAAAATTCGGCAAGTACATATCGAATAAATAATTGAAAAATAAAACAATTGAATGTTGTGGCGTTGTGAAATGGATGTGTTACTTCAGGACGAAAACGGGTAGAATAATTATTGTGATAATACGTTTCCACTCCGCATCCGATATTAGACCGATGGTCCTTAATTTAACTCTACGAACATAATTTAAAATATACAAAATATTACTGTTTGTTTAAGTATGACGACTTTTGCAGGGAAACATTTTAGTTTGCAAAAATAAAAGTGATAAATTGCACAATCGGTTGATAAAATCCATCTTTTTACCAGAATAGTTTTTTATTAATTTTTAATAGTAATAATTTTAATATGTGTCGTCAATTTACAGTGTTAACTTATCTAAGATCGAACGAGGTAGGATCGGTGAATTTTGTTTAACTATAAATGTAGCTTGATATCATGAAAAGTTGTGCATCCTAGGGTGGATAACATAATAAATAGACAAATTAAATATAGACGCATTTATGATTTTATTTATCATGCCTCTAGATGCGAAGTCATAGAAAAAGAAAAGTTTATAAAGTAAATATTTAATTTTCTATACACGCTTTCCACATTGAAATATTTGATCAAATTATAGTCGATATAGAGTCAGCGCGATTGCTTTGCCCGTTCTCGATGACAAGCAATAGACCAATTAATTTTTGTACTTGAAATTGAAAAAATAAACAAATTCATAATCAACTTTCAATTATATTTTTAATAATACTATAGGAAATACTTCACTCGATCTTTGATTCTTTATACAAAGTAATAATAATAATAATAATAAATTAATCATAAAAGCACTTAAGGGAACAAGGTAATTATAAATAAAAACATCTCTCGTAGAAAACCACAAACGGAAACTAGAATAATTTTTCAAAATATCACTCGTTCCCCTGTCGTTTATGTCAGAATATTAGATTATCAAAGTAGGTCAAGTAGTTTTTCGTTTTATTTAAAGACGATTTTCTCGCGTAATTGAGTTACATTTTATTATGATTATATTTTATTTGGAACAATTTATTTTAATTTCCGATACTATTGCAGTTATTCCAAAGGGAACGTTGCGAATATTTGTCCGGATATTTAAGAGATACAATAATAAAATGTATAAATAATATTGTGTATAATTGTATACAGGGTGGTATCAAAACAATTTGACATTTAAAAAAAGTTCAATATCAACGTAAAGTTGTAAAACTATCACTCTGATACATTCTGTATAGTATGGGTTATACGATATATCGGTACGTTTGTTGTCTGGCTCATATGGGATTGCCGCGCAATTGACCACTGAATAATAGTAAGGTATAAAGGTCTAAGGACCGATAACCGCGTAACCGCCGCCGACCATGCGTAAGGATATTATATGTAGAATGGGTACATAATCCCAAATATCTAAAAATATCAACCGTGAACCTATTTCATCCGTTGGTTGTATCAAATTTATTTAACCTCATCGAACACGATATCCCGCAATTATTCATTACTTTAATAATATTTACGATAAGGTTTCGGTACTGATTTCAGTTTCAATGGATTTTAATGTATTTTAAGTATATATACGTTCATTTTCTTTGTGATACTTTTGATGATTTATTTATGAACTTTCAAATAATCATAACAAATTGTTCACAGAAATGTTATAATAATGTTAGATTTGATATAAAAACGGACACGTATCAGTTTCTATTTTTACAGAATTTTCCTGTTTCCAATAATGCTTTTGAACACGCAATTTTACATCTCAATATATATTTACAAAGACTGTATTAATTATAATATTATAGTAAATTCAACATGTAGTCTTTCGGTTTGTATTTATTTTACATACTAGGTACCAAGTTGAACATAAGGCAACCGAACAAAATCCCTAAAATACAATAATTTCACGATTTACACAATTATTTGTAGTTTTCGGATAGAGGATATTACGAGTGTAGAGAGCCATAAAGGAATATTTTATATTTACATTTGCCGACAGTTATAAAATGTATCGATTGTGCTGGGTTGATAACAGTTTTGTAAAATTTATATTTTTTACAGTTCAAAACCGAACATAAAAACATAACGATGTTATCGGTTAAAACATGCGTTTCAATTATGGCAGCGTTATGGGAGGCGGAAGTTAAATTCACGAGAAATGGTCCGGAGGCTAAATCCGAACAAGGTACAAACCGGATGTTGTCGTCGAAAGAAAATTGCTCAAACTGTCACGAACATCGTTAACAAAAATAGGAAAAAAAATCGTTATTACCCATAGGGGCATCACATACGTTCCACATTATATATTGTGAAAAGTATATAGGTAAAACGCGTCGAATTTTTCATACCGATAAGATTTTACACACTTTTCTGCTCAACGATTTAACGATAGTTTGATAATAATATTATATTCGTTATCAATAATACGATCCGGCTTCATTTCTATCTGCGTCTATATGCGCTCGTTTATAGTATCCGTTTGAGAGTAATTCGATTAGTTTGACATTTTATTTATTTTTTATACCAGTGCGATACAACTTTTAAACATTGATAAATACGATATTATAAAACGGAATTATTATGACAATAATTGTTTTTATTGAACTTTTATTTAATCGCCTTAGACGAGAAAAATGTATTTATTATTTGTAATTATTGTACGAAAAATAAATTGGTGTAATAAATAATTAGTTTATTTTAATTAATTATAATTAAAGTTCGGGTTTTAATGCATATGTATCGTATTTTTTGGAAAGCTTGACACGATTATTTTCAAGCTGTTAGTGTGTTCAAGAATTTATTATTTTAATTACGAACTTTTTTTTAGTGTGTTTTAAATTTATTAGAACATTTTTAACCAATTTTTCGTGACATTATGACAAAAGTAAAAAAATCTTACAATAATACTTACATTTTTATATTTTTAAAATTTTATACCAAGTATCAAGTAATCTGTATTTTGATTCTCAAATAGTGTATAATTTCACATACAAAAATTAATAACTAATTACGAATAAATTACGAAATATTAAATTAAAATAAGTAATAATATGGTATTTTAAAATTTCTGTTTCAGATTACATCACACTGGTCATACGAGATAGATGTATTTTCCATATTGTACATTATTTGATAATTTTAGGTCATTATTATATTACCTATATTATATTGACGTGTTGTGTAAACAAGCGATTTGTAGCCGATGGTCTTTCGTTTGACCCGTAGTGTATTTATGTAATGAAATTGCCGATGCGTCACGCCGTGTTACAATACGATTGTGGGAAACAACAATAATTAACTGCCATACTATTTATACATGCCATCAATGAAAACTTAATATTTTTATAATACAACTATATTGTATTAGATTCTAAGCGAAACGTGAAATGTATTGGTTTTACAATAATGTTTTTTTTTTGTCTGAAGAGTGAAACCACTTTTTTGAGTAGAAATAATGGTCTAGTTACCACGAGTAGGGTAACTGTATATATGAAGTAACGGTATGCTTTCGATAGAAAATTGCATCTAGTTGGTATTTTATTTAGCTCATTTTTCGACTTTCTCAAAATTGTTTTCTTGAAAGAAGATGACGGGAAATTGGCAAAATTATGTTTTCCGTTATTTTTATTTTTTTTATTTCATGAAAACTAATCGAGTTTTGAGTAGGTATAAATATATTACTGAATTTTCAATAGGTCATTGTCCAAATCAGATTAATATATTATACTACCTTCAGGTATCTATGCAATTTATGATATTGGTCCTATAATATAACTCATATAATATATATCTTTTTAATTCGTATACAGATTCGAAGTTAAAAATGATAATGAATTATTTTTATAAAATCAATTTAATGTAAAAAATATAATTATAATAAGACTAAAAAATTATACTTGGCTATATAACGAACTAAATTCGTTTATTTTATAACGTTTAAATTAAATATTATTTTTATAGATATAGTTCAAAACTAATACATCTGTATAGGTTATGTTTGTTATTAAAATACTTTCGAAAAATATGTCTAGTTTGAAATTTACTTATAATAATACTATACAATTATTAGTGTTGTTATTATATATTGTAATATTTATAAATTTAGTTTATTCAAAGTGAATATAATTTTATAGAGAGAAAGAATAATAATCAATTAATAATATTAACTAAAGGCGCATATATATTTATATATATTGTTTCATATTACAGTATACATACTTTTAAAACTTAACAATTAGATTAATATTATTGTTATTTTTTTAAAAAACTAAGACTTTTAAATATGAAATACAATTTTTGTTATAAAATAATATTTCAAACGTGAGTTCATATTGAATCAATTGATAATAATAAATATATTAAATTTTTTAGTTTATATAACGCGTCGCTATGTTGTGAGTTAACCTTAGTATAATGTACACTCTTTTTATTCGAAAACTTGCTTATCTTGTCTTTTTTATTATTGTTATACTTCCCGTTCGAAGAATTTTTTTTTCCATTTTCCTTTAGCAGGTCCCACACCGTACATAAATTTCAGTGGCTAAGTTGGGCCTCGCTCGCTCGTTCGACTATATGCAGACCAGATAAGTTTTATTTTTAAAAGCGTATTCGCTGGCGGTACAATGAGGTGCACCTTTTTTCATATATATATTACTTCCAAACCCGCCGTTTCTTAATACATTTGGCTATGCTCCCGAAAATTAAAATACATCTCGCTCGACGATGATGCTTCGACACGCGTTAACTTCATCTTACAATCACCAAATCTATACGATATCAACATTATTATTACAAACAAAATATAATATAATATTTTAATAATCATAATAACACTCTAACGTTGTAATCTCATTCAGTGACAGGATAATATGCAGTCGTGCTTCGAGTTATGATGCGACGCGTAGAATTGCTCCAGATCAGCGTGGAATCATAAAATCGCAATAAACTGGGAAAGTTTAATATTCATTTTTTAAAAGAAACAACCGAAAATTTGTGGCCTACAGTAAATCAAATTATTACCAGACTGGTGACATCAGTCATTATCATGATAAGACGTGGATTTTTGGATTTTAATTTTACATCGAGTTGAACTACGTTTTGTTTATTTGAAAATGGTACACTCAATTTTTGATATGCTCGATGAATAACTTACTTAGCAAATTTTATACAAAATCATATAAAGTATTAACTTATTGTTAACATATTATCTAATATTACAATGTTTATATTGTTAATATTATTATTTAAATCAGTAATAATTTACAAAACTGTCATTATGAAGTAAAAAGAAATACAGAATACAGGTTATGCATTTTTTTTAAAATTATTTGATTCAAAATTAAAAAAGCGGGATGGTTGGTTCCAGACGTTCCTCCTTCGTTCATTCGGCATTCGGAGAAATTAGTGGTTTATTATAATCAAGATTTGAATACAATGATACTGCATTCGAAAATACAATTCTGAGCGAAATTCAATAAAATATATTATATTGATAAATGGTTACAAATTTTTATCATGTGTATAAACTACCTATGAAAATATTAAAAAAAAATACTAATTATTACGTTTAAAAATGCATTAGTTATAATAAAAATCTAAAATTGATTTCGTCAAAATTACGATTTCCTGGAATTTTCCTGATTTTCCACCATATTTGGTTATACCGAAAGCATACCATATTTGTGGTAATCGGACTATTATTTCTACCTGAAATCGTGCTTTCAGATATTTAAAAAAAAACCATTAATGTAAATCCAATACATCATTCCCATCGTTCAGAATCAAAAATTGGATTTGAAATTATTGTCTTGCAAATTTAGCTTCATTTAAACGAAAAGTAAAAAAAAAAAATCATAAATTCTATATAACTTATATGTTATAGTCAAATTCTTTGAAGTAAACCATTTTTCAACACTGTTTAATTATTAAAGTGAAGTACATTAAATATATTACATTTTTAAACTGAATGTTATTGATTTTAAAAATTTCCTTTTATATTTTTCATCTATACTTTTTATATTTTTTTGTAAATTTGTTTGTTTGTATTTTATTATTTCGTTATTTACATAACAGTAAGTAATTGCAACTTTTTTTAGTATTTACTGTTAAGTGTAGTGTGTACTATAATTTAAACAAATTAGTTACTGTATATTTTTTGTTAACTTTAGATTGAATAATCTATTTATTGGCTTTAGTACTACTGTACTGGGTATATAAATATGATTTAAATATAATATGAGTTTATGACCAATATTATTACGTAAAACATTGAAGTGTATTTACAAAATTATAATGTCGCTTACCGTTAAGTATATGAATAGTGACGGCCGCCGAGGCAGACGGCGATCCAATCAGACAAGTGTAATTGCCCGAATGTTTTTTCTCCACGTGTTTGATTTTCAGAGTGGACACGATCGTAGTACAGCTAGAGTCACTACTGGTCCTGTGATGGAATGATGAAAAAATAAACGAGTATTAATACATTTTACAACAGGAGAGTGATAAAAAATAGATACGTAAAATGGCCTGTTTTCATACGAGGTAGTATTTGGTATTCCGACTAAACACCATGACAGGATGTTATGACCATTTTATAAAACGTGTACAAAAGCTTTCAACGGTCAACTTAAATATTTAATGAATAGACCGTGTTCGAGTGACAAATGTATATAAATAGCGCACCCATTCGAATTTTACGTTTACTGCGTCAGTCCAACAAAATTTCCATAATAATATTAGTTATAATTAAAAATAATGGTATATTTTATTATATATATTTTTTATAACCTTATTAATATTTCAGCTACGCTTTATAATAATTTAACGTAATTTAAGCGTAAGTAGTAATAGAATTTTTGTAAATCTTATTAATTTTCGAGGTTTTGCAGTTGTGTTATATATTTTATTTTCTCGAGTTAATTTATATAATATGTAGATTTAAAAAGTATCATGAATTATACGATTTTTTATGTTCAATTTGTAATTTGAATTAGGAAACATAATGTTGTTAATAACTGTGCTTTAATAAGTTAAATTGTTTTTAAGTCTCGTTTGATAAAATTCCAAGCAATTATATTTGGTATATTTTTAGTACATAAATGTGTTTACTACAAATTATGTGTTCAGATGTAATAAAAGATAAAACTTAAACAAAGAAAAATTGATAGCTGCTTAGCATTCGATAAAGAATGTAAAGTGCCGGAACCGAGGAAGAATAGTCCATTTAGAAAATTGGATTTGTCGAGAGTGGTTAGTTTCCCTGTATTATCATATTCATATTATTTTTTTCATTCATATTCTAAAAAGAAAAATTTATGTATTTATTAAAGGAAAACCGGAAATAACCACAAAATCTCACACTGGTTTTATAGGAATAGAGCAGTTTGTATAGACTCGTGTATTTTTCTACGAACGATTTATTATTGTGATAAAAAATAATAAAATTAAACTATTTTGATTAATATTAGAATAAATTGTTAATCGAATAAAATAATAAAACCTAAAATTTTATACATGGCTTTAAGTAAAAAAAAAAAAAAAAAAAAAAATAATGTATGATTTTAAAAGAATTAACAACTTATTTTACAATATTATCTTTAAATTATATCTACAAAAGAGTTGAAGTTAATATAAGTATATTGTATTTATGTTTTAGGTTGTTATTAGTTAGGTCAATATTTACTGTTAAATGTTTACACAATTAATAATGTTATTGTAAATTATTTATTTTATTTTAAACTATTGAAATAATATTGCGTGCGATTAAGTTTCGTAATATGCACTTCACCTTCTCTGTAAGGTTGGTCATAGTTTGAGTGCACTGTTAAAAGTGATAGGTATTTATTATATGAATTTCCTCTGCCTGAGATAAATATCTACGTTTATTATGATGAAATATATTTCGTTTTCCAATAACAGTAAAGAAAATACGTTACATGGACGCTAATACTATCGGATTAGGTTAGGTTAAAAATTATTTTTTTGTAAATATGTTTAAGATTATTAAAATAAGTGACTTATAACTACTGCAATGAATTTTATTTTATTGGAGAATAGTGTTTGTTTTATAATGTAGAATCAAATATTTATAGAAAATATTTGTGTTCAACTTTTATAGTTATAACTTCAGAATATTTTTTGTGGAGAATATTATTAGACGTTTTATAAAGGAACATCTATTTTGTACATGTTTTGATGCTTGTGCTATTATTATTATTATAATAATATTATGTTTAATTAGCTTTTGTTGAATAGGTTACAACTAATAATTATCATTTTCTAAACAATAAATTGCGCTTAAAAACACAAAATGATTTTACTTTTCTGTGATTCCATTTAAAACAGTTTGTCTTCCTCTGTACCACGATACTTTGGATCCATTGTTGCTACCAGCGTGTACGACTTTACAGACGATTTCCAGGGTACTACCAGTCTTGTAGAAAACTTCACTGCCACCTTGGGTTACGTCACCGGTACCAGTCACAGACATGCGAACCATAGGCACTGTGGATACAAAAATGATCCAGAAAAATTATTGGATTGATAAATATTTGATAAAACCGAATGCCATAATAAAATTATGTATGTTTTGACATTCCGAATGTTATAAAAGACTAAGTCTGATAAAACACATATTGTGATGGAGACCGTAAATTCATTTTTCAACAGACTATATGATATGGAAATAATATTTTTTTTTGTTGAAAAATTAAAGTTCATAATCTTATGTTAACATATGTACATATGTATATGAACATATATGTATATGTACATGAATATAATATATACAACTTAATTAATTATAATAAAATATTACCTATATGAAAAATAAACAATTTTGTCCTAAAATATTTTAAAAATTAGAAACATCTTGTTGTTGCAGCTTGCAAGCAATTTGTACATTGTTACAAAATCAGTTTAATATAGAGATGATACTAAATCTTATTTTATTATTGATAAGATGTGAAGAAGAAAAAAAACAGTAATGATCAATTGATAAGTAATTTAAAGTTTTTTCTATCAAAAGTGTCTTTATTTAAAAAGCAAACGATTTTCTTCTTAATCATTTAAATTTAAACCACGATATTTTTTACAATAAATCTTGAATAACAATAATACATTCTTATCAGTAAAAATATGATATTAAACCATTATTATATACAGTATCGTTGACTGAATTTTGTTTCATTAACGTTTTGATCTTGGTCAAAGAATGAACCCGACTAGAAAATTCTGTTCGTTGCCGTTTACACTTTAAAAGAGTAGGTATATAATAATAATAATAATAAAACTGTGGAGAGGTCTGAGGTCGCAGCACACCGGGAACACGGAATATAATCCTTTATTGGATCTCAGTGGAGACTGGCGAAGTGGAGGTCGGACTTGCCGTTTTCTAAACGACTGGTTTGGGAATATCTAGAAGGTCACTCGTTTTCCACAAACGAGACCCTGGAGGATTTCAAAAGGACCAAATTTAATACGCGTCTTTGGAATTATGTGTATACATTGTTTCAATTGGAAGTAACCTTTTATCATAGCTATAAAGCTATGTCACTATCTATATTTGTTCACATTTTACTGACATAAATAAAATAATGTTTAATAAAGAAAATTATTATAACATTAAGAAGAATATAGGTAAAAATTGTATATCTTCAAAAGCAGTGGTTCTCAACATTAAATATATAATTTTTATCCCAAAAGTCATTGTAACATAGCTTTTATTGAACTATAAAGAAAATACGAGTCTAAGTAGTAAATTTAAAATTACAAATTCTTAAATAACTAGATAAATTAATTATATTATTATTAAAATAAGATTTTAAAAATACTATAAGATGTATTCACTTTCAAATATGCACTTAAATTTAATAAAATAAAACATATTTATTATTTTATTCTGAAAACAATAATATGCACTGAAAAGTTACAATTATGGATTAAATATGCAAAATAAGTTAAATATGTTTAAAATATGTAAAATAAAATTGATGTTATTTTAGTAAAAATGATTTCGTGCACATTTTGTATCAGATTTCAAATAGACTAATAAATATTGGAATTTACATATAATGCTGTTTCCTTAAATTAATTATAAGTTTCAAATTAGTAGCTAGAATATAAAAAACAAATTTTTTATTATGACAATTTATTTTTTTTCAGTCAATTTTCTTCATGTTATCCTACTTATCTTCATATTCTCACTACTATACTTCATCCGTGCAGTATCTAAATATTCTTCCCCGGAGAGCAATTTTTTATAGGTTGAGAATCGCTGATCTAATGTTTAAGTAAAAACTCAGTTTTAGACAAATGAAATAATGTAGATATTATGTAAACTTTACAACAACAATTTTTATGCTTTTCGAATTATTACAAAATTATTTAATTAAGTTTTTAATTGTTAGGAATATTTTTTTTAATGATGAAATATTTGATTTGTAAATTTAACTTTATTTTTAATACGATTTACAAAGATTAATGTTTTATATGTTAATTTCACACATATACACATATACAATAAACACATAATAATAATACATAACGAATATTTTACTAGTTTAGTTTTTTTTTTTTTTTTAAATTAACTATATTAAATATCTTTGTAGTATCTAATTTGATATAATTATTATTTTTCATATATATAACTATTATTATTATCATTTAAAAAAAAATATATTTTATTATATTTTATAAATCAAATTTAAAAAATAAGTAATTCATAAAATCTAAATGCTTTTGTGAATTAGGAAAGAAAGTACAAATAATAAATTTTTGCCATTGGTAATTTTTTTTTCTATACCTTTTACATTAAAATTTAAGTGGCAACAGCTCGCGAACCACTCATTTAATAATACATTTTAATATACAAAAAGTTTTATAAAAATAAAAATAATATTTGACCGTAAGATATACGTTTTTTACCAATAAGTTAAACAATTGTTTTATACAAAAACTTTTCGTTCCAATACTTTTTTATTATAATTTTTTAAATGAAATCAAATATATTGTTTACTTATGAATAATTCGATGTTGTATATTTGATTATAATAATTTCTTAACTTTTTATTGTATAATATTAAATGATTGTAAGCCGAGAATAAAATTATACTTTCCCTAGTTCTATTAATTAACATCTATATATATATTTTCTTTTAGTAATAAAGGGATGTAAAGTTTAAATGGTGCTGTAAATATATTAGTTTTTACTGTTATTCGTATATTGTCGTTTAATTTGTTTAAATTTTGTGTGCGAAAAATAGTATTTCTTTTCCGTAGTGTTTATTACAATGCTTATAAAGTTTTGATTCGTTAAATAGAGGAGGATACTAAAACATCGTACCATATTTGATGGAAAGGGTATGAAATCATGAAGTTTGGTATAATAATGCAATTTAGTCAATCAGAGAGCAAGGGCTAAAATATATATATGAAGTGGCGCAATATGAATAATTCATCATTGAACATTTTGAACAAAATTATAGAACTTAAATAATGCTCTCGATAAGAAACGTCCCGAGAAATTTATTTGCAGTGAGTTGATTTCATTATTATATGAAAAAAAAAAAAATAAGTAAAGAAAAAAAAATATTATGGTAGAATTTATTTATAAGGTATATGTTAATATCTGAGAATTATTTCTAGTTGAATATAATATTAATTTTTAACTGCGGATAAAGTTGATTAATTGTCATATAATTTGTATTCTATTCGTACTAATAATGTACTGTTACTAACAATATGTGCGGCTTGTTTGGTGATAATTGTTTAATAATTATTATGAATAATACTAATATAATCAATTATGCTAAAACAAAGATAGTACCTACAACGGTTTAAACCATTTTAGACGAAAGCCGAGACCATCATATTTTAAGGACCCAAACCAATTACATTATAATATAAATACGTGGATGGATCATTTTGGAAGTAATTAAATAATTTTACATTATTACTTGTACAAGATGTACTTTACTTAGTACAACGAATGAAAATGTGTGAATAAATAAAAGTATTACTTTATTATTAGACAGAAAAAACGCGGGGATCGAACATTTTTACTATTTAATTATCAAATTAAGTTTTTATATTTTAACATTCATTAGTAAAATAATACAACGTTTTAGTTTATATATCGTGTGTTTAGTATTTATATAGTGACATTGAACTGGCCATCCTTAAGTCACGGACTTTGTTTAGAACGAAATCACTTGAAGAAATACAGTAATAATATTGGGTTTCTGACAATACCGATTAAGTTTTGAGTTCGATTTTGACACAAACACTGGTAGAATATTATTACATCCTTGTAATAACTGTACATATAATATCGTGTCGCTGTCTAAACGTCTTGTACGCGTTATTTGGAACCGATTGGGTTGAAATATTGAAAACAGAAAGCTCTCAAGATTTTCCGTCGCGTGGGCGTCAGGTGGTATAGAAAATATATAACAACTAAAATCATGATATACGTGTGCACGGCACATACATTGAGATAAAAATGATAATAATGAGTTCCTATTGCCTTTTGTCGTCAGAGTCATATCATACCTGGGTGAATATAGTTATCGCGTTTAATGGTTTCAACGATCGAGTCGCTCGTCGTTTTCTTGATGTTCGGTTTATGATGTTTTGACGATAAAAAAGGGAGGTTTAAAAAAATTGATTTTCGAACAGTATTTTGTGCGTCAAATTCCGTAAAATAACACATAAATTATAATGAAGAAAAACATATTAAATACGTGAGATGTGCTAAAAAAGTGCCCTATTTTTTATAAGAATAAGCATAAAAGCTCATTAAGATTCTGTAATTATTAATCTTCTTATTTATTGAATTTTTTGATAGTCAGTAACACACTTTTATCAGTGGTACATGTTCACAACCATTGTTGAAAGTATCTTTGTAACGCCTATTTGGGAATTTAAAATTGGTGTTCCTCATTATAGCCTCGCGTGAGTGCGTTGGATGTAAATTTTAATTAAAGAAATAATAAAAAATCTCATGAAGGAGCTATAATAGTGTAATAGGTTGAAGGCGGGAGGGTGAGGGGGTGTTTGTCAATTCATAGGAATTCCGAGACGTAGAAAGATCAATAATTAGTCAAGAAAATCTGAACAAGATGTGAGGAATGTTAGTGCGTTATCGCGACGAAGCTGTGCCAAGTCAATAAGTTAACAAATCTTGACTTTAACAACATTAGAAATTTGATACAGCACCTTTAAAGTATAAATAGTATAATTTGGTAACGTTTTGACACATAGATTTTAGTGGAATTAATAAAAGTCTGATACTTTTTAAACGCATCAGCACGTTTGAGCTAAAAATCTTTTGGGTAGCAAGTTTACCGTCGCACGATCGTTAGCTTTGTAAATACGAGTAAACATTGGACGACCGTATACGTACTCAGAAATTCGTGTTGTCGAGAGAAAGCAAAATGGCAAACCTGCAACCATGACCGTAATATACACGTATGTGTACACGTGAACACATGCACATATTTACCTCCGTCGTGCAAACACATTTATGAAATTTGATAATACGAGTACATTGCAGCTTTGACCCGCCATATTATTATGATATCGTACCATAATAATGTCATCATCTCTTCTCGTGAGTTTTGTTTGTACTTTTGTGTAAATCTAATTACAACTAGACCATTATTTCATATTATTAAAAGTGTTGCGAACGTTTTAATCGTCGAAAATCGACCGTAAACAGTGTGTTCTTTTAGTTTCCTTAAATTTCACCTCAACGAGATTTTTTGTTAGAATTATGTGTGAAAAATATATATAATAATAGATCAAAATATCAAATATCCATAGTGTATTTTAAATATTATGTGAAGATGTGGAAAACACGATATTTTGTTTACAGCTATAAAACGTTTTTGCGAGAATATATAAGGACAAATAACAGGAATAAGCAAGTTAAATTGTAGGTATATGTATATTAAAATTAAAAAAAAAATAATTGTGAAAAAAAAAATAATACACGATAAGTTGTTTTTAAAATAATTGTTAATTAAAATAATAATATACATAATTTAATAATTAACCACACTAACAATTTATTAAACGGAAAATTTTTATCAGGTAATTTAATCTAAACCTTTTTTGTTCTAAAAATATTATAATGTTACCAACTAAGTTATGTTTTAACAAAAAGCACATATTTTTATATCGAACAGTTTTTAAAATATTCATTTTACAGATGAGTATAATAAATTATAGGTGTATTTATGAAGCATTTAATCTATTAGTGTTAAATTTATAATATTAAATACCTAATTAGGTTGTTAACTAGTCACATCCCCGTCGAGTAATTTTCCCCATAAGACGTTTCTCCGTCCAGAAAAAAAAAATAAAAATTATACAATTGATGATAACAGAAACAGCAATCAATACTCGACTATTAAGAATTTTATCATTAATTAAGTATATTTAACCAATGGTTTTATTGTATAAGATATAAATATAATATATAATTATAAAATGCAATAACAACAATGTTATTTCCAATAAAATTATTGCCACCATTAAATACGCGTTTATTTTTAATCATTTTTAATTTTTGGATATCAAATATACGGAGTTAATCGACACCTGCTTAGTAGGTTCATAGCTTTCGTAGAGTAAATTTATAACGATTTTTTTTGTTTTAATATTACTTCGTAATAACTAATATTTTTTTATAATGACGTTAGAGTACATAAAAAGTACTAAAGAAGTAAATTTATTTGTGTACGGGTGATATATTTTTTAAGAAGACCAAAATACAAATACATGTATAAAAGAAAATAAGACATATTGGAAATGTATAAAATATAATAGTGATAAATATTGTGGACGGATACATACTAAAAATAATGAAGTTTTTCACTATAAAGATATTCATAATCACACACCGAATGCATCTAAAATTGGTGCTCAAACTATTTTAAGTAAATTAAAATAAATCGCTTCTATAAAATGTTACACAATCACCTATTGCGTCAATATCTGCTGCATTACTATCAGTGCAGCTATGACAAAAACCATTCAAAGACGTAGACGACATAAGAATGCACCTCCATCAAATCCTTCACCTAGGTAGAATTAATTATTTTTGATCAACATACACTTTCATTAAATAATCAACAGTTACTCTTCTTATGGTAGTGGACCTGATAATAATAATCGAATATTATTATTTTCAACTGTACAAAATTTAAAAATATTAGCGTCAGACCAGTGTCATTGGTTGATTATTATTATTATTGGTGTCATTATTGATGGTACATTCAAGTCATCTCCGCACCTATTTACTTAGCTACTTACAAATACATGCTATAAAGTACAACTCAATTTAACCGTTGGTATTTGCATTCATTTTAAATAAGACTACATGTGATAGTTATTCTCGGATAGCACGAAAACTTCTGAATTTGAAATTTAACCTACGCTCAGCGAGTATCATGGTTGATTTTGAACAAGCGCTGATTGGTGCGTTTGCTGATGTTTTTTATGACTTTCAAATAAGTGGTTGTTTTTTTCCATTTTGGACAACGTATATGGCGAAAATTATTAAATCTTCCTGAAGTACGCGAAAAATATATTTCAGATGGAGAATGTGCTTTGAATATAAAACAATTAATGGCTTTAGCTTTTATTCCAGTAAACGACGTTGAAGATAAATTTGATAAGTTAATGTTGCAAATTTTATTTTGGTAGAAATTGAAGAGCTTTTGCTTCAGATTATTTTGAAGAAACATGGACCGGAAGACCAATTAGACGAAATATTAGATGTTCAGTCATCTTCAATATTGAACTCTGGAATCAATACAACGCAACATTTGTTGGATTACCGAAAATTAACAAATCCGTCGAAGGCTGGTACAAAGCGTCATTGTTGTCTACATCGCATTCGACAATATGGTAATTAGTAGACATTCATAAAAAAGAACAGAGTTTAACTGAATTAAAAATCAATCAGTTAATAATGGGCTAAGAACCACCAGCTAAAAAAAAATATAGAAAAGTAGCTACACGTATAATAATTATTGTAAATTCTTATAAAAAAAGTAATATTAGTGAATATTTAATTGGAATTTTTCACAATTTTGAAATGTAAATCCATAATTTAATTTTTATTAAATTTTTTTTCTTATGAAATTAAATGATTTTTTTATTTTTATTTATAAATAAAAGACATATTAACTATAAACTGAATTAAACAATACGTACTTTATAAATCTAATAAATATATACCTTGAACGGGTAAACATCTTACGAGGATACGTCTGATGGGAAAATGGTGACGGAGAAATGCATGACAGGAATATGTCCATGATTCATAAGGTTTACTTAAAATTGGATTCTTATTATAATAAATATTATCTTATCTAAATTGATTTCATAATCGTATCAATGACATAAATTTGTTGTATTGTTTTTATAGATTGAAATATTTGACCATTGATTGTTATAATTATTACGAGTCAAACACTATACAAAACCATATCATAATTTTAAAAATAAATTACGTTAAAGGTATTTATTTAACGAGAATAAGGTCTTATATAATAATAATTGTATGATACGATGTCAAATGTTTGCATTTTCATATTATTATTTAATTATTTTCATTAAAAAATTATTTTATTCATAACCATTTTAGTAATTGTAAATACATACAATATATACTTTAAAGAGTTGAATTAAATGGTAATAAAAGTGTAAACAATTATTTACGTTTCAAACTAATTTTAAATATATTTAACATAATTATATTGTACAATTATAATAAAAATAAAATTATGATTTCATAAATCACAAGTATCATTATAAATTAAATTTTACAACGAGTTTATTAGATACTTAAATATTATTACTGTCGATAAACTAAGTATAATAAGATTATTGTGTTAAATTCAAACTGGAATAAATACAATTTTACGTGTTAATGAATAGATTGATAAAAAGTCGTATTGTTAACAAAATTACAACAATGTATCATTTATTATTATTAGAGTGATAAACCCGCGATGTTTAAATTATAATATTCCAATTATTAGTTAAAATAGATTGTACAATTTTCCAAATCTAAATTAAAAATTAGAACCCATCCATATTTAAGTAAAACAATATATGTCTACAAGAACGTCAACCGTGAAGTTATATATGCGTTATTAACGTAGATAACAAAACAGAATGGTTGCACAAAATTAAATTTTGAATATAAAGTAAACAAATATTTATATAATTTTCTGTACTTTTTATGATTATTATCTCTTAAAATTCAAGTCACGTTTGACAACTGTCAATATAATGTGTCATACACATCGAGATACATTTACTTCAATTTATTTACATTATTTCATATATTTTTTTTACTACGCAATCATTTTTATAATATTATATAATTTTGTCAAAATGTCAACTGTTTTCTTTTCTTTTGTTGATCAGATAAATAGCTACATGCACTATTACTATCATATTATATAATATTTAAAGATAAATACGTATATTGAATTATTGCGAGCGAATTTGATTGTTTTCATAAATAAATAATTAATTAGAATAAATAAATACAATTACAAATAACATTAAGATTTATTAAGGTTGATAAGATTTATTTTAAATAGTTATTATTATGTATTGTGTCGTATCGGTAGTTTGTCAATTAAATTATTAGGAACAATTTTAAACATTTACAATTGTTGCATTGGTGTATTTTAAATTCCAATTTAGATTTAGATTCTCGACATATATTATAAAAGTTAATTATTATGCATGGTTAAGTATTCAAATAAAAATCACGATTTATCACTGTTTTGAAATATTATGTTCATTAGCTAGAAAATAAAATTTATTATCTTATAATATTATTAAAATCTTTAAATAATATGATATTACGACATATTTTAATATCCTCCAGATCCAATGAAATATGTTGTCATTAGTAATTGATTAAATTATAAATAAAAATACATACAGCCTTGTTATATTCGTCTGAAATCTGAATTTAAATTTTGTTTATATTAAATTATCGAACAAAGCATATGATTAGATTCAGATTAAAATGTTAGAAAGGTAAAATAAGATAATTTATTCTTTTTTTTAATATAGTTATCTACGTTAGATATTGAAAAGATGAATTTAGAAATGGTAATTTAATTTATCTACAAGTGATAATATTAATTATTTAATTCAAAGATAGAACTAATAAAATATAAACTAAGTTTAATCGATAATTATAAACCTAATGAAACAAAAAATCCTACCATTATTTGAAATATTTGTTTAATATAGAAATAACGAGTTCATACAAATTTGCTATAAATCGTTAGAAAGCGAATTATAAAAGGTTAAATACCAAAAACTTAAAATATTTAATATGTTTTCAAATATTATTTTTCATATTACATAATATTTTAGATATTTAAGTAATAAGTCATATTATGAAATATCAATACATTTTAATTTGATTAAAAAAACACAAATTAGTAAATAAATACATTTAATGACATATTTAAATCGTTTTATAATATATAATAATTACTCAGTATATTATTGTTAATTTAAAAAGAAAGAATAAACTTTGTTGGGTTATAATGAAAATAAAAATGTATCGCATTCTTTTATATTACATTAAAAATGACCGTAATAAAACGTAAACTTTACAATCCATAAACATATAAAGTACGATATATTTTTTTCACAAAGGTAGATATAATATTTTAATAAAATTATTAGTTTATCTACGAAGACTGATATTTTGTTCTGATCGTCGTCATTGGGCGAGAGAAAACTATAAATTATTTATCTCGTAAAATATCAACGAAATTTCAATTGATAATAATAATATTTATTTATGAGAAATAAAATAATAAAATATCAAAATTTGGACACATACAATACTTACATAAATAATGTAATCATCGTAGCACTTTTGCCTACTTTTCCTCTATACATTAATTGAAATGTTGAGTATCATAATATTATAAATATATTATATTAGTTTAAGAGACATTTTAATTATGGTTAAAACCATAATATGAATAAAAAAATATTATAATTACCATCAACTCTGAGGTACGTTTTTTTAGTGGTTGGTGGATGGGTCGCCACTTGACATTCGTACACTCCATCATCCCTATCGGTTATGTAAACGATTTGAAGTCTCCAGTTGTTTGGATATCTGAAACTTAACGTTATTCTTTGGTCTGAACTGTGTACCTGACGACCCACGGTCAGCAACTGGATATCATCTGCTTTTCGATGAACCCACGTTACCTGAAACAAGTAATAAAATAAATTAATATTTTATATGATTTTGAAATGTTTATAACTTTTAATGTTTACATTTATGAACATAACAGTTTATTTTAGCTTCTAGGAGGCAACAAATAACGATATTAAAAACAAAAACAAAAACAATTAGAATTCTTATCAAATGGTTATCGTTTTATTAAACATATTATAATTAAGTTAAAACTATTTTGTTTACTACAAATATTTATGATATTTACAACATAATTGGAATATTTTATTTATTTTATACCGAAAAAAAAAAATTGAATGAAATTCAGAAATAAAATTATGTTATTTCTTTAACATTCTTCTGTATTCATTTAGGATACAATATTATGAAAAAATATTAAATTAAAAAATAACTGTATTTTGACAGTTTTGTTTTGAGAAATTATTGTGCAAATGAATTAATACAATTTGACAGTTAAATTGTTAATCATTAGTATAAGAATCATTCGTATACCTATGTTTTTATTATGGATTTTGTTATTTTTTTTTGTTTAGTAATAAATTAGAAATAATAAATCATTATATTTTTATTGATAGAAAAAAAAAACAATAAATAATTTGTTATATTAATTTTTAGCAGTTTTATTATTTTACAATAAATCAATATCAAAATCATATAAAATGCATTATACTTATATATTGCATAAAATTAATTTTATTATTAATAACAATCATGTTAGGTCAAAAAGTATTTTTAAATATTAAATGTAATATTTTACTTCTTTGTAAGTCTTTGCTAGTCAACATTTTGTGTTATTGTATACTTATAAATAAATTAAAGTAGTAATATTGTTTATAGACAAGTAGAGCTTAAGTTTGCTTAGTGTTTTAGGTATTTTGCATATTATCTAAGACTTTTCAACTCTACGTATAACGGTTATAAGTTATAATTTACGTAATTTATACCTACCCCGTTCGATATTAACGACTTATTGCATATCAAAAATTATTTATATTTATATATTAAGTATTATTATTAATATTAAACAAATAGTTTTTTTATAATCATTTTAAATGGTATTACGTTTTAGTTAGATTTACCTATTACAATTCGAAAATATTGTAATATATCAGTCTATATTATATTCATTAGTGTTAGGTAGATACAGACATTAGTATAAACCTAATGAAGTCCATAAGTCTTTAAGTTTAATAATTGTTGTGTAATATAATTGCCAATTTTGTATTAATTACGTAAAAATTAATATTTTTGTTGTTCTACTGGAAAGACATAGATTACTCATATATTACAAATAAATTACAGTAAAGACATTAAATATTCTAAATTTAATAATTTAATAATTTAGGAAAAATGAAATATTTTTTTTTTTTATAAATGTGCTATAATAGTTTTTAAAGAGAAGAAATATTTTATAAAATATAGATCTTGATGCTTGAAAAAATTGTATGAAAATTGATATAATCATACATTTCAAACGAGAAGCAGTTTATATTGAACTATCTGTTCGATGGAATAATGTTGCTTATTATTATGTAATAATATAGAGTCATTTTTATTATATAAAATGATACTTTTTCAGATATTTGAAAAATAAGTTTATAATGTTAAGTTATTATTTTTACCATTATTTATTCATTATTCATCCGTTATGAAATTAAATAGTAAATGTAATGTACAGAATGATCGGAATAATTTAATACAAATTCAATACAAATAATATATTGAAAACTTATGTTATACCCACAATTTTCGATCTCCACGCAAAATTCTGATCACTCTGTATATATAATTTTTATTTTAGTTCTTCATAATCATATTGTATATTAAAATTATAACAAAAATATCTATTTATGTTAAAAATTGTAATTCAAATTAAATTTATTAATAAAATTGTATTTGTATTATTATAACATAATAAAAACTAAAACTACATTTTTATATTTATTTGCTTATATACTATTTACTCTATAGTATTTAAAATAAAAAATTAACAATTTAAATCAATGTGTTATGAAATTTGAACCATAATTTATAATAATTTGTTTAAATATTTAATATTATACATTTTTGGGAAAATATTGACCTCTTGAAAGCACCATGTGTGTTAAATATCCGATCTATAGTAAACCTACAAGACAATATGTCGAAAAAACTTTTTTCCCTAAAAAGTGACACATTTCATAATATTGAACAGATCAATTCAAAATTTGAAATATGTTAAAATAATAAATTCAATTAATATTTGAAACAAAATTAAATATATTTTTTATAAAATATGTAGGCGTGAATGATAAATAATTAATGTGAAATAAAATTATCGTTCTAAATAGTTGTAATACTTCTTTTATTATGATCAAATTTTAAATTATTCATATTTCAACTTTAACTTGTTTGATTGATTTTATTATTCTTCAGTTGATATAAAAAAACAATTTACACACTTTTTAATCGAAATTATCAATCGGAAATTGGTTTCTATTGTATGTTGATGAATAAAATGATTCACAAAAATAATGTTAAGCCAAGTTATTATTTGAACATTCTAAACTTCAATAGGATTTACCACCTTTTATTGTATTTCATGTATTTCATGCATTTTATCTTTTTTTTCCACGCTCTAATTGAAGACTAAATGGAATTTCGACCCTTCAATCATTGGCTGACTGTCAGAGAAAATTGAATTGTCAGACAAATATGATTATATTATTATATAATTTAATATTGGAAATAATATTATAATATTCTTGAGAGAATCGAGCTAGATATTTTATAACTCATATAAGTGATAAAGTAATATAGCCAACTTAATCATTTACGATTTTATAAATATAAGATTTATTGTTTTTATGTAATATTAAATGTTGATTTAATTAAAAATGAATAATTTTGATTTTATCATAATAATAATTTATACCTAATGATATAATATGTATTTTTTTAAATATATTAAAAAGCTATTATTTTTTTGTAGATATTATCTTTATGTTAACTAAAAATCTCTGATTTGTATTCAAAAATAGTAATATTTTATTTTTGGAAAAGCTTAAACACATTTGTGATATAAGCTATGAATATTAAATTATCGATTTCTTATGTATAAAATGTATTTATATATATATAATATATATTAAATAACGTCAAAACGCGTATGAGACGAATATAATATTGTCATTTTTGCGACGTGTGTAAAGTGGAAAACCGTTTTCACGAAAAAATATTATTTTGACTTTTGAATAATGTTATCATTGATGAGATAATAATTTATCATTATAATGTAATATTATCTATTTTAGAGTCAGTGTACTTACCTATATATTTTTAATTTAGTGCTAGAATTTATATGTAAATTAAAAAATAATGTAATAATATAATAAAAGTATGGTAAAATGTAAAACACCTTTTTATAGGTTCCATCAAATATTTACGTATAAGGTTTAAATTTAAAGTAATTATAACTTTTATATGAATTGGTATAACGCTTCAAATTATAATTAAAATGATCAACTATGTAATTAAACGTAGAATAGATTTTTCATTCGAATTATAAATTCAAAATTATTTAGTTAAGATCTAAAAAATAATAAAAATATATACGATCATTAGAAATACGTGTAAGATTTTATGTCCGTCCAAAAAATACAATTTTAAATATTTTTTTTATAATAAAATATTTAATTTCATTGTAAATAATTATCCAAATCGTAGACATAATTGACAATAAATTGATTTTGAATAAGGAGAAAAACATGGAAATTCTCAGAAACTAATAGTGTTGAAATAGTTTGGTTGAAAAGTTTCATAATCGTATGAGTAAAAAAAATAATAAATCAAGAATGATTATTTGTTGAAACATATAATTTGGATATTTGGAAATATGGATACTTTTATTATCTCTAAGATACTCTTTTTCACTATTTATTAATAATAATTAAACATAAATTACATAAATGCCTTTGTATTGATTATAATATATTGCTAGGTATATGCAAAGTGGATATATACTTGTATATTATTTACCTTGATAAATATTTATACTTATATATTTATTACAACCAATGTCAATGAGTTTAATGTTTAATTAAGTTTAAATTTAAATGTTTAATTGAAATAATATTTCTGATTTTTGTTTTTATCAAAACCTATAAAGCAACTAGTAAAAATAATTCATTCGTTCATTTTAAAAGATATATTGAGAATTCGTGAAAAATTATATCGATTTGACCGATACACCGATGTTTTTTTAATATTATATTGATAATATATAAGCAACAGCATCCTTATATATTTTTATTTATTTTAAACCTTTAAGTTTATGTATTAGTTCTCTGCAGACGTGTAATATACGAAATCGTTGTAATAAATCGTTGTAACCGCGCAATATTTTAATATTATAGAAACGATTTTTAGCGGTCGCAGGCCGTACGAGGTTGAGTTCACCGTTGACCGAACGACGACGGAAAGATTGATTTTGGATCTGTCGTCAACAACGCACGCCTTGGAGTACTTGGCGATGACTATATTGCTCTTACGGTGTAAATTTTACCACTTGTCAGTATGTTGTATATAACTGATGTATAACAAGATATATTTTTTTAAATATATTTTAATTTAAAATTTCCATATTTTTTAGTTACAATATTAATGTTGTTGATCTTAAATGTTATATTTTAGTTATGTTAGAACAATCACAATAATAGACGAATAGTTTAAATTTAGATTAATAACACTTCAAGCAAAAAAGTAACTACGACCCAATGAAGTTTACTACATTTAAAACACTAATTGTTAATAAATTATAGATTACTTATTTAAGTAGGAATAATGATTATTCTATAAATAAATCGAATAAAATAATAACGAGTCTTATCGTCTCTCGAAGAATATGATAATAATCATTAATTTCATGTCCTGAAGAATATCCTATGATAATTCTTTGATTATATATGAATCAATGAGTATACGGAACATAAGCGATTGACCAATGGAAATCCGGATGACAGGTGGAGACTGCACGCACAAGCAATACGGTTATAGGTACGATTTAACCAACAGTATAAAATAACTTTACTAATCAAACCTCACGCTATCACGGTAATATGTCGACTGTTGATTATCTCATTTAAACAATTTACTGTCGTATTGTATAATGTTACTTCTCCTTCTGTCGTACGTGTTGAAATCGGCCATTAAGTATTTTATGCTTGATTGGCACAAATTGGAGAAACTGTCAGAATCGCATAGGTAACGAGATCGCAAATGATGTTTTTTTAACTAGCAGCTTACAGACTAGTTTATTAGTATTAAACAAGTTAAACAAAAAGTTGAAATATTTAAACTTCAGTACATAGGCGTGCACAGACTTCTGAGTCAGGTATGGCTAAATTCAATCTTATCACCCCCACCCTCCTTTCACGGTCACATAAGAAAAAAATTACAAACTTCGAAGTGACCCTTTTGTTGGTCAATGGAAAATGTAAGCAATCATTTTTCATTATTTCACACATACAATTCATCAATATCGATTTAAAAATAAAAATAAATATAATTTAATAAAACAATTCAAAAACATTATAATATATAATACTAAGAATTGTCAATTAATATTAATATTTATTTATTATTATAAATTATTCATTATTTGTATGTATATACATTACATACAATTATTATGCTGTTGAATAAAAAAATGTAATTATTATATTTTATAAGATAATTCTACAATTTCCTTCAATTAAATGTTTAAATTTCTCAATAGACCTGTGACCTCATCATAGTTGATGTTCCCCGTTTTATTTTGTTTGATAACCATGTATAAAAGAGTATCCAATCTTTCTTAGTTTATTATAGATTGAAACTTGGTTTTGACAACACTGAGTTTAGAAAAGGCCCACAGATTGTAACAGAAACAATGAAATATTAGCGAATGACTTAAGAACAATTAAAACATTTTTAAAAATAGTTGATCTATCTTGTTAAGCCATTTTATCCAAACGTAACTTCTTTAGTTGATGTTCGTTTCAATGCCTCAGTATTAGATATGTATTTTAATAATTTTATTTTAGATTTTATTTCATTAACATTAATGTCAAATAAAATTGTGAAATTATAAAATATTTTCTTCTGTATTCTTGAGATTAACCAAATTTCTAACCCCTTCGATTAATTTAAGACTTTCTTGTTTCAATCGAACGTTTAATCCAGATATAATTTGATCAAAATAAATGCAAAATAAAAGCAAAAATATTTCATTTCATCTTTTTAAGTTTCCTAAAAATATTGATGATCATATGATTATCATCCACCTTTTTTGATATTTTTCTTTATTTTACATCAGGAATGTTAATATTATTTTCATTACACATTTTTATAACATTGTTGTATATTTTTTCATGTTCTTCATCATTAGACTGATATTGACTAATTGTTAAATTTTAACATTTTATCAACTTAACAGCTGTTAGAAAATGAAGTTTTCCACTTTGTAAATTTGTACTAATTTTCAATAAAACTGAAAAAATAGTTTCCAGCATATACAAGGAGAAAATAAAACGAAAAGATTGCATTTGAAAAATTAATCCATGAACTTTAGCACTTACATCAGAGAGTCTAATTGAATCAAAAATTTCTTGAAGCACCATAACCAAAGCGGAATAATTAGATTTAATAGCGGATATAGCTTCGACAAGCCTATCTTGTGTTAGATATTGATTTTAGCGTTATAAGTTTTACATTTCTTTGTTTAGCAATTTTTTCGAGTATAGTACTGTAAACCACAGTTTACAACTTAACAGTACGTAATACGCGTATAATAATAATTTATTATAAAAGACAAAATAAACGGAATAGTGATTAAAGATGATAAATATGCACAAATATTACAAATGAAAAACGGTACTCAGTAGAAAACCAATAGGTGTCTAGTGGCAACTGGTATAAACACACATAAAGATAAAACATAATATTTATTTAATAATAATTATTTCGATCATAGATATTAAACATGTTTAATATACCTACTTTTAGTCATAACTTCATAAGGTACCAAGTACCCAACCACGCATAAAAAATAAAGGCTCAGGTGGGGATAAAGACCAATCAGCTCTAACCGTGAGCACGCCTATGCTTCAATACCATTCTGGTACAATAAGTTAACGAATCGCACTTATATACATTACCTATAGGTATGTATTTTTAATAAAAGATACTCGTAAAACTTGATTGTTACTAGTAAAAAACCCTAAACAGTTACTTCCATGTAACGTCCGAGTAAATGTACCTTCCCTGCGCAGTGCACAGGTTACCAGATTACAGGGTTACCAAACCCTATCTGACAATATGTGCTGACGGTGTTTTCGGGAAAATAATCCACGAGAAATGTCTATTCTACGCCCATCGGTATAATATAGTAAAATATACTGCTATGGAGTGATGTATAATATGGCAGTCGGTCGTATATCATTCTGAAATGCGCGGGCGTCCTCCGGTCACTAATTTTCTAGATTTCCGCCGTTTTTCCGGGCCCCCCACCACCGTTTACCATGCGGTTTGTATAAACCACACAAAATAATATATAGTATGAAAAAAAAAACCCCGTAAATTAAAACGGTTAAATAAAAATAAAAGTAATAATAATATTAAAAATATAATATATACATACACGAAACGGGCGGACGCCCACAGGGTTTTTTTTTAATAGCATCCGTACGATTATTGTTATGATATAAAAAAATAAACGCACGTACCGGACGGACGGCGAATATTTTTCGCGATAACTGCGCCGGCAATCTGTGATAATAATAATACTACGAGGTCTGACTTCAGAGGGGATAAGTTCGATCGGAGGGGAGGGGTGTTAGATGGATGCAATTAATATCATAATATGAGGTCCCAAAAAGTCTCCAGATCAAAACATATTTACAATCATATTTTACGGATATAAAAATAAAAACTATCCAAACGTCGTACTTCGGGTTTTAGTTTCAAAACCAAATCAATTACTTTACACTTACCTACCTATACAATACATGCTTTTCGATATCCAAAAAAAAATATGTCCATAACTTTTTTCTCTTAAAACAAATATAAATAATACAATTTTTAGATTTCGAGTAAAGTGGGGAATGTATTGGTTTTACAATGATGTGTGTTTTTTTTATGTCTGTATTTTTTGGACAGAAATAAGGGCCAGACTACTACGAATAGTATATGCTCTCGGTAGTAAATTACATCTAGTTAGTACTTTATTTAAGTAACTAATTTATTGAATTTCTACAATTTTTTTCTTGGGATAAAATTATTAAAATATTTTAAAAACTATAAAACAGAAAACGTAATTTTGACGATATTTATTTTAAATATTTTATAACAACTAATTTTTCTGTTGCACATTATTTAATGAATAAAAAATATAAAAATATATATCAGTAGGTCTGAGTTACACTCAGAATCGTTTTTTTTTTTAAATATTGTATTATTGCAATCAAATCTTAATTATAATATTACACAATAACATTCCGCTACTAATTTTTCCAAGAACTTAAAGAACGAAAGAGGAACGTAGGGAATCAGTCACTGTCTGGTTTTTTAAAACTGTTAATTACTGCAATTTATATATGTTATGAAAATTAAGTAAGCGCATAATGTTGATGAAAGGTTTATGAATGATAACTTCACTTTAGCTCTTAATATTTTTAAAACTTTTGTACACTTTATAAAGGGAAAAAACAGTCGATTTATAAAAGTACCTCGAGAAAAATCGTATACCTGAACGAACAATTGAATCAACAACTATAAATGTTACTGAAAATTGTATTGGAGTCTTGGAGATTGCATTAAAATTTGAAAGACTTATTATCACCATGCATGAAAAAATTCAGACACTATGATTAAAGAAAATAAATTATATCAACATTTTTACTCTTTTATCTGGTAATATTTTTAAATTAGAATTTCTTAATTTTCTTTGAGTATATTTTTCATTCTTTATTCCACGTTCTACAATTATTCCACCATGCTTATTATAAACACAATTTATTGACGAATTAGAAATAATCGAGACAAATTCGTAATAGTTACTGAGATAAGTATTACTTCTATAATATTAGATTCTGAGCGGAGAGGAATGTATTGTTTTTACAAAGATATTTTTTTCCTGATGTATGAAAACCATTTTTCGTGTAGAAATAATGGTCCGATTACCACAAATAGGGTACCCTTTCTATACTGAATTTCGTCTAGTTCGTACTTTATTTAGCTCTTTTTTTGATTTTCCCAAAAGTTTTTCTTTGAGAAGCGGAAAATTGGCAAAATAACGGTTTCGGTTATTTTAATTTTTTTAATTTTTTAATTATTAATTGAGTTTTGATCATAGGACAATTTTTTTGAGTACTAATATAGGTAATATTTACGTTTAGTAAAATTTTGAAACGGATTAATTTTTTTTTTTTTGGCTAAATAAACAGATTTAAATTTTTTCCAAAAATATTTAATATTACCTGCAGTTTTAGGTTTAAAGGTATGAAATTTTTATAGAAGCTTACTCATATACTGTTGAATCTATTGACAAAATATTTTGAAAATCGTGACTGACAATTTTTATCATGAAATAATAACTTCGTGAATTTTGATCGTTGGCGTTTTTAATTTATTTTGAATATTTACATATGTAATTTACAGTCGTGATAAAATTTTTGAATGGATTATCAGTATAATATATTGTAATATATTGAGATTCTCTCAGAATTGTATTTTCTAATGCAATATCATTGCATTCAAATCTTAATAATTATAATAAACCACTAATTTCTTCGAAGACCTAAGGACCTAAGAACATTCTAAATTGACATTCCCTTTTTTTTAGTTTGTCACTAAAATAAAACAGTTGCAATGGGTAATAATATGTAATTTTATAGCTAAACGAAAGTAAAAAGAAACCATTTAACAGCCGTTCTTGAGCATTCTCTATTTGCTTTCTATGGCTACAGACAGAATTTTACACGATCTAAAGGTTCTCTTTTGCAAAATTTTTTCATATTTTTCGAATAAATGCGCCTTTAGAGTTTTAATATCTCTTAAAATGAACAAATATTATATTCTTGTCAAGAAATACATTTTATACTATATTATAAATGTAGTATTCAGTATAGTTATTATTTATTGTGACGTATCATCACTAAATATTTTTTATAACGCGAATGTGAATCGTTGTACTTAATACGGATGAGAATAAGTTCCATTTATGTACAATATAAAACTGAAAATTGGAGTCTTAAAAATGATGACTTACTGTAAAATATAATAATTTTATAATTTTATATTTTTATAATATTATTAATTTGTTATTTAAAATAATTAGCAAGTCAATTAAAAAAAAAAAATTAATATCAGTGTAATTTAAAATGAAAAGTTATACCAATATTATAAATCAACAACTGTGCAAAGTGAATATTTTTTATTATATTCTATTTGAATAAACGCATGCAAAATCTTTTTAAATAAATATTATTTATAACCAATTCATATTATTATTAGTTTGAAAAATTTGAACAATATGTAATTTATTCATAATCATAATAATAATGTAATAATAATAATTGTTGTCGTAAATTAAAAATTATAATAAATAAAAAAGTTTGAAGGTCGATTTTAAACTTTCCTCCTTCATTCCTTTGGTCCTCGGAGAAATTAGTGGTTTATTGTAATTAAGATTTCAATACAATAATATTGCATTAAAAAATACGATTCTGAGTAAAACTCAATCTAATACGACATATTATACTGAAAAGCCGTTCCAAAAGTTTACCACGTATTTAAACTACCTATGTTAATACTCAAAAAAATTTTCAAGTCCCTACGATCAAGACTCGATTAGTTATCACGAAATAAAAATTTTAAAATAACGAAAATCGTAATTTTGCTGATTTTTCGCCATTTTTTGATAGTTATTCTTCTTCGAAGGAAAAACCTTTGATAAATTCGAAAAATAAGTTAAATAATGTACCAATTAGATACAATTTTCTACCAAAAATATATTCAACTTGTAGTAATTGAACCATTATTTCTATCTATAACCATGCTTTCAGATTTTTAGAAACACAAAAAATCACAATTTTAAATTCTATTAAAGATTATAAGTTTAAAAGTTTAAAAATTAAAATTGTAACTTACTTTTTTAAAAATATTTTGGAAATAGTTTAAGTAATATATGAGTATGCATTAATACAATTTTCAAACTGTTAAACTCAAAACTGCATGTAATATCAAACAAGTTTAGAACAAATTTCAAAGCTCTATACTTAGTCTGAAAATCAACCATTCCGTTTCAAAATTTTACCACGTGTGTAAACTGCTTATGTGAATATTAAAGAAAAAAATTCAAAACTTTAGGATTAAAATTTAATATTTTTATAAAGTTAATATTGTTATTATCCCATTTCGTAAAACGTTTAAGTAATGTTAATAAAATTCATAAAACATATTCCAATTTTTCAAATAGGTAAGGACGTAATATTAATTAATTTTATATTTAAAATTAAATAGTGTTCTTAAGTTAAGTTGTGTGAATACTACGACTAAAAAATATCTACGGCACGATTAAATTAGATATAAAATAAACTTTTATAACGTTCATGTTATCACGGATGTCAAGTTAAAATACAATTCAATTGTTGTTTTTTTTGGAGCTGGTAATTATAAATTTTATTGTGCTATGGACCTTTGGGCTTTTCTTTGCTTATGCAGTATTATACTAATGGTATTTTTCTGAACTATAAAATAAACGATTATTGTCTATACCCTACGTGTATTCAGAATGTGTATTCTTCAAAGAATGTGCCCTTGTGGAGACGTTTCGTCTTATTCGTATCGCCACCGCCACTGTGCAATACACGAATTCCGTTTTCATTATTCGATTACATTTCTTAGAATATAAAATTGCATTTCTGGAATAGGTCGAAAAACTGCGACGTTTCTTTAAAAAAAGTCCAAGATATATAAAATAACAAGTAAATACCGGTGAAAAATACCCAAAACGTCGGATATAAGTTAAAATAACCAATAATTCGCAGTAACTGCTTTGGGTAAACACTACAAAAAAAAAAAATAAATAAAAAAATATTTTAAGCGATAATTTCAAGAAATAATATATAATATAACTCAATGCCGTTGTTATAGCCTGTAGCTACGATAAGATGACCGCTTGATGAAATTAATACACGTTTTTCCATGTTATAAAATATTATTTTATATGTTAAAAATGTCAATAAATGGCAAATTTTCGTAAAATAGAATTTTCTTATTGAGATAATTATTTCTCCTGATGATCAATTAATTTATATATAAAAACATATTATAAAAGATATTGATAAAATGGTTTATTATTGATAATGTATAATATTAAAATTATTTTATTTCTTACACAGTATCATAGTTGGAATTCGTTTGAAACTTCGTTTTATATATGCAGTTAAAAAATTCTTCAACAGGTAAAGATAATGTTTTTTTGTTTTTTTTGTTTTTTTGTTTAACGAATTGGTTGATTTTGTAGTGAAAAGAATATCAAGATTTGAAAATTCGATGTTCATTTCTTAAAAAATTGACCATTTAATGAAATATTTTTCTTGTTTCATAAAATGGAAGAATGTTTTTATTCTATGAAGGTGGTAAAGTTTTTATGAAATATACGTCTAATTTTCTCACGATATAATTGACATAATATACACTTACTATTTGTAACAGTATGAGTTATAAAAACTAAAATATACTATAATACCGTCGGTGGACGAAGACTTAAACTATTATTATAAACTATTATTATTATTATTATAACAAATAAAATTATGTTATTGGTAACAAAGAATATAGTTTTTAAGAACTCGTCGATATATATAGCAGTAATAAAATCGCCTGTCACTTTGTTAAACCATATAGGCATATACCATTAATACCTCTATATTGGAATATGGTTTCGGAATGTTGTCATAAACAATAGGGCCATAAGGAGACTAAAATGGTCCCAAGAGCATGTTTTTCGTGTAATTTCGAATCGTAAACAATGTTGTTTCACTTCTTCGCGGCAAAATACTCGCAAGTCATCAAACATTAACGTCGTTCTTTGATCGTAATGTTATGATTATTACTACATTAAAGACGAAACTGATACCATGCAACTTTTACATTCCACCTATAAATTTAAATTAACCAAATTATTTAACTAACGAAAATGTTACTAGTGAACAATGGTTGTATTGAAATAATGATTTTTGTCATGTAAAATGTTATTCATTATACGAAATAATTGGATATAAAAAAAAGTGGGAAGGCCGATTGAGGACGTTCCTCCTTCGTCCCTTCAGTCTTCGGAGATATTAGTGGTTTATTATAATTATTAAGATTTGAATGCAATAATATTGCATTCGAAAATACAATTCTGAGCGTATCTCAATATATTGCAATATATTATAATGATAATCCATAGCAAAATTTACCACGAATGTAAATTACATATGAAAATATGCAAAATAAATTTCAAATCCCTACGAACAATATTCAAGGAATTATCATTTCATGATAAAAATTGTCAATCATAATTTTCAAAATATTTTGTAAATAGATTAAATAGTATGAAGTAGGCTTCTATAAAAAATTCATACCGTTAAATCAAAAATTGCAGGTAATATTAAATATTTTCGGAAATAATTCAAAGCTCTATATTTAGCCAAAAAACAAAATTAAAATAAAATAATAGAAACCGTAATTTTACCAATTTTCCGTTTTTTAAGGAAATATTTTTGGGAAATTCGAAAAATGAGCTAAATAAACTACCAGCTAGATGAAATTTGGTACGGAAAAGGTACCTTATTTGTGGTAATCGGACCATTATTTCTACCCGAAAAAAGGTTTTCGTACATCAGAAAAAAAAATAATAAAAAGCCTATAAAAAAAAATTGTCAGTCACGATTTTCAAAATATTTTGTAAAAAAATTAAGTAGTATATTATTAGGCTTCTGTAAAATTTTTAAATCGATAAACGTAAAATTGTAGGTAATATTAATTTTTTTTGGAAAAAAATTCAAAGCTCTATATTTGGCCAAAAAATCAACCAATTCCTTCCAAATTTTTTGCACACTTGTATATTACCTATGTTAGTACTTAAAAAAAATGTCATATCCCTACGATCAAAACTTAATTAGTTATTATGAAATAAAAAATAAAAAATGACGGAAATCGTAATTTTGCTAATTTTTTGCCATTTTTTGGTAGTTTTTCTTCTTCTAAGGAAAAACTTTGGAGAAATTCGAAAAATGAGCTTAATAAAGTACCAACTAGACACGATTTTCTACCGAAAGCATACTCCACTTGTAATAATCGAACAATTATTTCTATCCAAAAAAATGTTTTCATACATAAAAAAAAAAACATTATTGTAGAAACAATACATTCCTCGCCACGCTCAGAATCTAAAAACAAATATTGTTTTTTTGAGCAGAAAATCTATTTTAAGTTCAATATTTAATAAAATAAAACATACCGATTAATGTGAATAGGTTTCGAATTACAATTATTATGAAAATGCGCTTTATGGTTTGTTACAATTATCAGTGAGAAATTTTAAGATGTTGTGAGCTCATAATTTAAATTATAAATAGATTTAATACTACAGAGAACAAAAATTGTGATGTATAAATAATAAATAATAATATTTTGTAAAAGAAAAAAAAATATTATAAACTGTTTTTAGCGGGATGAAAAGCGCTGCAGTCTTTGGCCTATAATAATGTATTAAATTTAATGGCGAAAAATAATAGTGGTATAATGGATATAAAAACTGAAAAGTGCTAAAAAAAAACTAGTAGTAATTATACAATAGTTTGCCGGTCAATTTGAACAAAAATGTTTCATGATAAAATTGTATAAATCGTTTCTCATTCTAAAGTTAGATTATTACAAAACTTTAAAAATGTCTGGGTCATTAACATTATCTTATTTTCTGTAAAGTTTCACCTAAATGTATGAGTTATGCGACAAATATTTTAAATGAAAATTTATGAAATGGTTAAATTAGTGTATATTTTAATAATAAAAGAGAAGAATAAAGAATAAAATCGTAATTTAATTTTACTAAATATAATTGTTTTTATAATGATTTTAAAACATTTTCACATAATCACGACAATAATGAAAAATACAACTTTCGTTTTTACAGAAAAACAACGTCATAATAATCTATATATAATGGATCTTTATTATTTGAATATTATTATAATTAAATTTGACGTAATTAATTTGTACACAAAGTTAAAACGCTTATCGTTCTTTGTTTCTGATCTAATTCCGTATTTTTTATTTAAAAATATTTGTTTGAGATGTTTATAATTTATAATGAATAATTCACTACAAAATATGTAAATTGTTCTTTTGATTTATGTCCAAAAAAACAATAAAATCATTTTAATAATTAAAAAAAAATTTATATTTTAAAAATAATTTGTATTGCATAAACATTACTGATGCGACACAAATACGGAGATTTGTATAAATCTCGTAACCGCCATAATAAAAAAATTATTTAGGCCATTTTAATTAGAGTTCTCATAAAGAGCAGATAATTGTATTCATCCATGGTCTAATTATAAACACAATAATGTATTATATTTGATAATTATTTGTACTTTTGTTTAGATCCATTTCACCTAAATAATTACTCTCGGCCAATATATAACCGTTTAAACAATCGTTTTTTTGTCTTATTAGTTTTGTTGTTATGAACATAAATACTATGTAAGAGTTTAATCGAATAGTTAAATGATAAATTTGAAACGATAAACTATAAGTATTTAAGTATTTTAAAACGAGTAATAAATTTTCATGAATGGAAAAAAACGTAGGCTGGGTATATGCTAATATAATATTCATATAGTTTTTTACGGAAAACTATTATATTTTACATCATTAAGATTAATGATCTCATGTTAGAAATTATTAAAACAATTTTTTATAGTTTGTTTGTATTTTTAAAAATTTTCTGCAAAAATCTGTATAAAAATGGTTTATTTATTCGATTTTATTAATTTTACTCTTAGTTTCTATAAACCACATTTACACAAGGTCTATTTAAAATTTAAAACTTATTTCAAGACTATTCAAAGCTTTACGACAGAATATAAATCATTAATTTTAAACAAATGTAAAATTGTATAAAAGAAAGTACTAAATTAAATATTAGATTTATTTTATTAATAAAATGTTTAGTATTACATTTGAAATGTTTCACTTACAATATATTACGTGTGAGTTAAACTTAAGTTCGAAAATCTACTATAAAAGTTTAAAATTAATGAAACTCAGATCGGATAATTCTTTATGAGGTTATATTTCAGTTATGCATAAAAAAAAACTTTCAATTGGTTAATTATAGGCATTTTGATTTATGTAGATATTAAATAATAATGAATATTATAAGAGTGAGAAAAATTAAAAAATATCCCTGAAGCATATTTTAGGAATTAAAATTTTTTTAAATTGTGAAATCATTTATATTTATCTAAACGAAATAGTTTGGAATAGTTAAGAATTTTTTCCGTCTACTTTAGAGAGTATTATTTTCGGAATTTTGAAAAATGAGTTTTGCAATATTATTTCATAAAATATTAGTATTATATTATGTTCATTTAAAATAAATAACTCATATTATTTCCGTTATTGTTATTTATTCTATTTAAACATATTGGAATAAAATAAACGGAACGCGCAAAACGTATTAGAATATGGATCAACGTTGAATTCTAAACAATAGTAGCCTACACAGTATACTAATTTAAATTATTAAAATTTAATTTAAATAAGATTTTCGAACGCAATATATCACACTCATTAACCGATATTCAGGACGGAATTCGTCAAAAGTTGTTAACTTTAGTGATTCTAGTATCTAGTGTAACGAATTGTATAGGAAATTACGATCGACCTGTGGTTAGTTTAGATTAAGTTAGGTTGGATCATCGAATAAACAGACTGAAAGATGTCAATTCAAATTAAATAGCGCAGATATGATAGAAAATCTGATTATGTTATACAATATAATGGGTGTGCAATCAAGTAAAATAATAATTAGATTAAATTTATTTTTAGTAAACGTCTAATTTGTTATTTATATTTTATTATAAATTAAAAGTTATAAATTATCTACATGTAAATAGTAAAAAAAAGCCGGTCGATTTTGGGCTTTCCTCTTTGTCCTTCGGTCATTTGGAGAAGTTATTGATGGAATGTTATATAGTGTTAGGTATCTTATAATTAAGATTTAAATGTAAAAATATTATATTCAAAAATACAATTCTGAGTGACACTCAGATCAACAATATACTGACAATATTTCTTTTTATAAATTGTTTTTTGTTTATTAAATAGTGTGAAACAGAAAATTAATTTCCTATCATAAAATAATAAAATTTAAGATCATTAAAAATGTTTATTCCGTGAATTTTACCGTTCATCAACCATTTTTCGGTAGTTTTCCTTATCTCAATGAAAAAGTTTTAAAAATTCGAAAAATAACTTGAATAAAGTACCAACGGGATAAAATTAGCTACAGAAAGAATACCCTATTTATGGTAATCGAATCACATCTACTATCCAAAAAAGTGCTTTCAGACATAAAAATATCATATTTCATCAATTGCACTCAAAATTTCAATTTTAATGTTTATTAATGTTTGTATATTAATATTATCAATATACGAAATTTTTTATAACTGTGTTTAGTAAATATGCTTTTATTAGATATTTAAACCATAAAAACCAAAATCGCATACTTTATTAAACATTATTGAGAAAAAATATCATATTTGTTCAAATTTACTCAAAATTTTGCAATTTAAAATAATGTTTAAAAAAAAAATTGAGTTACACATTTCTAACTGGAAATGATAATATATTATTATCCTTTTTTAAATTAAACATTATTGAGATAAAAAAAAAATTAGAAAAATTTTAAAGTTCTATTTTAGTCTTAAAATCAATGCAACAGATCTAAATATATTTCTCATATGTATAATATCTATGTCTATATATATAAAAAAAATATTAAGTTTTGCATTCAAAATTGCATAGTTATAAAATATTTAAATTCGAATTCATCAAAATTACAGTTTCCGTGAATTTCGCAGGTTTCAGTTGTTATTTTTCTCCCAAAGAAAATGTTTGAGAAAATAAAACTAATAGAGTACCTAGGAGTTGCAATTTTATAAATAATGCATATCTTACTTGTGGTAATCGGAACATTATTTCTATTATTCATTATTTCTAAATCGTGCTTTCATGCATAAAAAAAATTCACACATTATTGTAAAACTATTATATTCTTTGATTTGCTCATATTTTTATTCTATTATCTTCAGTCTGTTTTTGAATTTAAGGAACGTTTATAAAGTGATGCCCAATGAGATATTATTTCCAATTCAAGACATGCACATAGTTTTATATTTGATATGTAATTTTTGACGATTAAAAATAATATTTTTCTTTAACTTTCCCACACAAAAATATTACATTCTTTGTGTTATTATTTAAATACATTTTCCTGGAGTTAAAATGATTAAAAAAACATGTAATGTGTCTTGGGAGCTATGTTGAATTTGTTATTTTTAGTAACGTAACTATTTAAAAATGTTCGAAAGTTAAATAATGTTCAATAGTTCATATATTATTTGAAATGGAAAGCGTATATCATTATAATAATATACTTATAATTAGTATCAAATTTAATGTTATAATTAATTATTTTTCATTTTGTTTCTCCAAAGAGTACCTGTGTGTAATTATTTTATAATATGGTTTGCTAACCATTGAAAGTTAAAATGAATTCTGAACAATGCGAGTACTCTGAATTTGGACGATGCAAGAACTAATTTTTATTTTCACAGAATGCCTAATGACTTTTGCATTCGTGCTCCGGTATATTTGTTATTATAAATAATAAAATATCGTCGAAAGTGAAGTCAGTATTTTTTTTTTTTTTTTTTTTAATTGAAATATATAGAGATAATTTAATACACAATACCTAATTTGCTAATGATATGTTTTGTTTTTTTACTCTTCATAAATTGAATGCTATTATTTTTATTATCTGATGACATTACCTTTTGAAATATAAATGGAAAAAGAATTAAGATAAATTACCTATTTTCTGTTTAAGTTTAAATAATAATATAAATATATTCAGTTGCAAACTAAAATATAATGTTTATTTCAAATTGTTTCTTTGAATATCTTATTTTAGATAGAATTGTTTTGTTCATATATTTGGTTGTAGACATTTTATAAATTTGGTTTACAATATAATATAAAATAATAATTAATTAATTCCTGGAATTTAATGACATTTAGAAGATTCAAAATGTAAATTATTTGTATTTTTATCTTTTTAAAAAAGATCCCAAAATAATGTTACAAAATATAAAACAGTTTTATAATGTATGTTAATAATATCATTATTATAGTTATAAATTCAAAATAATTTGATTACTCGGAAAATCAAGAATATTTATGTATTTAAAAATTTAGTAGATGAAAACCAGAGATATTATCGCTGTATATATTTTTTTGAAAAAAATTAATTTTTTAATATAACTTAGATTCTACATTTGTTTCAGTTAGGTGGGCATATAGGCGAAAATCGGGGGGGGGGTGGTGGGGTTTGAGGGGGCTTAGCCCCCTCAAATTCCAAATGAGCTCTCTCAAATATATATCTTATGAGCATTAATGAACTCACTTAGCTATTGTTATATTATTTATTTGTTATTTATTAGCCCCCCCAAAAATTTCGGTGGATTTCCGTCTATGGGTGGGTATCTAATTATTATATTATAGATGTGTGATTATGTTGTATGGAATATATCAAAAAATTTATAATATTATATACGAAGATAGAAAATTATACAATTTGAGTCTATCGAAAACGCTTTATTTTTAATGTATAATTAATATTTTGTTTACATTATTATTTAATGCTTTGCTTAATATTAATTACATAAAATAAAAGAATTAAACAAAATTCTAATAGCAAATAGTTGGGAAAAGTTATCGGAAAAATTATAAATTGTTTCATATTTAATTGCGTCTTTGGGAAGGTACGAAAATTGGTTAATTTAATTGCTTAATTGTTTATCACACGTAAAAAAATTATCTACCTATTATTAATTTATAATCAAAGAGAAAAATTGTCTTGATGTTAAACAAAAATTCCATAGTTAATAAATAAATTAACAAATAAAACGATAAAATTATTAACTGTTAATGTCAGTAAAGTAATTTAATTTCCAAACTTTTAGTAGTACATTTTTGTGCTGATAATTATATTAATATTATGGTTTTCCTTTTTTAAATTAGATTACATAAATTCGAAAAAACTTAAATGATAAAATAAACATAATATATTCGTATATCCTTTATTATAATAATTAATTAGTATATTCGCAAAATGATTTTTATTTCGTTTCATTGTTATTTGTATACAAGTTTAATAGTATGGTAATGAAAGATCAATGTTATTCGTATTTAGAATAAACAACGCGTGAGTCATAATTGTATTATTAATTATTAATATAAATTAATGTTAATTTAACGTCTATTTAATTATTTCATTATTAAGTAATTTCTTTATTATCTAATGCATTATTAAATGTAGATAATTAAAGCGAAAGTAAAGGATTTTTAATTATTAATTAAAAGTTAAAGCACATTTTTGTACGTTTTTATAATCATAACCATAATATAAAAATATTTCGTTAGAATTTCGAAAATTATTTTTAATAAACTATGATAAATATATTAAATGTGCTGAGAAACTATATAATAATACTGTTATAAAAATATTTTATTCGAAGCTGCATTTTATGAAATATCTACGCGAAATATGAGTTCGACTGACCTAGATTTTAGTCTCCAAGGCGATACGTAGCTAATGTAATTGTGTTACTTTTATAAATTATTTATTTAATAAGACATTAAAATTGCGCAATATTTAAAAATGCAAAACTTCGAAATTAATATTTAACAAATTCAATATAATATTATACATAGGAATCATAATGTGTACACTGCGTTCGCTAGGCTAACCACTTATTCTTACGTAAATTGATTAGTAATTGTAACTTTTGGTGTATAAAATAATAAACTATTATGAACTATAATAAATTATAATGATTTTAAAAACTTCAATTTATAAGCGCTCAAATATGTTAAAAAAAAGACTAAACGTCCATAAAAAAAAAGTGGGAAGGCCGATTGTGGACGTTTTTCTTTCTTCCCTCCGGTCCTAGGAGAAATTAGGGGTTTATTTTAATTATTTAGATTTAAATGCAATGATATTGCATTAAAAAATACGATTCTGAGCGTATCTAAATATATTGCAATATATTATACTGATAATTCATTTCAAAATTTACCACGAATGTAAATTACATATGTAAATATGCAAAATAAATTTCAAATCCCTAAAATCAATATACAAGGAGTTATCATTCCTATTCAAGGAATAACTTATGAGAAATTCAAAAAATGAGCTAAATAAAGTACAAACTAGATGAAATATGGTATAGAAATGGTACCTTAATTGTGGTAATAAGATAATTATTTCTATCCGAAAAATGGTTTTCATACTTCAGAAAAATAAATATAATAAAAAACCTATAAAAAATTGCCAATTTTCCGCTTTTCAAGGAAAAACTATTGAGAAATTCGAAAAATGAACTAAATAAAGTATCAACTAGATGTAATTTGGTATGGAAAGGGTATTTTATTTGTGGACCATTATTTCTACTCGAATAAAGGTTTTCAAAGATCAGAAAAAAAATAAATAAAAAGCCTATAAAAAAAATTTGCCTACTACGATTTTCAAAATATTTTGTAAAACGATTAAGTAATATAGTATTGGACTTCTATAAAATTATATTATAAAAATAGATAATTCCAATACTGTAGGTAGTATTAAGTTTTTTTGGGAAAACGTTTAAAACTCTATATTTTTCCAAATAATTAACTATTCCGTTCCAAAATTTTACCATGCTTGTAAATTACCTATGTTAGTACTCAAATTTTCAAGACCCTACTATTAAAACTTAATAAGAAATCACGAAAAAAATAAATATAATAAAAAGCGAATAAAAAATTGCCAATTTTCCGCTTATTAAGGAAAAACTTTTGAGAAATTCCAAAAATGAGCTTAATAAAGTACTAAGTAAACAACATTTGCAAGCGAAGCATATGCTATACGTGATAATCGAACTATTATTTCTACCCGAAAAATTGTTTTTATACATAAAAAAAAAAAATCTTTTTAGAATCAATACATTCCTTTCAAAAATATATTTTTATTTACTATATAACATTTACAAATCTATTCTAACTATTTGTTAACTATTTTCTTATTCTATTTTAAAACACATTATTATATTATCTGTTGAATAAATTACATCACGTACTATAAAACCATAAATGTTGTTGTATTTTTTGATTTCATGAAAGTTTAATATGGTGGTGCAAAAATAACTAAAATTACATTAAAATTCTATATACGTAAATAACAATTTTATTTTTAACTTTACAATGATTTGAAACAAATTTACGAATCCTTCCATTTACGTACCCTGGTTATGATATATTCAGGCGTGGATCTAGAAATTATAAATGTAGGAGGGGGCATAATCTAATAGGTACCTATTATTGAACAATAACATCATTTTTATATTAATATTTTGGATTCAACTTATAATATTAATGTTTAAAGGAAGCTACTTAGCCCTTCTAGATCCGTACCTGGGTATATTATGTTGTTATACAATTAAATAATGATGAATAAGCTGAAATATCTTTACACTTAGTTAAATAGTAATATTAAAATACTATAAACAACAATTGTAATTTAATTTTTAATTTATATGACTATAAATATAATTTGTTTATTTTGTTTATATCATAATTAAATTTAAAAAAATGTTATTAGTTTCAAAAGTTTATTTTTGTTTGTTTATAATTTGGTTTGTAGCCCTCTATGTTTAAGATAAGCATTGTTTCCCTTACTTCTCCTTGTTCAAGCTTTTCAATGCACAGGAAGGTTTGACATAATGTAAGAGTACCATATGTTTAGAAATGTTAGTTGAAAAGAAATTTCAAAACCTTAAATATATGAATTAGCTATAGCCCTATAGGATATGAATATTAAAATGAAAACGACAAACAACATAGTGATTGTACTACCGAGTGAAATGTACAAATTTCCTAAATCAATAGTAGACGTATGTAGATAATTATACGCAATAAAAGATTTTTATTAGACTGTAACTCGCAGCGTACTCAGACATGATAATGCGATCTCGAGACCGAATAATAATAGTTCAAAACAACGAATAAGAACGAAATAAAAATAAAAACGCGTTTTATGTGCTCGGACTATGATATACACGTATTATAATATCCTACGTAGATCAAACTCCTCGTGCATAACATATACAAAGAAGGGTCAGAAGTTTTCGCCAAACTTCTAATATGTATTCGTGCTTTGTTTGTTGCGGATTCCATTCTGTCGATTTAATCGTACCGGTGGAAGGATACACACGGTGCGCCGATTTGGCGGGTCCTAAGGAATTTTGCAGAACGTTTAAGAATAATGAATGGTATACGTTTGAGCTCAGATGAAATTTATAATATATAATATACAAAATACGAAATACGCCACGCGGGGAAAAAAAAGGAATTCTTTTAACTTTACGCTTTCAAATAAGATTTTCACGTCGCGTTAACTCGTATATATCGTTCTAGTTCATCGCGCAAGTTCGTAATTTGATAATTTTGTAACGCACTGGGATATTATTATACGTTAAGCGACATAGATAAATGTGTCGAAAATTATAGAATTAAGTATAATAAAATTAAAATAATATTCATAATTACAAGTGGAATTTTTATGACTTTACTTATATATTTGTTTCCAGTTAATGTAGTTAAATATGGATAAGATATCTTTACAGTTTATTAAATATAGAGTTCAAATAAATACATTTATTTTACAAAGAAAAGTACATTTTACGATTTAGAGATAATATGTTAGAGATTTTTTGATATTATTCAAATATTTTTTTAAAGAAAATAATTTTATATTTTTTTTTTATGTAGCTTCATTACAGTTATTAGTTAAGATTTTAGCAGTATATAATCCGAAGTTTACTTATTATTCAGGATAAAATATGATATATGATGTGTATATTTAGTACATTATTAAGATTCTATTGATAATTCAATCAATTTTTTAATATTTTTGTATTTTTGCCTATTTGAAATACTACAGCAAACCAAACTGCATATATTATATCAATCGTTTGCGATATTTTTGTATTAATTTTGCTTAATATAAACGTAATTTTTATAACCACGCCTAAATATTTATTTGCATTAAAAAAAAAAAATATTATTTGACAAAGTTTTTGTCTCATTGATTATATATAACATTTTCCACTCATCTCGAAACAATGAACTGCAATAATAATAATATAAAAACAGAGATCAAATTGATATTCATTGTGTTTGTACATGTTCATTATGCATACATCTGTACACAACAATATTATAATAGTTACAAATTATTATTACAAACTTATGAACAGACCGGGACTAAAGATTTATTGTCGATCTGCTAGTCAGAATTCATCTCTTTCATCGTTGGTATTATTATTTGACCTAGTTGTTCTGTCATTAAAGCATTAACGTCTGCTCAGATGCATATAAATTATAGATAAATAATGCCTATGAATAATATTGATATTATATGTTTTTTAATATGTATTGCGTATCTATTGTTATGGTTTTAAAATAAAAGATGTATTTTATTTAAAATAATCGCATTCAATTAAAAATTAATTAAAAATTGTTTGAGATAAACGAGAATTTATAATTTTGCATCATTTATATTATTGTCAAAATCATTAATTTGAACTTCTTGAATAAATTAATACAAATTGTTTGTCGCTATTCATAAGTAGAAAATGATTGCACTTACTATTCGAAATCGGTTAATTGTAATCCGAATATGTCTGAATTTCTGGATTCGGGTCACATTAAAAATAACTAATAGTGCAAAGGAGTAAGTGCCCTCTCGTATAAACAACTTATATAGGTAACATACTATACAGTATACTGCTGGGGAATATAAAATTTGTATGTTTAAAAGATAATATTAGAACGTATTAATCCTTAAATTTGAACGTGAAATGTACAAGTTTTATATTATTACGTATATTTTGTATGCTTAAGAACAAATTAAAAGAATGGAATTTTTAAACATAATATGTATTATAACATATAAGTAAATTAAATTAAATTTTGTACTTGGAAAAATTTAAAATAGGTTAAACATTATTAATTAAATGACTAATTAAAAATCGCGTCAAGACTAAAATGTAAAAACTTAAGTATTTAAGTTAAATCATTGCAATCCTAATCATTTGAATACAAATTAAGACGAAACCAAATCAAATATTTTTTAGACAATGTTTTATGATATTAGTATATTTTGAGAACTATACAACTGGAATAGAATGATAGGAAATTACAACTTACACTGGTAAATTATAAGTTCATAAAATAACAGATTTCAATAAGCTTTACTCTCAAAATAGAAACTTTGTTATTTGATTTATCGTTCCACGCGATTTAAAACGAACAGACGGGTAGGAGGTTAGGATGGGAATTAGCTTTGATTAATTAAAATGATTGGTCGTGTTGTGCTATCGGCCTATCGCGTAACATGCTAATATTATTGATTTACCGAACATTGAGATTGAATTTGTAATTATATTTTAAATTTAACATTGAATAATAAATTGCGAGTATAATATATACTTATTTTATTATATTGTATACACAAAAAATGTTTGTAGAATTAACTGACTATTCTATAATTCCTAATTTGAGAAAACAACTGTTGGAATTTATTGGAGCACAATTAATTAAATAGCTTTGTCATCGGTAGTGTTTTCATTTTAAAATAGAAAATAAAATTAGTTTTCTTTTGTGAAATGATACATCTTTTTTACACAAAAAGGTTTTTATGTGCAGTGGTTGCTCGCGTATAAATTTGGCTACCTGAAATCATATAATATGGATAAATTATCGGAGTAGTTCATTGTGAATAGAAGAAAAATGAAAACAAATGACAGTGGAAACATTTTGGGACATTTGGCCGTTATTTAACCGTTATTGCATATCAAAAGAGAGTTTATAAATTGTATTAATTTTACTATCAAATGTAATTATTTTGCAATATAATGAGCTTTCAAAAAAGATAATACTTAACATAATGACGTTTAATTATATATTTTTCCTATCCATTAATTTCATAAGTAATAAGTAGTAGAGTATACGTAGACGTAGTAGAGACCATAAAGTTCTAAAAATAACAAACATTGAAAACAAGAACAAAGTATGAATTTATTTTTTATAAAATAAATATAAGAATACTACAAATACGCTATCCTAGTAATAAGTAATAAATAAATAAATTGTGGTTGATTTCTCCAAATTTTAATAAAAATATATCATAGAACTGTAATTATAATATAAATGTCAGGGTATATTTAATGTTAAATAATATAATTTTTCTATTATATTTATTTTTTTTGGGCGCAACTTATCGTGTTTTTGGAAATCGTACTGGAAACAAATTTACGTAACCTAAATACATTATTACGATATTAATAATATTGATGTCTATAATATGTTTACCAATTTATTAACGTGGTAGAATTTAATTAATGCATAAAAATAACTATATATAGTATATTTAATATTAAAAATTAAAAACAATAAATATACTCGTACTTCATAATATTATAGAAAACTAAATATTCATAATATTCTTCTTTTGTATACGTTATATTCTTTAAAGTTGATCACACGTTGTGAACACATTCATAATAATTAATGCCTGTAATAAATATTGTCATCTATAAAGTTTTTCTAATTTTTTTTTTAATCGCATTTTTGTTTAAATTTTTTACAGCGATTATCATACCTAACCTAACCTAACCTAACCTCTGAGGACAAATCCCTAACACAATAACTATGCTCGTTACATATTTTAAAGGTAATCCTCTGGTCACGCGTAATTTGATATAAGCCGTTGTTGTAATCGTTCGATACGAGTAGCAAGGGAAGAGGTGGAAAATAATAGTTTTACTCTCGAAAACGGTTAAGTTGCCTCGCTAAAAAATAATAATATTAATAATAAAAAAAGAGAAAAAATCCCAAGGTTAGATTATATAAAGAAAAAACAACAATTATTCGTCTAGAATGCTTTGTACGGAAACAATAAAGGAAATAAAAGTTAAAAGTTCTTTAGCGCACAAAGTTGTGAGTAGGTATTATCCTATTGTATTTTTACGTAGAACGGGTGTAAGATGGAAGAAGAAAATGTTTGGTTGTGCAAAATGAGTTTTATTTTTTGTAATTCAATTGGTGGTCGTTATTACAACTAGATCTATCGTCTGCACCTCGTGGCAAAGAACCTTTTCAACCCACTTTTCGATGAAGCTCTTGTACCAATGTTTTAACATTAGGTGTCTGTAAGACAATTGCGGTTAGGTTATGGTTAGGTATGATATGTATTGAGTATATTATTATTTATTACTATTTATTGTTTATCTTTCAACATAAAATCGTAGTTTCAAGTTTCGTTCAAATATATTACTACTATATAAATATAATATATATAAATATTCTATTTTAACTTTTGAGTATTGAATTTGTGTATAAAACATAAAATAGCAAGTTGAAAATGTTTAAAAACTATTCGAATACGTAATTTTACTCAGCCGTATGAAAAAAACATTCTCATATCGCTTCTAAAACGGTTGAACCGATAAAATTAATCAGGTTTCGAAAATGGATAGGACTAAGTATCGCGAGTGAAAATGAGCTGTGTAAAATAATAATAGGTTAATAAAAATAGTACGTTTAAATATATTACATGACGAGGAAAAACTGAAAAAAATAAATGTACCTTTTGTGTTCATTACCTACTTTGAATACTAAGTAGAATTATAGTCACATGGAAAATACACAATGAGCATCAATGAAGTAGGTATAATATGTAGGTATTTTACAAACAAACAAACTAACAAAACACGATAGTCTGGAGTTCTTGCCGCAATTGTGATTGATAAAGTTTTAGTCTTTGGAAAACTTCCTTATATCGTTGTTATTTAACTTCACGCGTTTGGAATAACCATAACGTGACAGCTTAGATCATGGCACAAATCAAATAATATAAAAACCGTTTTGTAATGCTACCGATGGATAATAATTTACAAAGAAAAAGAGAGAAAAAATTAAATCGTATTTCGTCGCCGTAAATTATCGTCATTTGAACAATAATTTGAAAAGTATGACTTTTATTAAAGTTTTTCTTGATATTTACGTGCATAGCGGTTTATTTTGTACAACTGGTATTCGATTAAGTTGAAGAGACGTCTCGGCATTTAGAGAAATGGTATGCCAAGGAAATATAATTTACAATTATTAATGATAATTTAATTTAATAAAATATATTGCTATATAGTTGGTGTAATACCAATAAATTATTTATTAAATACCTACTGAGTTATTATATTACATCAAATAATTTAAAACTAGTTTTCGGTTGGTTTATTTCGCATTTATTATTATAGACTAACATTAAAACTTATAAATGTTGTACATTAAAATTTGTAATATATGATTATCGCTTATTACTATGTAATATTTCATAGTTCGTATGTAAAGAACATAGATATATAACATAGATATATGTTGAAAAATTGATTTTAAATAAAACTAATTATTTTTAAGTTTGGTAAATTATCTAATTGTAAAATAGTTTGAAAATAATATTCTAAATACTTAATTTACGTAATTATGTACGTCGTACATTTTATTGATATGAATATTTTAACTTTAAAGTGCATTGTGTTATGTACGTAGTACCTATATTAAGAATGAAAACATTATGTTGTAGTAGTCGTATTATTATTATGCCTTTTTGTTTTGATACAGATGTTGACTTGGATTTATTCATAGTAGTTAGCACTTACGAGTACATACAATGCGGAGAATATAATCCGTGAAGGGACAATTACAATATGAGGTTAGGTTAAAATTTGTTTTCTCTATAAAACTCGAAAAGATCATTACTTATCTCGATCATATACTTACTAATTTAATTTGTACACATTTTATCTGTATATATTAAAAAGGAAACGATAAAAAAACAATTAATTTTGACTTTCATAGCTTAAAATAATACGCAGACACCGTGAATAGTGTCAATTGAATAATGTGTAATTTACATACTGTTTTATCGTAGAGAAGTTGAATTTTGCAATCCAATTGTACGGTGGACCCTATACGGGCAGTGACATTGTCGGGCCCAGGACCGTCTTCAAACAACGGTGACCATTTCGTTCCGGCCTCGTGTTGATGATGATTTTCTTCAATCAGATTTATTTCCATCGAAGTTTGTGTAGTCGAAATATTTTCTGAAATTATAACAAAAAGAGGGCATGTAATAGGTAATAATTATTTAAAGAATTCGAATATCGATTTTATCATATTAGATTTCTCTCTGCGCCTGTCCAATATTTCCTATCCACTTAGTATGATTATTTTGGCTGTCAATGTAAATTTACCATTAACAAGTCATCCGTTGTTACATTTAAAACAAAATTGCATTTATATAAAATAATTGAAAACGGTTTGTACTTTTAGATATTATTGCTGTGGTGGTTTTGTCCAACACGCAGATTGTACAATATTTGGTGTTCATCTAAACTACTCGACTAACGTACAATACGTATTTATATTTTTAAAACGTGTGATGGTAAAAATGCTTAACTAATATATTTTTATTTAAAGACCCGTTAATTAAATATCTTGTAGTCTTTCTCGGCGAATAACTAATTTTAAAAATACATGTAAATGAGAAACTAAACCAAGTATTACTGACAAATGAAAAAAAATACCATTTCTGACATACATATAACTTACGCATTTTTAGACAAAAATAACTAACCTAACCAAATAATACATACACATTTTTTTAAAATATCTTTAAAAGTTATTTGCGGTTCATGCATAATATATATATAATATAAGTAACTCTACAATGATACCGTACTTGCCCGATTGGATCGAAGTTCTATTCTTAGAAATTCGACATAAAATTTAACTCAACAAAAGAACTTGTGCTATAAAATTGAAAAAAAGCCTATGAAACCATTTTTTATTACAAAATATTTTATTTTCATCAGCAGAATCTGAAGTTGTTTATTTTTATATGTTCTAAGAACTCTTAAATGTATGTTAAAACAATTTAATTGATAAATAATAATACAACCCATAAAATATTGATCATTAAATGATACATTAAAATATAGTTTTAATATATTTTCAGTTATGAAAACAAATGTAGGGCGTAGAAAAGAACCTTATACTAATATTATCGAAAAAATATTGAAAATAAGACGAGTCAAAATTTATATTGTATTTTTTTTTAAATTATTGTTAAATTGTATATTTCAACAAATATTTATATTGAGTATAAAATAATTGTAGTATAGTCTTAAACGAAATATCTAGTGTTGAATTTTCATTAATTAGGTATTCAAATCATAATGCATTAGTAATATCCATTAGTGCGATGCAGTAATTATGATTTTAATATTGATTTAATATCGAATGGTATACATACATAAATATACAGATAAATTATTACGATAACATTCATAATACTATATTCATGGAAATTATATTATAATAATCGAATTGAAATAAAATAGTTATATTAAAGTTTTCTTGTTTTTAAAGAAATATTTAGTTTTAGATTAATCAGATATATTAATATTGCAAATTACATTTTACGATAAATAGATTAAATATATTTGAATTAATTAAGGTATGTGTTTAATTTGAAAATGTTTACCTTGATTAGCTGATTGTTTTGCATAGGTAGAAACAGCTAGTGGATTGGTAAATTTAAGGATAAAAAAATACTTAAAATAAAATTATTTATATATGACACTTAGATTTTTTCTTCTGTGAATAATTATGATATGATAAATGATGTAAATGTATAAAATGTCTGGATATTTCAAATTATCACTGATCGGTGGTCATCCTTTAGTTGTTTTCCTACGTACCTTACACGAAATCAAGTTCTACTACTCTTATCTGTACAATTATTAGTTTTATTGTGTATTATTATTAGATTATTTTTGTACTTTAAGCTTTAGATTTTAATCGTTTTTTCAACATTTTAACATCTATTCATAAATTATATGTCAGCCTTTCGTCTACGGATTAACTCGGTCGGAATAATTAACGAAGGTTACATCGTGTTCGGTATAATATAGTGTCGTCGCAGGAATATGATACGAGTAATTGCGTTAAAAAAACGTGTGCGAAAGACACACGTCCTTCCTTCTCTTGTCGGCACCACTATTTTATACCACTCACCGGGTCAAAAACAAGATTACATGACAAAGTTCCGTTTTCGTATGCACACACGCGATAGTCTGTCACCAACACGAGGAGAGAATAATAATAGATGCGTTAAAAGTTAGGAAATTAAATTGAAATTTTGTGCGACTATATTATTATTATTATATATAATACTATAGTGACGGTGACGGTAAGTATAATATAATAATATATTAAACGTACTTCAGCATACTTTGCGTACATTTATCTACACTTCATGATTATTAAACTCATCGGTTTAAACCGTCGAAATACGTTTAATAACAGTAACGTGGTTTATAACCCTAAGTCCCTAAATAAGATTGTAGTACATTTTTAATGTTTTTTTTTCGTTGGTTTAAAAACTGCATTGATCGATTAAAACGAAAATTCATCATACACAAATGTAATCGTATGATTACTCATTGTCGTTGACAGTCGTACTTAAATAAAATACAATATGCGTATTGTTATCAATAATTATGAAGAAAACTATGATTTAAATTATTTCACACCGTTTATTTTTTACACATATTATGATTGGTACAGAAATAAACTAAAACTGTAAACTTCAATTCAAAGTATTGTACACTAACTGTTTTAGTCAGTCTAATGATATTTCTGTCGCATGTTTTATTTGCAATTATGTACATATTAAATACGTAGTGCACTTAAAAAATATTGATATTATGTTCGTAATTTATTTTTTACGCGTACTGCGTATAACATTTTAAACGTACACAACTATTTAATAAGCGTTTCGATGGCGTCTTTGACCTTTACTTAATAAAACATGAATACTAAATATTCATTGTACAAAATGCAAATTACACAAAATCGGTCCTAAATATACGTGATTAGGCAAACATTTTCAAATACCAATGAAATACTCGTTATGAAGTAGTCGAACTTTTTTTTTATAAAAGGTTAAGTTATCCATTGGACATTGGAGATCCTAATCTTCCGATTGTAAATCTGGCTTTCAATAATTTTTTTGAAAATCCACCTCGTCAAACAGAAATTGGTAAAAAGACTACCCACTTAACATGGTTATTTAATTTAATCACTGAAGTCAATGGATGTAAAACCCGTAATCAGGCGAAGTACTTTACATTTTGTATGTTCCATAACGGATAATATGTTTATTGTATGTTAATCAATTAAAATGAATTAATAGTACATACACAATAATATTTTAATATCATTAAAAGCAATGATTGTTTATATAAATTACGATAAACAATAATAATGCTTGACGTTAATTTCTGTTTTAAAAAAACAACTCTCAAACCTTTAGCGAATAGTTGTGGTTTTATGGAAAATATTGTACTAAATGGCTATACTAACTTTTTAAAAAGTATTCAAACGAGCCCATTAACGATTCTCGTGTACGTATCATTTTATTAAGATTTATGTTGAATACCGTGACGATTTATTATGTCTCAAAAACTTTCCGTTTATATATAAATAATACGATTATACGATTACTATACAAAAATAATTTTTTATTCTAAATGGTTTATTTAAACTTATTACTTTAATTTTGAAGTTATTTTTTTAAAATAAATATTTTTTTTTTAAAAGGAGGGGAAATATGGTCTAATTGCCAATAAGTTTGAAATACAAATTAATTCCAAGAGACGGCTGTATGCAGTGTATACTCGAAATTTTGATACTAAACGATAATACACTATCCAACTTATATGGATATAATTTTTCTGATAGGTCGCCAAAATATTAGAAGAATTTTAATATCATTATTATCATTTTGGTATGGTTCGAAATGGTTAAAATAAATTAAATATCATGCGGTTTTTAGTGAGCTTGATCATAAACAATTAAAATACTACTTGTTAATTTGCTCTAGAACATAATTGGGAGTTAAATTACACAACAAATATATATTCGTATGCTATATTGGTTAAATAGTAAATATCATAATATTTCAATTACACTAATTAAGTTTAAAAAATAATAATTGGATTAATCAAATTAAATTGAAGAAGTTATCATTTGTTTTTTTTTTTTTTTTCATAAAACATTAAGAAAAATGAAAACTAAGTTAACTTAATTTTTCTTAACTTTATCAAATTTAAAATTAATTTATAAAATGATTTACTTAAGTTATAAATTAAAAGAAAAAAATTGTCATTTCCATCAATCAAATAACATTTGAAATTATATTTTTTCAAAGTCACAAAACAGCGTTTAAATGAAACATAAAATAAATATAGTTTTCACATTTTAGATAAAAATAAATAAATTCGATATTGTTATGGTTAAATTGTTAAATGTCATTTCATGAGCATGCTGAACATTCTTAATATTTGAATTATAACATAAAGTCATAACACTTACTATTTAGATTTTTAGTTAACAATTAATAAAGGAAATATATTTAACATGAATGTAAATAATTTTAGAAATGTTATTTGTCAACGATAAGACAGATAAGGTAGGTATTTAAACAAAAATTAAAATATATAACAAAAAACATATTGCAGAACATATAAATATATATCATATTGATCTTAATCGACATATCGATTGAATTTGACTCGTGGAAATCACTATTGTTTGCTGTTGAGCTAATTTGTAATTTGTGTTGATTGTTCCGAACTTATTGAGCACACAACTGCAGATAATCCTTAGTCAATTAATATCGCGATTTCTAGTTTTCACGGCTGACGAAAGCCATCAAGCGTATTTCGCATGCTTTTAACGCTTGGATAACTTTATCTCAGTAAAAATAAAAACTAGTTAGATCTTACTGTAAAAAATCGAATTATAACATTGGAATTTAAAAGCCTGCCTTGTATACTCAATTCTATAACATTATAATTTTTTAATTAATAGTATCATATCAGACATTATTAAGGTTTATTAATTTATCATATGAAATATGTCGTAGTCAAAAAAAAATCGCTCACTACATAAAATGTTAGTATATTAAATTGCCCAATTTTTGAAATACAATTTTAAAATGATTATTTTAATAATTAGTAATTATTAATTTTACTATATTAATTTCACTGTCCAATTTGCGAAATAATAAACATTATATTAAATGGTTAAAAATATAGTTTATTTATAAAAGTTAGACATTTGATTAATAATAGAGTTTCAATTATTTTAAAAACTCATTTTTATATAATAGACCTAATTTAAATAATATGGGAACTCAATTCTAAGCGTTCTCCTTCTCCTTTGTTTCTTCAGTCCTTGGAGAAGTTATATTGGTGGAACGTTAATGTGTTGTATTATAAAAAGTTTCCAAGTGTGTTACATATGCATTTCTTTTTAAATCGAAAATTAATGGATATAAATTATTTTTTTGATTGATACTCAATTGATCTGTATAGTAACGTATAGGTATAGCACTCATCAGTGTTAACAATATTAAATGCTTTTATTTTACATAGTCGTTTCGTAATCGCTATCTAGTTGATAATTATATTATTGTCGAAATTAAATGGTCAGTTCTCGAAAGACATTAAGGTTGACGAATAAAAAAGTGTCTTTTCTTCAAAATGTCGTAAATGTTAATAGTATTTTCAGAGTTTAGTGATTTCGTTATAAAAATAAAATATATTTTATGCATCGTATAACGTAGTCGCGAGAAATTTTTGCTATTCCATCACGAACAGTATTATAATAATATTATTATTGTGTGTAGCTGGGCAACAATGGACCGAAATCACGACTTCGGGGTATTTTCGGTTTCAGAGCTCGTGGCTTGTGGTTTTGTATTATGCGCTGTGTGTTCGTCAATATATTGAAACTTAAATTACTATTACACCGATACATTGTATTTGACCCGTTAGCGTTCGGATTGTAATACGCGGTGAAAACGAGATCGGGTTTCGAGATTCGTCCACGAACGGCATTCGACGATGAGACGTACCTAACAACCAAGTGTTTTAAAAACGAATAACATGGACGAGTAGAGTTTTAATTCAGATTGTAATACATTACTATGTATATCGATTTTTACTCGATTTACTCGATTATACGTTTAGTGCTCCTTATTTTGCAGGTCTAGCAAGTATTTTTTTTTTATTGAAAATAAAAAACAATTGTATGGAAGTGTAAAAAGTTAAACATTTTGGCGAAACATAACAGCAAGATCGACGGATCTATAGGACGGCCGTCCGATTGATCGATATCAATCCTCGCGATCTATTGGTACAGCGTACAACCAGGGAAAACGCATTCTCCTTTCCCGCGATTTAATACGCTACAATGTTGCATGTACTAGAAGAAATATTCAAATTAATTTATTTTTTGACTAAACTCGATCTGGGAACGTAACGTGAACGTTTCGTCTGAAACACAACGGAATGTACTACGACGGAAAACACTAAACAATCGTGTACGTGCACATGGTGTGTTTTATTCGGATGAGGTTTTTTCTTTTATCCTTTTTTCGGGTTTTTGTCCTTTTAGAACACGTACGTCACATTAAATCAATGAGTTTGTAAATATCTGTAACCAGGTATAACACCGGGTGCTATTGTGGTGTTGTTCGGTAATTAAATTCGAACCACAGGTCAAAATATAAAATTCGAACGGGTAGTTGCAGTTTCGACATAGATAGGTGTATAATATACGTATGAAATATATGTATGAAATTGTCATTGGATTTTCTATCTCGTACGAACGGACACACAATGGATCGAATGAAAAATGTTTAATAGCCCAGTGCAGGTGCTTTGAAAGCGAAATTCCGCGCGTATAATTTATCTAATTCATAAAAGCAGATTGAAATATTCAAAAATAATTTATTGTTTTTATGATTGTTAATTTATGCGACATTATGCGGATAAATCATTGTTGTTATTAATGTGGGGGAAAGTGATTTTTATTTATTTGTTCGTTTGTTTAAAATATAATAATGGGTTTCAATCAATTTGATAACATGCGACTTGTTTTGCATAGAAAAATATAACACAAACACAGTTTATCGCCATTTCAAAATATTTTTTCCGTAAATTACAATTAAATCTATTTAATTTTAATTGATTAATTAACTAGTTGTTACACTCAGAATATACGTACAGTGCGTTGGTACAATACACCATGGTGTCATGAACTCATAAAGGTGTAACCTTATAAAACTCATCAATAACTTTCGTCGTTTTTTTAATTGGGCTAAATCCAAAAATATATTTAACTTTTATATTGTGTTTGCAGGATGTATTTTCTACTCGAATTTAGATTACAGTTTGGAAAGTCTTCTGTTGTGGAATTGTTTAAAGATGGAGTGTACAAATCCTTTGGTTGTGGGCCAAATTGAAATTTTTTAACTTTATGGTACGAAAAGATAATTAAAACAATATCAATGACTTTTGGTTTATTGCTCTGCAATATATAATATTATACATGAGTAATTTAATTAGTATGGGTAAGTTATGTGCGAAATTTCAATATCATTTTTATAAAATTACAACAAAAATAATTGTGTACAAATATAATTCGGCGAACTATTTATTATCAAGCTTTTCAAACTTTGGACCGTTGTGTATTTCTTATCAATATTAATTATTACTACCAGTTCAACTTACGAGCTAATCTATTTAAATTGAAATCATGCAAACGAAAACGCATGTAGCTGCTTAGAATTTATCTGTTAACCGAATAAATCACGTAGTTGACTATCTAGTTGTTTTATATGCCAATGTGTAAATTGAATTCTTTTATTTTCTATGGTTATCTATAAACAAGAGGCAAAAGACAGATGACTACAACCGTTCCGTGGCGTTGGGCAATCACTATTTGTAAATTTAGAGTCGCAGCCATGTTGCTTCATTTTTTGAAATCGGAAAATAACTCCGTGTATGAATATCGAAACTCGCCATTTCATTCTCGTTATGGAAAGTATGTATTAAGATATCATCTGATATTCATACGGTCGATCTCGTATCTATCACGATAAACAGTCGCAGAGTAAATATTATTCATTATTTCATATTGATTAATAGTGTTATAACGAGGAATTGGATTTTAATGAACTAAAAACCCTAAAATAAAAAGTGCCATTTAACTTACTCTAAAAATAAATCTTAGACTTTTAATAAATTGTGTTTTATAATATTATTTTATATTTAATTAAAAAAAATATTTTAAAATTATATAAAAAACACTTTAAACAAAAATTGAGCAAATTTCGAAGTAAAATATACAATTATACAACTCCTGAAGTTTGAATTAGATTTTGTACAATTTAATTACTATGTAAATAGTTTATGCTTCATCAAAGAACAATAAATCTCTTGTATATAATAAATATGGTTTTATAATAATTTGTATTATGTATTAAATTCACTACTGACTACTTTAATAATATATTTTAATCTAACCTTACCAAAATTCAATAATTAAGCTAATTGATGGATAAAAAATTAAAAACAACAAATTTTAATTATTAAAAAATACATATATTTACGTAATTGAAGTTTGGAGTTTAAACTAAAAAAAATATAGTATTTCATGAGGTTGTAATACTGAATCAGTCGTTGAATTTCGATTTGCGTTATTATGCATTGACAAATGAAAATAAAATAATTTAATAATTTCTGACGTGATATTAATGGTAGGTAATTTATAAATTAATAATTATACAATAATTAGTGTGCAGATAGAGTATTTAAATTTAAACATTTTAAAAAATCACAGTAGTTATTAGTAAAAATGGTACTGCATTTATTTAAATGTACGCCTGTAATAAGACCTAGTACAGATGATAAATGATTTACAATATAAAATTAAGTGATTTTGATTATATTATGTAATAAAATAAACAAAAAATATGATTATTAATTTGAATAATGATGATTTAAGTCAGGTAGACTATTAAAATATGAATTAAAATAATAAATTCAAATTAGATAAAATCTTCCTTGAGCAAGAAATCTGCTAAGTGGAATTTTTCGGTCATGATTTGTGCGGAGAAACATAAAATACCCTACGTATTCTAATGGATGTGAACTGCTAATTAAAATATTTGGATAGGTAATTATGTTTTTATATAATATTATTACATTCTACTTTTTTTCTTTTTCTTATTCTGCTTCGCCTTAAACTTCCAACAAAATAGGGCAGCCAAGTCGTCATTTCACATTATTCACATATGTAAAATGCACGTGAATTATAGTTAAAAAATGATCGAAATGTGTTTGAAAAATTATCACGTTATAATGTTTTTATTGTTGGCATAACCAAGAGTGCTTTGAGACAAATAACCTAACTTAACCTTACACTTTTGAATAGTTTTCAACTAGTAAAAATATATACACAATTTTGAATACATATTGATTTCAGCTATTAAAATAGTTTAGTAAACGTCTTTCAGAAATAACTGATACTGGAAAGATATTAAATTGCATTGGGGAATTTCAAAAGCATTCAAGAACAATGAAACATAGTGAAATCTTATTACAATTAAAAATTATAAGAATTAGTAGTTAAGCACGTAAACAACTTGAAAAATAAATTTCAGTGACTAGACATATTATAATAGTAATGTAAATGAATTCTCATTTGACAATATTATAATTTAAGCGTCATATTTAGTTATAATTTTGATTTTGATTTACGATAATTGCTGTCGAATTGTAAATACTTAATTTGATTGTTATATTTGTTTTAATAAAAAAACAAATATTTTTTTTTTTTTATTTAGCTCCTAAGCAATGTTGGTAAACAGGGTTGGATTGGGTAAATTTGGCCTACCGAGATATCAATATTTTACCGGCTCATATTTTATAATTTTATCTTTTAAACGTATATATAGCTAAATTGTTTATAGTATTTCTATCAAATTGTATTTTATAATATAATACAATTGGGGTATAATATTAATATCTTATTTTTCTATTATTTTTCAACACATTTCTTATGTATTGTTCTACCAGCCCACCGAGATTTTCTTGGTAACTTGCCAGGCCAATCCGAGCCTGTTGGTAAAGTGTTGTTTCATATATTCCGTCCAAACATAATTTAAGTAGTACTTTATTGAAAATGTAACTATGAATTTAGGAATGTATATATTAAAAAATACTATAGTATTTTTAATTCACTAGTTTTTATTTCTATTCACAAGTTTTAGCATTAAAAAAAACTAAATTTCATAAATATTTCCATTTTTATTTACGAAATTTTTATTTATATTCGATGTTAGTCGTGTAATTGTAACGAAGCAGCGCTCGCGTGTGCGAATCATTCCCGATAATATATTATGGTCCACTGATTTTCACGATTATTTATCGTTAGTAATCAATCGTCTGGTTGGATTGATAAATTTAGGTGACGATTATTTGGATCGGCACACAGTCGTCAGACGAGAGAAAAAGTAAATATAACAGAAATGGAAACCAACGCGTGCGCATTATCTGCAGTGTAATTCACATCCTTTGATTGTGTGTCTTCTAATTACATTAATTAGAACACTGATAGTTGATACTGATTGTTCAAAGCCAGTTATCGACACTCGTAAAATGGGAGGTAAATACAACAAAAACCGCATATTAGCGATAACTTTACCATTACAATATCAGCAGACCGTATTGAATTTGCGCTTTGTGCAAATATCACGACATTGTACTATGATGTAAACGATAATTAAATAATATGAGTTTTGGTTAGTTGGACAGCGTTTTGTCATTGATATAATGTATTAAACATATTGACTTGGACAGTCTCACATTCCGGGACTTTACCGACATAAATGTATCACTAATCGTTGATGTAAAAAAATATTTTCAGGGTTTTAAGCGAAGAGATCTTCTTCGTTCATTCAATATCACGAGGAGATAATGTTCTGTAAACTCTAATCAGTTAACAATCTTTGTCATACCGCTGTATTTAACTGTCGATTTGAATCATTATACTAATAGGAATTGTACCTTGGTACCGAATTCGTAAACCCACAGAACGTTTTGAAGATCTTGACGGGAAAAGTTTGATACTTCACTTTTGATTTGATCAGGGGTTTTCGTCGACTATATTACCGTTTCACTATAGTTTTTTTCTTTAAAATTAAGACAGTTATAAATTATTAAAAAAATGTTTATGAACACATTTCTAGTTAAATTAAAAATTATGGAGAAGTTCAAAATTTAGTAGGCCTTAAAAATAAATTTATTAATCTTTTGTTTAAATCAACGAAAAAAACTAAAATCATAATTATTATATTTTTATTTGAACATTATTTTCCATAAAGTTAAATGTTTAATTTACTCATTGGTTAAATTTAGTTTTATATTTTAAATAATTTTATGTTATATAAACTATATATTTACTATCTTTAAAACGAGAAATAAATAAGTTAAATGGAATAATAATAATATTATATCCAACATATGTTTTTCGAAATGAAAACTAGTATTTAAATTGTCAACATTTATTTCATATGGGTATAAAAACATTAGGTATATGTTTTTAATAAATAACGTTCGAGAGATAACAATGTTATATAACTAGGAACGTAGTTTGAAACTTTTGTCATACCATTTGAAAATAATAGGAATACCAAAGAAGCATCTTTGTAAAATTCTAGTCGTGATCATAAATTACTTTTGGAGAATGGTATTTGGTTAGCACACTTTTTAACGATTAAGGAAAACCATAAAAAAAAAATAAGAGTATAAACTAAATTTTAATTAGATAAGTTTGGATCAAAGTATATTATAATTAACGGAGTCAATGATTTGTGATGCTCGGTTGGGTATTTCTTTTGGCTTGTGGGTAGATAAAACCATTTTTGGCGATTAACAGAATAGCGTAATAGATCTCGGAGGTAAAATACGATAGATCACAAATCATTATAGTAGTGGATCGCAAACTTTACCGAAACCGACAATTACGGAAACCAAAACCGAGAGAAATTATGAGCCGAAATAAACGTATATTATATTATTAAGCACAACTTTAAACGCGGAATACTTTGATATAATATTATGTTTATAACGTCTTTGGAAAATAATTTTACGACGATTATTTATAACCTCACAGAGAATTATAATTTGCCGTACACCGCGAACGTTTCGGAATCGTAAAACTTATAATAATATAGGATGGCATAAATAAAACATAAACAGCTAATGTTAGATTATAATGACATTTTATAGTTTAAAGTATTAGTTCATTTTGTTGCGCATTGAGGTATTGTACACAGGTGAACGTTTACGGTAAATACCATAATACATTATAATATTTGCATTATAAAAAAAAAAAAAACGTAATCTTCTCCAAAATTTGTCTTTCGACAATATTATTATATTATAATAAAAATTATTAAAGACATTTGTTTTTCTCGTAAAAAGTTTATAATAGTTGTTCCGATAACTCTATTATATCACATTTATATGACAGTAACTATAAATAATCTTATAGTCGTGTAAACTTTTGAATACGACTAAAAACTTTTTTTTTTTATAATTGGAACACTGAGTTTAGAATGAAGGTCTAATGAGTTTTGAGTTATATGTTTATTATGAAAATCACTAAACCATTTTTTATTTCAACTCTTTTAAGTACATGAAAAAATATTATGATATTTATCCACAATGATTTACTTGCATGGGATAATAAGAAAAAAATAGTCATTTTAAAAAGCTTATTATAAGGAATTCAAACATTTTCCGTAATAGATCATAAACATTACTATTATAACATTACATTATTTATTTACATTATTTAAAATGTTTATAATAATATTATGTACGTATCAAATACACCTAAAAGTAAATATTGTGTTTTAAATTACTTTTACGTATTAATCACTTTGATCCCTTATCTGAAATATGTAATCTTCATCCATTATAATTATATCGATTAATAATCATTTTATTTCAAATAGATCCAATCGATTATATTACCTTTAAGTTTTGACCATAAGTGCGAATGGGGGAATTTATTGGCAAATATTGGCAGGCTAATTATGAGAGGTAAAATATTTCTACTCTACTATCCATTTGTTTAGGTACAAAAAATACGAATGAAAATAAAAAAGTAAATTAACAAAAAAAAAGTTTTACTATAATATTTATGCCAACGGTCATAAGATATATTTAGGTAGGTTGCATGAATAATTTTACCTTATTTCAAAATAAACTATTTTATTATTGTTTTAAATTTTTAAAATTAGTAACTGGGCTACTGATGATGTATGAACTTAAATTAGACGACAGAACGTGTTTCGTCTGAATATATCAGTAATTTAAGTTCTTACTTTATCACAGGCCACAAGGTATGAAAACATTATTCAATATTCGCATAGAATACTGATTTAGTAATTCTTTTCATCATAAAAGAATTAAAGTAAAACCATATACTATTAATAGTATTTATAGAATAAAAAAATAAGCCAAACTTTTGTATTGATATTTATGTGATAATTACCATAGATTTTTATTATGATAATTACATTTTTAAGCACTATTATAAGTAAATTATAAGCAACGTTAACTAATCATTAAGGTTTCATTTAATATGAACAAATATCTCCAAGTATTAAAATCTAATACGTTTTCATATCATACGAGTGCGTAGGTTTTATAAATAACAAATTATTTAGGTTTATGTAATGTAATTACCTGTCTATACTACATTAATTTACTATGAAATGATGTTTTAAATTTTAATATTTAAAATTTATGAAACTGCTGTTATAACGTATTATTATTATTAAACCTACATAGAACAACTTTTAATTTTGCTAATTAATATAAAAAAAATATTTAGGCATTAAAAAAAAAAAAAAAAAAATTAAAATTTGGATAGGTGCTTGAAATAATTGGAGTACGCACAGTAATATTTAAAATCATATTAGTATATAAAATATAAATAAAATCATTGAAATTTGAAATTCGTATGATATATAATGTATTGTTTACAATATACAACCAAGTGTTATTTACCTAAATTAATTTTTACTTTTTACATACAAATTTTTAACGTGTATACGTAATTAAATAATAAATACAATTTCATATTTAAAAATACGTGTTTAGGTCAATTATACGAGTATTTTTCGTAAAAAAAAACATTGTATAAGGTAATATATATAAATTTTATATATTTTTTTTTTTTTGCTATTAACAACTTCGTATGAATTTTTTATTAATAGTCTTAGCACTTTTCGTTAGAAAATAAGTTGAATGTTTATAATTAATATGTAATTTAATAACACTGAGATTCTTTTAACCCGCTAATAATTTATAAGCTAAAATCGTGTTTATGCTAAACTTTTTAAAACATATTTAATTTGTTCATAAATTATCAATTAACTTTTAAGTTTTTTTTTTTTTTTTTTAAGTGAAGTCGAGATAATTATTATCTTAAACTTATTACAACCATAAAGTACATAAATTCAATTTAAATATCTACAGTTATTAATGTTCAAGATTGTACAATATCCATTAAATATATCCATTACACATAGTTTAATAATATTTGTAATCATTTAAATCTAAGAATTGTAGCATTTTTGTTTATTATTCAGATAAAAAATAAATGAATCAAACAATCCTAATTACACATAGTTATATTACATCTTTGTTTAAACGATTCCGATAAAACATAATTTTTATTCGTTTAACATAACATATAAATCGAGTTATTTTAATGTTATAAAAATATCTTACCGGAGTTCGGTTTTAAATTTGTCTTTGCGATTGCCGACGGTATCGAGTCAACAAACCGAAATAAATAAACGATTTTTCAACAGAGTATATAAACTCATTTTTCCTCTCCATTAGCTAACACTTCGTCATTAATTTACACTGACCAGCTGCTTCATTGGTCCATAGTTTCTCTTTGGAGTTCTCTCTATTTTGTTACCCCCTGCAAGTTTTTCTATAGTCTGACCACAATTAGCTCTTGACACGTTTACGTAGGAATGTAATAGATCGTTCGGGTAACAGGACTATGCGTTTTCGCCAGAACAACCGCCCCAAAAGGAAACTTCTTAAATTAAATGGGGAAAAAAAATAAAATTCTGTTTTATGATCGCTTCAGGACAAATTAAGTATGTTTGAAAGTGGTTTGTTAAGTCTGACTTTTTCGTGTTAACCATAATATTCACTCGACAAAATATATCCAATAATACAGAGACAAAAGTTGGGCGAGACTAACGTTTTGACTAACTCTGATCGATGTTTTATTTAATTCGAAGTCGCCCTATTCATGATTTCCGTAAAGATTTATTTAATTCGAATTTTAAATGTACACATAATATTTTATGAAATATTTTCGCTCACTATTTTGGTATTTTATTTTACTAATACTTCGTATATTTATGTTCTTTTATATATAAATAACGATATTTTATGAAAATTATTAATTTAAATATTATATTCAATCAATAAGTAGGGAAATACTATTATTATTTTTCACACTATTCAAAATAATTAAACAAGATGATAAATCAAATTACTATAAAAAAAAAAAAATTTCTTAAAAATATTTAAAAAAGTAATTGATATACCTACTTACTTAGAAAGGTAGATATGATAACAAAATAATTATCTATGATAGTGCAATTAATTTTCTGTATTTAACCAAGTTATACGTTATTTATATTATATACAAAGTACATTAACTATTCCACTTTTTATTTTATATTGTTGAAAGTTATTTGTCTTATACATTTAAGTAATATATAAATATTATTTTTCAGAAAATTTTAAGAAATAAATTTCAATAAAAAAATTATAAATATTTTATATATTTTTATAAGTTTGCACGCTCAATACTGATAGCTAGATTTGCACCGTTCCGAGTTAATAATAATGGATGAAGAATTTGTTAGAAATCCAATAAATATTCCAGAGATATTAAGATAAAATATTAATATTGTTAAAAATATTTGGGTTTCTAGAATGAATGTTAGAATTTCCAATAATTTTCTTTCTCCTCGAAAGTCGTAATATGCGAATTTTTCAGAAGTTGTATGATTTAATTTTATTATTAAGAATATATTAACCCTAGTATAATAGTTTACAATTTTCTATTATTTATACACACGTAACACACCCGGTTATTGCGGCACTGTATGTATATATATAAAAATACGTTTTTGTTTAAAATTATTAAACATACAATTTTAATTATAATTAGTATATAATCATGTATATAATATAAACAAGACGTACAATATTTTTAGCTTTTTTTTCAATTTTATAATAAATTGTGTTTTTCATTTTAATTTTGGTTAAAACTTATTAGGTATACTTGTATATTCTTCATAATATATTTCATCGATTTGAATTTCAATATACCCACCATTGATTAGTTGTTTCATGAAATTATTCCTAAAACTGACAAGTAAAATGTATTATTCATATTATTTCGAAACAACATCAAATATTTGATTTCAACCAATTTATACAAATCTGACATTTTAATGATACTTACATTTACTTTATTTTTTTGGCAACAACAAAATTATAAGTTTGAAATTCAAAATACAAATGTCACTATTTAAATAAATCAAATTTGAATGTATAATTTTAATTTCAAAAATGTGCTAATTATAAAAAAATAATATTTGATTAAAACCCTTTTTTTTATTTATTAAGTAAAGTAAAATTAAATATTACTTTGAACAATGTTATTATATATATTTACACTAAACGATATCATATACATTTTCTAATTTTAAATGTTATGAGGGTCTAATCTAAACTAAACCACTTGAAAGTTCAAAGAAAAAAATGATTCTTTAAAACGAAACAAATTTATAATTATATTTATAATACAATTTTGTTCGAACATCTTGGTTTGATATAATTGTATAGTAATATTTAATATAAACACGATTTTCAAACGACTTTAATTTATAAAATATTTATTGACATTAAAATTGACTGTAATTTAAATATCTATCTCTAATGTATGCTCTTTGGAGATTTGATCTAAAAACATTCTTTTTGGTCATTATTGTGCTATATTGTAAGTAAAACTAATACAGTTATTAACACATTTTGTTTTCGACGAAGTGAAGGAAACTGATCCTTATAAAATATCAGAATTAATATTGTTTTTATAATATAATTAGTAATAGATGTATAACCATTAACATAATTATCTTTTAAAACACTACTACATGTATTATAATGTGATGCTATTTGAGTTGAACAAAGTTTTATATAAAATAGATATCCTGTAACCTCATTGAAGTTTCATGAATATAGATAGTCTCTTATGGTTACAATTTTCTCGAAGAAAGTTTCTCGACGTCCTGTTGCCAGAAATGTTAACATAATTTATACACTTTATTATATTTATTTGAAAACATGAATGAAGATACTTATTATTGATAATAAGTTAATAATGTTGTTTTAACTTAAATAAAAAAAAAATTGTTATTAAAAATTATTGTTATAAATATAATATATATTCAAAATTAGTGATTTTCAGAGTTTTATAGTAAAAATTGTATACGGAATGGTAAAAAAGAAAATATATTTTATTTTTAAGAAATACAATAAGCAAATAATGATAAACATAATAAATAATTTTAAATGTTTAAAATTGTGAATTATTACTTTATATTATACTTTTATTCCTTTCACTCTGATATAATAATAAAATATATAATATACACGATGAATCTCCATTTCAACACGTTTTATGTTATACTTTTACATAACGCACCGCTTCAATAATAACTATTCAGTATCTAATTTATTTGACTTTTGCAGATATGTTGTACAATATTTTGTAATACATTGTAAAGATATTATGTAGTTCATAATCAATTTTCTTATCATGTTCTTAAATATTTAATGAATTATGAAAATATTATTTGGCCTCTAAGAAACAAATAAAGTAGGTATTTTAATATTATAATATAATTATAATGTTTATTGACAACAATTTCATAGTAAATTTGAATTATTGTATAACGTTATTAGTAATAATTATATACACACGTATCTACGTTAATTTTACCTCGACGATAAAAAGTTACATTTTTAACGAGATTGAAAAATATTAAAAATTAAAATTTTAATGTAGGTATTAATTAAATATTTTAGTATTGCATACCAATGTTTTTAATTAAAATTATAACATTTGACTATGTTGTTTGAGATTTTAATACGATAACTAAAATGATTTATATCACATCATATTCAATTTAGTATATTTGTCTTTGTGAAATTGCTAAAACGATATTTGTGAAAAAGTTATAATTACACGCTTGGGATCGAATGAAATCGACAATGTTACAATAACGAATAGTATGTAGCAACAGTAGATAATAATTGTAATTTTCAGGAAAAGTAAATATTTAAGTAATAAAATGAAAGAAGTAATAAAACATATCCTTTTTTTGTTCCTAAAATCCTAAGTCTCTTGGTCGTAAAAATAAAATGTATAGAATATATATCAGATATAGGCTATTTTTTATATACTGTTTGTAATACGTGACTGTATGTCATATTGTTTATTACATACTGGTTACATTCAAATGAAAATATTAAAATGCAACGAGTCTTATATACAGAATAATCAGTAATTTCTATTTAAAAAATGGTTGGAGTCACATACACAATCAATATGATAACTTTTATTTTATAACATAATTTTCTGATCGCTCTGTATATAATTTGTTTTATTTGACATTTATAAAAAAGATCGTAAACATACTTGTATATGCGAAGGTTAGTTTATGTATGAATAAATATGACATATTATATATTAGTTATATTTAGTTAAGACAAACAAATAACCTGCTATATAAAATATAATAAAACTTAAGAGTACATTATTAATTTTCAATAATTCGATTGATAATTTCAGTTTGAAATACTTATAATTTATGCGAATTATTAAATATATTAATTCACAAAGAGAACATTATATCTACTTCTAAAGCTTACACACTTTTAAAAATAATGAATCTATTTTAAAAATTATTTTATTGATAAAACATTGAGATGATATATTTTATATATAATTAGACTAATATAATATGCGAATATCCACTAAAAATTAAAACAACACAGACGATTCATGCGAAAAAGTTCAGGACGCTTGTGAAAATTGTATTAGTTTAATACACACAGAATTTGATCAGAGTGCTTATATTTTAGAGACTTAAATAAATTGAATCCTTAATGTCTTTAGAAAATGAATGTTTTAATAAGCTCCTTAATAATAAGAAATTATGCAAGTGTAAGTAATAATAATTTATTAATTCATTTTTTATCAGGAATATTATTATAATTAAAGTAATATTATTTATCAACATAAATATGTAAAATTAAATATTTTGGAGTAGGTATTTATTAATTTCTTTATACTAAAAGTATACGTAATAATAATAATAATAATATTATTATTATTATTATTATTATTATTATAACAAATACGTATATGAATTTGATACAAATGGTGTAAATAAGGAGAAAAAGAAAATATGTAAATCTACAAAAATATTATACAGATAACAGTATATTATCATCACCCTATCACAATACATATATTATATGGTAGAAATCGTTTTGCAAATCTATTAGGCGTGTTTCGAGTTCAACCGGATTATTTTCATAATCAAACATGTATTATGAGACTGTTTAATGGCAAAAAAACCATACAATCATACAAACAATAACATGTTTATTTTATAGTTATTTTTATTTAAAATAATAGAGTAATTTATGACAGTTATATTTTATTTTTTAATTTAAAATTAGATTTCTAAAGACTACTTTAATAATTAGTTATTCTATACCTACTAAAGCTATCGAATTACACTACCTAAAAATCGACTATCTCACCAATAATTAAATATGATAGCCATTCGTTTTCCTCAGTTATGATATATCAATGATCTAAAATCATTAATTATTACCTACTAAATTTGTAACTAAAACCGCGAAAAAAACATATTTATAAAATTCTGTAACATGGTTATATTTGATTGAACGTAAAAAAACGACTATTGATGTCAAATACGCAAAACGTTAATATTATTACAATATAATATTATATAATACATTTTTTTTTTTTTTAATACTTCACATGACATAAATCCATTAAATAAACCTGTACAAATGTTTGTTTTTTTACTATATTGTATTATAAATCAAATTGCATCTCACATAACTTTTAACCGTATTGTATGATTTAAACCAAACGAAATATAATAATACCTTTACTCATTTTGAATATCACACGTTTTACGTAAAATTCGAACAATTTGTAATTCAATAGAATAATAATATTTGTAATACCTTATCACTCTTATTTTCCATGTGTACTTTATTATTTCTTTTATGTGTCGACAAGCATTTTATGCAATTATTATTATTATTATTATTCATACTTTGATATTGTTTTCCAATTTTTTAACTTTTATATAAAATATTAGAAAAGTACCTATTCATTGGCCACACGATTACATGAAAGAGATGTCAGTTGTTGAACGTTTCTGTCGTATTGAATTTCGTTTGAAAATATTCGATAAAAATTGCGAGTTTACGATAAGAAATTTGACGTTTCACGTATGTCTACGTTACATTATTAGCTGTAAGAAAATGTAGGTACCTGTGAGAATGGATAGACTGCAAACGACGCGGAAACACAAAATCCATAGCGCCTGACGGTGCACAGTACTTTGCACTTTTTCCATTCCTCGATTTCAATGTTGTGTCGGCCACGTCATTTTTCTGAAAGAAAACAGACTTTTTAAAAGTATACGATTCGTAAAAATAAAATACGATTTCCAGATCATTTTAAATGTTTTACGATTATTTTTATAATATTTTTTTTTACTGTTTTTTTAGTGTAATTCATATTATTATTATTATCAGTCATACAATATTTAATTCACAACGTTATCGTCGAACTTCGTAGATATAATATTTTATTATGTTTTATAGTTGTTTTTCCATTTACTTTAATCGGAAAATTGTAGACTTATCGTTTTCAATTTGTTGGTCGTATCATTCGAACCATAACCATCAAACCGGTTAACAAATCAATTAATAATTACTATAACTGTAGGTGTCAAACGCATATTGTATAGGATAAAATAATAAATTTCCCTATTTTTATTCAACTTCCATTTATGAATATTGTGATGGCAATATAAAAATATAGTCCATTTCATTATGTATAGCGTCGCTGAACGATAATGTCTACTGATAAACGGAGGAAAAAAATATTATGAATTTTATAGAGACAATGTTATTATAATATATGCTGTCTAGCGAATAATTTATAGCACAAAACAAAAGAAGTTGTGACATAACAAAAAAAATAAATAAATAAATAAAAAATGGGCCTGAAATATCGACTTTATCATATTTTACAATTAATGTTACTTTTTATTATTTTAAAACCTAGGGTGACCATACGTTCTCTAAAAAGGATTTTTTTTTTTTTTTAAGAAAATCCAATTTGTTTACCGTTTTTTAATCGAAAATAAAATCATCCTTAAAACAAGCTGAATTTCAAAATAATTTTTTTTATTTATTTTAACTACCAAAAACCGTATATATACGATAAAAGTTTAATAAGTTCAAGTTAGCGTAAGAAGTACTGCCGAAATATTGTAAATTGGTTGTTAAGTGTGATGTTCTACTATGTGTTACATACGAGAGAAATGAAATATAAAAATAAATTCCTCATATTTTAAAAATATATTATTACTCTATTTTAAGTCAAAATCTAAAATTAGCGTTTAAATTTTAAATCACGGATAAGTTTACAATTGGAGACGGACTCTTCAAAAGGGTTCGAAAACATTGTGACTTTTCATTGACGAATGGAAGTGAAGTACAATATAAATAACAAATACTTCAATATTGTATGTCGAAATGGTTTATTTTGTCGGGCGTTGTGAAAATGAGAATTGACTGCAGAGGCATACGATTTATTATTATTATTTATATTTAGATGTAATTTTATTTATTATTAAATAAACAATATCATCCTGGAGAAGCGATGTTTAAATAATATTATTTCTAGCGATCGCGAGATAATGCAAAATTATACCAATTAATATTATATAATTATAACCTATATGTGGTTAAAGGTAATATTTATTTTTTAATACGATTTTGTAAGTCAATACAAATATTCATCAGAAAAAACTCGTATAATTATTAAACTAATCAAGTTTTTTATTGACTGTACTTAGTCTAACGTAAATCGAAATACAATTATAATTCTTATTAAATAATTATATATTTTTATCATAATTAAACGAACAAAATAACATTTTATTCTCACACTTTTGGGTACCTACTTTTCTAATCTGCTAATATCGTTGAGCATATAACATGCAGGGATGGATAAAGTTCAAAGCTGTGTAATTCTCCAAAATTATATTCACTATAATCTTATGTTATAATATTTACACTTACTGTTAGTAATCTTCTACGTTCTACTATCATACACATTCTGTTAACTCAACTACTATAACGTATTTCTAAGAAAATAATATTTATATAAATTCAATTTCTACCTTACAATTTAGTAAATTACAGTAAATACTATAAACTAAGCTATTATTTATTATTTATTGAAGTATTCAACAGCTGTCAACTATATGTTTACAATTAAATCGAATTTATTCAAATTAAATTGAAAACAGTGCTTAATTTAAATACTATTCCAAACTTATTGAACTTTATTTCTTTATTATTATAAAGTTATTTTATCGTTATTATTAACAGTTTTAATTTTGAGAATAGTTAAAAAAGGCTAAAATATATTTAACATTATATTTCTATTTTTAATTTTATAAATATTAATACTAATGCAATTCTTATCTTAACTAATGTGGTTGATATTATATTTGTACATAGCCAGTTACTTTTAATTCAGATGCAGTTTCTTTAAATTATTTATATATTTATGATAATAATAATTTTTATTTTATTTATTAGGTTATCAAATTAAATATTTTTCACTGATAGATTTTTGATCATATTATATTATTTTTTATTTGAAAATATTAATTTAATTATAATATTATTTTTATTGTTTGAAATTTTTATGAAATATAAAATTTACTCATATTTCATCATATTAAAATATACGTATATTAATTTTTAATAAGCTTCTATTTTTCCAAAAATCTAAAATTTTTTCTTTAATATTACAATACTAACCTCATGTTTTTTGTATAAGGTTTAAATATGTACCTATTTAATACGTTTTGTATAAACAAAATATATTTAAAATATTTTATTGCATAAGGATAATATAATAGTATTTTATAATCCTTAATATTTTCATAATTTCAATAGGAATATAAAAAGTTTACTTTGACATTTTTTACTCATAAGGAAGTAATATAATGCTATATAAAAAATAAGTTGTACAGTCAATAGTTATATAGAATCTTAATAACAAAAAATTCGTATTGAAAGATATTAAAATGCATATTTTAAAGAAAAACAATAAATTGTATTATACAAAAGTATTATATCACTATAATAAGAATTGAATTAAAGGATTAATGTTAATAATATAATATTATTAATCAAGTGTAACGCTAACGTATTAATATTCTTTCCGAATTATCGCCGAATCGACGGGCTATATGTTTATATTACAATTTTGTCGTGATATAAGTCTATTTATCTACCCATTGTTATATTCTGTGACATTATTATAATAATGAACGAACTCATAAATACCACATAAAAAATACGTGATATATACAATTATAAGGTGATAATGAATTAACTAATAATAATTGTGTTGAAAACTAGAATAATTCAATATTTTACGTTTCTGTGAAATATTTCAAACTTCAAAATTATTGTACTATAATATTATACATAAGTCGGTAGTTGAATTAAAATGAAATATTATTCGTAGAGTGTAGAAATAACTTTTGATCGTTATAAGTACTTTGGATTTATGTACCACATGAATTGGATGCGATAATAACTATATTAATATGTTCATATTATATTATTATATATTTGGTTTATTCTGAATAACAACGAAATTCTATGCATGTTATTCGCTATAGAACTTTGTAACCAAAAGTTGTGCACTAAAAATATTTTACCAAGAAATATAAACCGATTAAAACTAGAGGTGAGCTTACGAATTTCATCTTTACACTTCGTTCATCATATACTTCAAATTTGACTTCGGTAGAAAGGACTTAGACTTACTAACAAACGATTAATATTCTTTTGGGATGTTTTAATTTTTTAATTGGTTATATAATTATATTTACGATTTAATAATAAAGATTTTTTTTTCAATTCTTATTGTAAATAATTATGATTATTTATTTATAATATATAATATTCTTTTTGACAAATTTTCGATTTTTATTCAATTTAATACGTGAAATGTTACCTTACAATTGTACTTTCTTATATATTATGTAAATACTTATATACTTATATTATAATATATATTATGTAAATCGACGATTGGAATTAAACGAATCATACAAAAATGTAATATTTCAATTTCAATATTATTTCTCGTAAAAATGTTTTTAAATACATTTTTAAAACTTAATCGTGTTAACTATGAGACAATGTTACATATGAATGTTAAAATATTGTTAAATAGTGTATTATTATCTTGGAAATTTCAAATTTTCATTAAGAAATATTAGACAATATTATTTAAATTATAAATTAACTGAAATTTGTTACTGAAACCGAAGTATTGTTGGTTTAGATCAAACAACATATATGACGAATAATCATATTAATAAACCATTGTTTAAATTAAATTTATGTTAAAATATACTGTTTTAGTCAGATGCAATGAGCTAATGATTTTACAATACTGTCACGTGTTTTACAACGCACCTACTCAAATTCACAAACCATAATGACAATTCGATAGCGTTATTATTATTGTTATTATTATGATTATTGTACATAGAAGCCACTATCATAAATCCGGGATTGAAATAAACGAGAGATTGTATCAACCTTCAAAATAGATTTGTTATAATTTATTAAGCGAATATTTTATCGTATAAATTATTAATTAATAATTTAATTTATGTGATATGTTGGCTATAAACACGGATTAATATCCTATGTTTGTATGTTTGGTTAAAATATATATTATTTTATTTATATTAAAATTATTTTACATAGAATTTTGAAACGAGCTGTTACATCATCGATATTTGAATAAATACTCATAATATCGATATTATTTAATAGTTTGTAGGTTAATCAGAAAAAAGTCAAATATAACATTTCTTTTTTTAAAATATCTATAACAATCTAATTTATCTTTATAATCTATTGTTAATAATTTTTTAATTTACAAGTTTATACATTGTTAAAGTATATAACATTAAATATTTAAAATATTATATTAAATAGATAATATAATATATTATTTAAAATCGAATAGTAAATTAGGTTGTAAATATTTATTATATATTTATTATTACTATATATTTATTTGTTATGACGTACTCGTTTTTCACTCAAAATTCCTAAGTGCCACTACAAAATCATTCTGCGATATTCTTATATAAAGTTATAATATAATGCAATGTAGACTATTTCATATTAAAACCGTTTTTGTCTATAAAAGATCTATACCTATTTTACACAATTCGTAAAATTAATTAATTTCTGTTTGATATTTCAAACTATAAGTAGGTAGTAAAATAATATAATGAATGAAAATGTTATCTTTTGAATATATATATTGATTGATTTACAAGAGAACTATCAGAATTCGAAATAAAGCTATATTTGTGCATAACAATTAAAAGACAATATACGAACCTTAAGTAACTATAAACGTGGTTGAAATTCATATTTTCTAGTGGATATTGTATAGAAATGACAAGCAAAATCAACTTAATTGTTAACATATAACAAAGGATAAGGTAATTTGTAATTTGTAAGTTGTATATTGTATTGTTTATTAAATATAATTGCATTATGTGACCTACAATATTATTTATTACAATATAATTTATAATTAATTATGAATAAATTGTTGTAAATAATTATACAATAAGATATTTTTTTTATTAGTATATAATAATAGTTATTGAATAGTTTGAATTTTTAAGAACGAGTACTTGAAACGGTTAAAAGAAATAAGGCATATTAATTACGGCTTAAAAAACCGTTCAATAAATAATATTTATACATTTATTAATGAAGGTTGCCCATTAATGCGGAATTATTTTTACATTTTTGTATGTTTCCAACTTCACGAGTTATATATTTTTTTTTTTTATGATAAAAAATATTTTTGTTATTTTTTTTTCATTAACTTACTCTTTGTTGTTTATTAGGTACTTAATAAAAATAAAAAATTGTCCTGGGAGAAAAATATTTGCATAGGTCTACAAATTGTCTATGTCAGCTCCTATGTTTTCTCTTATCCTGATGTGATACTTGTTTTTAGTTGCATTTAATAATGCCAAAAACCTCATCATCGTCATGCTGGGCATCCATTTTAAAAGTTGATTACATTTCGGGTTACGGACAAAAATGAAATTTCTTACGGCCGTTCGGACGCTCGTACAACAGTTTTAATTATACAAGATACATGGTATACAGTATACGGTATACGAGGCATACCAATAAATACGTCGAAATTTATGACCTCTGGCCAAAAAATACATTTAATCGACGGAATAAACATTGTAACTTGAGATGTTTGATCTGCGCAATGTTTCCGCTTGTATTCTAAAGGAAACGGGTCCGCGGAAATCGTAAAAAATAAAGTAAAAAAAAAAAAAAAAAAAACATGCCCTGCAAACATTAAATCACGAAGGGACGTTTCTACTAGAGATGGGTCGATTCCGAGTGTAATTTTAATTCCAACGTAAAATCGAAATAATCTGTGTAAAGGAATTTGTACCAATTCATATATACTCGTAGACATATTTGAAGATTGTAATTTAACTGTTTCCATTCACCGATTCACGATTGCCCCAAAACATAAAATGTGTAATTAAATTTATAATTCATGTCCAATACGTTTGTTGAGGGCTGGTTTGAAGTGTTTAAAATGCAAATAAGGATTGAAATAAAATAGTAGAACCGATTGAACCCGTTTTACCATACAAAATCAACGGGATCAGAAATTGAAAAATCAAAAACAGAAAAATCGATATGGCCCTCCCATATGCATAAGAATCAGATCGTATTTCTTGACAAATCGCTTAGCCGTATCGGTTGAATTGTTTTTTCACGACCGTGTACGCAATGCCGATAATCTAAACCGCAAATACAGCGCGGACACGCACGTATCTCTCAATAACAAATGACAAATTGACCAATGTTTTTCCCGAAGGGTTTACCGTAGTCGAGGTTTTCATCGTCACAGAATAACGACAACTTCACATATGGACAGGTTTCCGATCGCAATATATAATATTATAACGTACGAGCGTTTATTCCTCGGTGAATTCTCCGTCCGATGTGCATTTTTTCTTCTACAATCCGTACAGGGTATATGTTATATGGTTATGAATAATAAATTTAACGACTGTCAATGATTTTGTACAGTGTATGTTTTACCGGCAAATTTTTGGTTCGTTGTTCGATAATATCGATATACACAAATCACGTTATAGAATAATGCGAATATCAATAATCTTACTTTTTGTATGTCATTACAATCGAAAATAATTGTCAATAAGATAATTGTTTATTATAGTTAGCGATATCATGAATGTATTTTATAGTGAACTTTTGATGTAGTATAGTCTACGTCGGAATTCATCACTATACGTATTATACTTAGGTACGATTTTAGTTTCATTCTATTTTATATATAATAATGTGTTTATGTTCTATTTAATAAAAAACCGGCGTTTAAACGCTCTATCATACGTTTTGAAACCTATTCTTACTTTAATACAATTTCCTGCAGATAAATAGATTACATACTATACTGTTAGTAATTACTTATTATCGGTAGATTAAATAATCCATATCGCTACTATAATAATCTAATAATTTTATAACGATTATTTAGGTACAACAATCGAAGTATATTTAAACTTGAAATTGTAATAATATATTCAAGTATTGAAGATTTAAATTTGATATGATATTATGTTTAATCTAATATGAAAAAACTATTTAGATTTTAGAAACTGTAGGAGAAAAACGTTTTTTGATTCAAATTTGAAAATATAACCTTTATTGGGTAATAAACAATGAAAAACTAATGAATATTACAATAAACATAATTTTAAAGAATTATTTTGTAAAAACAATTATATCACATACTGTATTGATGATAAGGACAAACTGAATTATGAAAATATGAAATAAGTATATTACAGTTTTCAAAGAATCTAAAACAAGAATCTCTCAAGTTCATTTTGATTTCGTTTAGATAAACTTATAATTTTACAAACAATGTAGAGATCGTATTTTATACGTAAGTTCGACGTTTTTGAATAGAACTTTTTTTTTTTTATGTAAATTATTGAATATTTAATTCGATTAATTTTAATTTAAACTTTAAAAATTTAATTAAAAGTTTAAATCAGTTTAAAAATATATTTAGTAAATATTATTTATCATCGTATTTATATAGTTTATATAATTATGTAATTTAATTTTGTCATTATATTAGTTTTATAGTTAATGAGACGTAGTAGGTACCTAGTATTGTTATTGAATGCTATACAATATTTTTAACAACGAAATTATGTCTAACCAAATAAAATATCAATGGATCTTGTGTGTAGGCGTGTAGAGCTACATTCTGTACGTGATATTTCGTATGTTAAGTAACTTTAAAACTATTTGAAGGTATTTATTTACATAAAAATTTTATCTGAATATCAATAATTATTACTGGTGAAAAACTGGTGTAAACCATTTAGTATTTTCAATTATCAATTAAATATGTGTAATTTCTATCAGTGACCGAAAATTAATAATTTATTATGACTACACGGTACTCGTGATAATATAATCGATACTCCTGAGCACATTTATGATTAAAATGTTTGAAAATAAAAATTATGTTATGATTAACAATAGTAAGTATAATGTATTTTTGCTTCAAATATGTACAGAAACAAAATGAATATGATTATTTTCAATTTTTCAATTAAAAAAAAAAAATTTTATACATTTTTATTACTAACCATTGAAAAAGTAAATAATGTAAATGAAAAAAAACTGATGATAAGCTATTTAATTTTCATTTAGTTCTATTTATAATATTATTAAATTATCTGTTAAGTATAACGTTGGTAGAAAATACTAAATAGAATATTATAATTATTATAGATACTGATACTGTTAATTTGTATGTTTAATTTGATTGTACAACTAACTTATCATATACCTAATTATTACTTTATGATGTTAATTTTAAATAATAAGTAATAAATGATAGAATACATAATACTGATAAACAGTGTTGGGACTTATCTTGATAATTATTTTTTTATCTTTTATATTATTTTAGATAACTAAATATAAGTTATCTAAGTATTTATTTTAGCTAAAAATGTCTCTTATCTAGATAAATTCATTAGATAAATATTTTTGTGAAAATTAGTTAGATTTTTTCGAAAATGTTTCATTTTTATTCTCATTGTCTCAGGCACAACTTTTACGTAAAATACATCCCGGGCTAAAAATATATGACGTTATTCTGAAAAGACTATACATTATTCCTATTAAATACTTATTACTTATTAGTAATTAATATTCTGTGTTCGGTTATAAATATATCTAAAATATACTAATTAATTAATATAAATAGCCTATATTAGTACAAACATGTCACGACCGATATTATTTCTCAGAAATCAATAAATATTTTTAAATTATAATTAAAATAGGAATAATAGAAATATACAAGTTATCATCACCAACGTCCGCTAAACAAAATTCCATAAAATATAATATTATTATTATTTATTTATTGAGAAATTTCTCAAATTCTAACTAATATTTATTAATAAAAATAATCCATCCGTTTATTACTTACGTATTTGCTGTACGATTATCTAAAATTAATATAAATAATAAATAATATATAATTCATATTGACGTAATATCTAGATGATCATGACAATTTATAAGTCTGACAATCAAATACGTGAAATGCTATTAATCTATTTCGGGTTTTATATTTTGTAACTATCTTTAAACCAATTTTAATATGTACATGACATATAATAATAATAATAAACATTATTTCATTTAAACAAATAGAAAATACTTTTAAATATCTTTTCAATGCTGTTAATTATTAATTTTATAGTCCACGACACGAAAAGTGATTGGTTACCTCTGCCACCCGACCGCCATAGAACAGCCATGGGTTCTCTTATGTGTGTGTTATTTTAGGATGTATTCTTGGAAATATTATTTTTAAAGTAAACAATCAAAAAAATAAACATATTATACAGGCATTTACTCACACGACGGTTCATACAATTTTTTTAATTACCTATAGGTAGTTTTTAAATTTAAATTTTTATAATTATCTGTAATATATCTAGATGAAATATGTTTATCTTTTATCTTTTTGGTAGATGAATTTGATTTGTTTATCTTTTATCTATATCTTAAATAAAAATTAGTCTTTGTTATCATTATCTTTATCCAGATGATTTTTTGTTATCTGTTTCTAACACTGCTGATAAAGCTCAATAAATGTATTAGCTAACGCAACAAATGAAGACGAAGTACAATAATATTATGCAAATATAAGATTTAAACTCGGTTGAAATACGACATAAACTCATATGTTTATAATTAGTGTAAGTTTGTTTTATATATGTCGTATATTTATTATATTATAGTACCTAGTAGGAAGTTTATAGTTTTGCCAATGCTCATTATAAGTAATATTAATATATTAATAAGTTTAAAATACAAGTGTGTACATAATAATTATATTTTAGTCGCGTGTCTCATTTGTTTAGGTCTGCATGAAAATCAATAATATTATCGTACTATATGTAGGTATCTATTTATTTAGTTGATAAAATAATTATACCAACACAATAATAATTATAAGTTCGTGTCAGTAAGTTATTAATCATTCCTGAAAATACGTGTACATATTTACACGACCAATTTCAATTTCATGAGATAGTCTTTTAATAACGATATGATAATAATAAAGGCGAATTATATATTTTATTACATTGCCATAATAATTATTATTTTTATAGAAAAAAACTATCAACAATACGTTTTAATTATTATTTAATCGAATAATTATTGAAACCAATTAGAATTAGCGAAATTTGCATCTAATTTTCATACCTATTTTCGTTTATTTTTCGTTATTCTATTTTAATTAATTTGAAGAGTTTGTTAATAATAATCTTCTAAATGCTCTTACGTTATTATGTAAATATTCACCTTATAATTTACTCATTTTAAATATACCTACCTGTATGCATATTTTAAAAATATGAAAAGAGACATTTTAATGAGTTATAGATTTGGCACGATTACGTTTTGGTCATGTTGTTTTATCGACATTTTTTTGGAAAAAAAAAAATTCAAATAACCGATCGCAGATCATACATTTACAATTATATATATCAATTTTGATATCCAAATTAATAACAATCTTCGGTATAATAATATTAATATTTTAGCTTTAATTATTTATTTACCAAAGTTATGTCAATTTACTCCCCCCCCCCCAAAAAAAAAGAATTGTATTTAGTCAAAAACCATTACAATTCAATCATAAAACATATATATATATATATATATTTGGACAAACCACGCGTATTATTATTATGTTAAGTATGCATAAATTTTTAATTTTTTCTTCTTTTTAAATCAGTGTTTGTATTTAAAATAGTATATATAACATATAACATTGATTTATTAACAAAATGCATATTATTTTGTGTGTTTTGGTCACAGTAAATTAAAAGGACCGTTGACGTAGTAGTTTATTAATAATATCACGCGTTCAAATTGAAATTATTTTATTCGAGTAAAATAAAAAATGATTTACAACGAATTCGTTACCGGGTCAAGAGATATCACGTCGTTTTATGAAAATTATGTGTTCATCATTGCTCTATGCATTAGACATAAAACAACGTTCTAGTTTTGTTATTTATGAACGTCAGTTACAAAATTTTGAATAGGTCTGAACATAGCGGGGGAGTATAATAATTATTTACACAAACGCCGTCCACTTTAAGCCGCTGAATAAAAAACAAAATCACTACGGAATTCATTTGTTTTAAATGATCGCTGAGTATGTCACACTATATTTTCATACGTGGGTACTATGAACATTACCCTCTGTATAACCTAACCACACATATTTCAGTAGCACAACGATGAATTGAACATTTTCGTCTGACATTCTCGTCGGAACATTTAATTTCAATAAACAAAATGTGATATTATTTTGCTTACTACTGCTACTTGAACGAGCTTTGTGTATAGACGTATTTATAAATCAATTTCCATAGAAATGACGGCGATAATATGCGCTGAAATTCACTATGTTACCCTTATAAGAAATAAACTTGTTTAAATTTTTATGAGATTATTTAGTTACAATCATATATTCATGTAATTATAAAAAAAAAAATAGAATCAATTGGGTATATTAAAGTCATTGTATATATTATATTCAACTTTAATTATAAAATATATATGCATAATTTATACAGTTTTGATCAACTATTACAATTTTAAGTCGTGAAAAAAATACCTTTTGAAAATGCAATAAAAACCCGTGTAATAACTATGTCGTGTCGATAATTATTTAAAATTTAAAATGACGACCAATACTGTTTGGAGGTTTATAAAATAAATTTGATAACACCAGTAAACACAATGTGTTTTGTTACAATTTTTTTGTCATAGAATACTCTTAATACGATTAAGCTCTAAAAAAACGCATACAATTCATTGTTTTGTTAAATACATACATTAAATATATTTGACAATTTACAAATTTAACTAATTATTATTTATTTCTATTATAAAACGCGTATGATTCATTTACTGTGACTAAAATAGCGTTGAATATTAATATTTGTTTATTATTATTGATTCGTCTACCAATAATAATTATGTAAATATTATAGATATATTATTATTTCTGATCTACGTATTTTAATGGCATACGAGAAATTAATCCCAATATTACATCATTTTACTGGCGTTTAAACGGTTGATTTATTTTATAAGAACTGTATGTCAACTTGAAAATTTGTCGTTTTTGTCGGAGTTTATTTTGACGGCTGCTTAAAATAATATTGTAATAATGGAGAACGCAAATTCCGCCGACAATTTTTTAAATTTTTTTATTTATTGCGTTTTCCTGTGATTTCCTGGGTGTTTTCCAAATTCGCACGCGCAACAAAGTTACAAAAGTTATTCCAGTCCTCAGATGATTTTCGTTTTGAATTCGAAACCGCGAGTACCCATAACAACTATAACTTATTTGAGTACCACTTTTCCATTCAAGTTCCAAACTAAAAGTATGAACATAAATCTTATTTGGCATAGTATTGAAATAAAGCTGCGGTTTCCGGTAAAGCTTATTTTATCCAATATAATATACTTACAACGTAAAATTTCCCAGTCATATGTAATAGTTTCTGAAAACGTAGAATTGAATTCATTCTTTCTGAATATAATAATTAGAAGCATACGAATACGAATGATATGTGTATAACAACGTGTTACTAATTGTGGTTGTGCATAAAGAAATTAACAATGATGGTCATATCCTAGTTAAAATTTAAAGGTAAGTTGAATTGAATTCAATTATATAATAACGGGTTATTTTTTTATGTATTAAATTTAAATTTAAATTTAACATTACACTGTCTTGGAAATTGAAGACCAAATATTATTCAGAACGTAAATATTTCAAAACTAGTATAGATTTTATAGATTTTTGGCAATAAAAATATAATGAAATCAAATAAATTTATTAAAAAAAGAAATTATTCGAATTAAAACGCATAAACACAAAGTGAATAATAAAGGATAATTAAAATTATATAATTGGCACTGTATTTTCCCATTTAAATATATATTTCAATTTTTGAATAATAAAGTATTATAGAAGTATTAACATTTTATTTACTTCATTAATTAATTAATTTCCAATAAATATAAATACATTTACATTATCAACATAATATAAAATCGTTGTTGTGCCCTGAAATAGTATTATTTACGCTATAACGGCGCTATGTATAGGCAATTCTGATACATTACTGTTAAGAACACGTCATATCCGTAAATAAATCATAATGGATTTAATGATCGATTGAAATATTGTGATATAAACTTCAAACACAGTAACAAACTATTTAACATATTATAAATTTAATATTAATAAATACTTTTAATATTTTAATATTTACAATACATTTATGTACATGTAAATATGTCACGAGTTAGGCGATATACCTATACAATTTCATGTAAAATATTACTATTGGTCATTGAATTACGTCAACAATAATTTAGTATAGTAAAAATTAAATTTCAATAATTAAATCGATCAATTATTAACTTCTACAAGTATAACGTAAAAGAAAATTAAATTTGGCCTAATAAATCTTTTTTCAATTATAAAAATACCACACAATCGCTAGGTTTAGCGATATTTTTGTAAATAAATAATAACTCGAACTTTTTAATTGTTTAATCTATTTTTCTGATAGATATAAGCATATAAATGTTAATATATAGTAAAACCGTCATGTATATGCAATAAAAATATCAACAGTATTTACAATTATTTTATTTTATACCTGTAGTAAGAAGTGAAATAATTAATAAATTTAATTTATAAATAATGACAATACTCAATATAGTGTAAGCCAAACAAGACTAAAAGTTGATTTTTTTTTCAAATAATTCATAAAGACAATAATTTTTAATTAAAGTTTGAAAGATTTAAGAAAGTTGGAAATATTTGTATTGTTTATAGAATGTATCAGAATAATCTTACAATGAAAATTGCTCCACTGGGATATGATACATAAAACCGAAATCCGCATTTAAAGTATATTCGAGGTGGGTGGCGTAAAAATAATATAATATAATTTATAATTTTAGATTATATAGCCGAGCTCGATAAATTGTTTTGTACATATTGTGTTTTGAACTTAAATTAATTTGAAAATTATTTCATATCGATTACTGAAGCTATGTAGAATTAAGTTTTATGATGGTATTGTTTCAGTATTTATGTGCAAACGAAATATTATAAAATAGTATGAATAATGGCTTTAAATACTTATTAATTATTATATATTGAATAACATTTATCTTGTTGTTATTATTTTTATATTTTTCAATTATTATTAGGACTCATATTAACACCCTTTTTTCACAATACCATGGTCTTAAAAATTTATTGGACCATCAATAAAAAAAAATTATAAATGGATGAAGGTATTGTATCATTTTTACTGTCAATTATGATAATATATGCATCGGTTTTATAGAATTTACAAATAAATTATTAAGTATGTCTAATAATATTATGCGAGCAAAATTAATAAAATAATATATTATTTACTTAAGAAAATTAATTAAAATATATCAATAAATATTTAAAATAAGATATAAATAACATACCAATAATATAAAATGTTTGATGTTTGTTGTAATTTATCCTGTTAAATATATACATTATACATATATGTAGATTACAATATTATAAACTTAGATGTGTATTTAGTCTTATTTACATTTTGTTTTAATTTACATAAAATACTAATTAATTTTATTTTACATAGACTTATATTAAAGTTGTATTTTATTTTATTAAGTTTAGCTGTCATTTTATAAAAACACGTAAATTATTTGATTTCAAAAAGAACTTACAGTTATAAATTATTGTTGATAAATAGATAGTATCTATTTACTATAGTTTTTGGAAACTTATAAATTGATTTGTTTAAAATGTTATGATAACGATTATTAACAAATATTCAGTACCTTTACCTGTTGTTGGAAATAAACTTTAATGTGTAGATTTTTATACCTAATAATAAATGTTTACCGTGAAATATTTTATTTTAATTAAAATTTAATTTAAATAAAAAAATCCTTCATAATATTAACAAAATAATATTTTTAAACTAACTATATAAATTGCATGCAGTTAAAGTTCAATGTACACGGAAATTCGTATTTTATTTTAATAGTTATGTTTATGGATACTTAATATATATACAATTTTAAATTAATTATATTTTATACATGGTTTTGTTAATATTCGCTTGAAGAAATAAATATTATTGCGAAATATGTATTATTCATTGTACCCATTTATGGGTTTGGTTTCAGAAAATCAATTAGACTAACGTACTGTATAATTGTGGAAATAAAATAATGTGTTATTGATTACATATTGAAATGTTTGAGCTAGACCATTAAAATGAATACAATTGATAATGTAAAAATATTACTACCATGACGGAATAAATTTGTTGTGAAAGTAGTATTTCATAATGTGAGTAATACGCATAATATTATACATTAAAATATTTAAGTCGTAGTTTCGATTCATAAAATCTAAATGATTGATCGACTATTGTTGTTGTTTTTAAATTAAAAGCCATTTTATAGTTATTATTAATATTATATTTATTCTGAAGATATTTCAAATGAATGTACCTAATTTAAAGTTTGATTAAAGTTAACGATTTGATAAAACGGAATACGTTGTTATTATTATTTTGTTTTTATAGTAAAATAAAACTATTGATCAGGTATTTGATTTATTTTAGTATTTTAGATTGAACTTTAGATATTAAACATTTCATTTTTCAACATGTTGTTTTAATGTTACTGATTATTGTTTTTTTTTTTTTCAATATAAATTAAATATATTAAACAACGAAACAAAGATATTTTAACAACAATGAATGTACCTGATTTATCATAGAAATTGAGAAATAAATATAAAACTTCAAAAATAATTGTTATTTCCAAATAAATTCCTAGAGATTTTATTGTACTGTTTAAGAAACTCTTCTTAAAAGTAAAATAAAAAAAAATTTGGTTTGTTGGTCACGAAGTTACTAAAATAATTTTAAATATTATATTTTCTTTTTTTAAGGTAACATTGTATCAAATTAATTTATTTCTAGTGCTATTACTATACTTATTTTATATTTAACTGTGAAACTATTAAAATAATTATTATATTTTTGGTAATTTAATTTATAAACTAAAAAGACGAATTATTTTAAAAATATATGTTTTTCTGTATATCATGCATAGTATAATGTGTTTATTAAAATAAATTACTTATTATTATATATTAAGATTTTAAATGCATCAACAACTATAGACGTAGGTTTTTTAAAAGTTAATTTTGTTTTTTTTTAATTAATAATAATAACTTAATATTAATATAAATACCAATGTATGTCAGTAGCGTATTTTGGATTTTGTCAAGTGGGAATATGGAATGGCAATATTTAATTGACCAAGATGAAGCTTCCTTATTATATCTTCATAGTAAACAATGCATGTTAGGTAAACAATTTCGATATTTTTATTTTTTTTTAATTTCTTATTCTTATAAGTAAAAAAAAAATAATTTGATCTACTTGTAAAAAATATTACAATAACGATCTTACGGTAATATTGGAGACACGTATTCACAATTAAAGTTTACAATGGTTTCATTAAGACGAATAATAGATAATAATAATAATAAAAATAAATTAGAGTCGCATTAAAGTTTGAACATTTGAAACACTTTATACGTACAACCGGGTACAAGCATAATATGCTATAATAACATTTAAGGATAAATATTAAAGCGATCGTAGTCTGAATTGTACAATTTTTTTTAAAATTAATATCGTCATACGATGGCTCGAGAGAATATGGAAACGTACTAGTTTAATTATTTTGAACTAAGAAGTTAAGACGTTATCGGTTTATTTTAAATTTCATAATAGGATGACAAAATGAATTGCTCGTAATATCCATTCGAAATACAGTATAATTAAATCAACAATTGTTATCGACTTTTGTAAAATATTTTCTACTTATAAAACCCACGCGTAACCGAGTTGGATATATAATTGATAAGATCTGATACCGATTTTCATATATAGAATTTTGGTTGTTTTAAATCGTTTTCATTTTCCGCTGATGTGAAATATATTCGATACATCGTATATTTACAACACCACAACGACTCTGTAGGTAAAGTGAACTATCTATTAGATTTATTAATTAGTAGAAATGGAAAATGTACGTAAATTTTGTAATTATTGGTATATAATGGATCACGTAGAGACATAGGGACACACTCGAGTACACCTATTTGTACTAATTAATAAATGTATAACAATAATATGGGTTATTTTGATTATTAACTGATTAGTTGGTACTTAATTTTTCTAGTTTTAGTAGTGTATTTTTAGCTTATAAAAAGAAAATTATACAATACACAAAACGTGTGTAAAGATGATTAAACTGTATAAGCATAGGTTTTTAAAGATATGCAATTTAAAGAATAAATGATAATTATGATATTGAACTTACAAGTACAAGAATTAAAAGTCTAGAAAAAAGTATAAAACTATAGTTTAATAATTAAATACAATTTTTTATTTTTTTTTTTTAAATTAGAAAATATTATATCCCAATATTTTCAAGTTAGACTGAATACATAATTGGCAATAATTATATTACATAGTTAGTTAAAATGCACGTTTCTTATAAATATTATTGTTATATTTATAAATGTTATCTCCGTTTTAAATAATTCAAATTTTTTAACATTTTTTTCTTCTTTTTTAGATTTTATATTTTAACATAATATATAATTTGCATAATGCAATTTATCATTTATTCAATAATATTTAAAACATTTAATTTGCAATAGCATTATTTTTCTATTACAATCAGACTGGATGTAAATAACATTCATTTTAGATTTTGAGTAAAGCAAGGAATATATTGGTTTTATAAAGATATTATTATTACTCTTTTTTAAACACATTTTTTTATATGTCTGAAAATATATTTTCGGTAGAAATAATGGTCTGATTACATCAAATAGGGTATGCTTTCTGTACCAAATTGCATTTAGTTAGTACTTCATTTAGCTCATTTAGAATTTCTCAAAAGTTTTTCCTTGAGAGAAAATAAACTACCAAAAATTGGTGGAAAATTGGTAAAATTACGATTTCCGTTATTTCGACTTTGTTTATTTCGTGATAAATAATTGAGTTTTGATCGTAGGGACTTGAACATTTTTTGGAGTATTCTCATAGGTAGTTTATACACGTGGTGAACTTTTTGAACAGCTTATTAGATAGAAAATTTAAAATCAAACCATTCTGTAGTATCTTTTAGATTCTGAGGAATATATTGGTTTTATAAAGATTTTTTTTTTTATTTATGTCTGAAAATATTTTTTCATGCGTAATTTACATGCATGGTAAAATTTTGGAACATATTGTCATTTTAATATATTTTATTACATTGAGTTTCGCTCAGAATCGTATTTTCGAATGCAATATCATTTCATTCAAATCCTTATTATAATAAACCACTAATTTCTCCGAGGACCAAAAGTACGAAGAATGAAGTCCAAAATCGACGTTTCCGCTTTTTTATATAATTAAAATCACGGTTCTATTGCTCATGATAACAATTAATACATAATTAAAGAACATAAAAAGTAAAATGAATATACAATAGCAATAAAGTTTTAATGAAATTTTTCATTCAGACATTATGTTTAAGGAAAAGATATTCAGAGTTCAGACGATTGGCGACTGCGGATGTTGCGAAATAGAGAGAGAGAGAGACACACAGAGGACGGGATAATATCTTATTCGATGTATACGGTTATTATGGTTACGGTACACGATCTTGTCGGGAAACGCCGCGACGGCAGAAGTATATTTACGCGGGTTTTACGCACGTATAATAATAATATATCGCAAGATGTTTTTGTGTTAGAACTTTTGTGCTCCGGTTATGTATACATACTCATCGTATCACAATATACTAATATATATATATATATATATATATATATATATATATTATTTTATTATTTATATAGAGAGATATTTTCGGCGAATTCCGGCACAGCGGTCTTTATTTTATTTTCCAAACCATTACGTCGCGCGGTTTTTAGCAGTCAACGACTTTTCCGCCCCTCGGCATTACTACTTTACCGCAACCATTCTACTGGTTGGAAACGTGTGCGGTTAAAACAAAAGAGAGAGAAAGAGAGAGAGAGAGAGAGAAAGAGAGTGTAAACGTCCACCGCCGGAGAAAACATCTTGAACCCGGCGATAATATTCATAATAAGCGACTATGATATTATAATATTATATTTCTTTTGTCTTCGATTTAAATTACGACCGTTCAACATTGTCGTCGTCGACGTCGCATATACAGATGATACGCGGGGTCGTTTGTCAACCGGAGTGAACGCGTTTACGGACGTGTAAACCATACCGCGACCGCGGTATTCCTCCGCCACCGCCGCCGCCTGTACAATGTTCCGTATCACAATATGTAAAATTATGAAAATTGTGTAAAACAAAAACCAGAAAAAAATATTATCATCCGCTTGTGCGGGTATTATAGTACGGTTCAAGAATTCGCTTTTTGTTATGATAATATACTGTAGATGTCTGCGATTTCGTTTTACACGACCTCTCTCGCAGTCATTACACTACGATTTAATAATAATGGATTTTGTTTTTCTAGTCGGACTCGGTCGACGATTTAAAAGGGTGAATCAATGAAAATCATGAAAACAATGGGGCATTGCCCCCCCCCCCCTACCCACCACGAATCCTGAAAAATAATAATTTTAATTTTTAATTTTTACGTAATATTATATTGATCTTGTAATATAATTTAGCATAGATATCCATAGTGTATATTATTATAGTATGAACAGGATTTACATGGATTTGCGTATGTTTCCGTTTAATAATGCAGAACATGCTAAGTGAGCACAATATACGTTTCATAATAATGAAATTGAGAAAACACATTTTTTTTTTTTTTTTAGTGCATATTTTCGTAAATTTTGACTATTTTGAACATATTTACGACTTTTTTCATTTTTAACGCATATTTGGTTGTTTTATAATGAAATATAAAATGCATTCGAATGTTTATTGAAAAATTTACGATAATTGTTAATAAAAATGAATTTTAATTTGTGCGAGTGCAAGATATTATTTTAGTATTTATTTTTCTGATAAATATTTCTTTATTCTTATTGCCTAATATTACCTTTGCAAGTTTCGACTTACATAGTTTGTTCTTCATACAACTATAATAATGGTCGTTGTATTGTTCAATTAATTTATTTCTTTAAATTCTAGTTCAATACAATTTAAATTTGAGCACCAAAGTAAATTATTTTTAATATTTTTTATTATTGTTGTAATATTTATTCTTATCAATATCTGGGTAACATTGAGTTTTTATATATGTATATTAAAATAAAGGAGGTTTAAGTTTTTTTTATTATTATGTAGTTTTAATAATGTACCTAATTATTATTATTGTTAACTATTTTTTATTAATAATTTTATCAGTGTTTAAAAATCGGTATTGTATACTGGTTAGTTACAAAATTTAAATCGAAATTGGAAAAAAATGTAAAACGGTATTCAAAATCAAAATCGAAACCGATAAATATTGAATACTTTAATCCAAAATCGAAAAAAAATTGCGTAAGTCGAAACGGAAAAATATGAACAGTAACTATTTAATTTTAACTTTATAAGTTAATAGGAATAACGATTATATGAATCATGAATTGTATTGATTTAAAATTAAAATTTATTAATTAATGTAATACATTTTATTATTATTTTTTTTTTTTTTTGTATTTCAGTTAACTTGTGTGAATGAGATGGAGATTAATCCTCGTGAAAATGGAGATGATGGTCAACTTCTATTATCTTATGATACTAGGACTCGAATATTTTTTAGTATTTTCGTTGAAGATTTTTTTTTTCTTCGCGTACATTTTATTGAAATTCCGGATGTCCGATTTTTATATAAATATAATTATATTGTGTAAGCATTTAAAAAATATTCTATTATGTTAAGAATATTTTTATTATACTACAGCGGTCGTTTCGAGCACGGTCGTGTTCCGCTGAAATTTCCCAGATCGTACAAATAAATATTGTTCTACTACCGGGTTGGTTTGCATTTATGGTTCACGGGCCATTTTTGTTTTTTATAATATTTTGGCCGTTGTGAGTATTGAAGCAAAATATGTTTTTACAAACACGTGTTTATTGTTACTATCGCTACAATACTTTATACCTAACTAGTTCTTGTAGAAAATGCAAAATCAACATTCGAATCGTTTTTTTTTCCCTCTTTGTAAATTTGGATAAGGTATACTTTAATTAACATTTAAATAATGAACGGATTTTATTTGATCAGATGTCATAAAATTACATATTAGACATCATATTATATTTATTATCTCATAGATGTTAATGAATATTTTTAATCGATTAGTTTAGGTACTTGAACGATAGAATTTTATACGATTCAATAATATTATTATTTTTTTTACCTACTAAAATTATGTGAATTATTTGCAAATATATTTTATGTTATGAATGTAAATTTTTTCTATGATATTTAAGTATAAATATCAACTTATATGTATATATCTAGCTATCAATTATTTCAGTTGTGTTTAATTGTTCATTTTAAGTAATTGTTTAGTATGCATTAATAATATATATTTTAAAAAAAAAAACAAATTCACGATTAATATACATATAATTAAATTAATGCTAATTAGAGGAAAACATTGTAATTATAAATTTGTTTTAATGTCCTAACTCATTATGAACCATAAATTAGCAATTATAAAATTAAAAAGAAAAACCATTCTTCAGCGAAAAGAATAGTTTTGTACAGTTGCTTGTAAAAATATAAACTACAACCATTAAGGAACAAAACGTGACATTTTTAAATACATTATTTTAAAGATAAAAAAAAAAGTAATTTGTATTTCAATAACTTACTAGTTCATATAGTTACTTTTAAAAATTGTTTAACATTATACATGTTAATTTTTAATAAAATTAACTCGTATATTTAGCAAAAAACAAATTATATATTAGTAGATAATATTAATATAATTTTGTTGATAGCTAATTAATAATGTTTGGCATAACTTTTTTTATATTATAAATTCATTTCCAATTTTATATATTTTTATTTTATTTTTTAAAACAGTTATTAGTTTATTTATTTATAGAATTAGTAATATTAAGAAGATATAATGAGAAAATCAAAATAACGATTGAATTTAAAAAAAAAATTAATTATATATTTTAACCCTTTAGTTATTTATTAAAGTACTGCTTATATTATGACATGATTCTCCGTAACCTAACGATAATAAATGTATTAATTTTAAATCATTTTAAAATTTTTAATTCTTGAAATATTTATAAAATTTTTTTTTACTATTTTATTATAAATCTTTAGATGTCAGTTTTCTTATAGTATCGATATACTCGAACTACATAGAATTTAATTACTCAATAAAAATGTCTTGATTAAGAGTTTCTTTAAATATCATTGATCTTATAACAGACTGCTCGTAATATAAATAGTCGTAAAAAGAATGCTTTATCGTAAATATAATATCTTCAGAATAAGAAGAAGTATATTAGTATATATTATTTTCTGATCAATTTTAAATATTACTACAGTATAAATATCGTCAGCTTTGAAAATAAAAATTATTTAAATAGGTTCCTCTGTTTGATACAAATAAAAGAAATCCAAAATATTCGTCGAAATCATATTATTATTTTGAACCAATCTTGAGTAAAGCAAAAAATAATATTAGGAATGAAATAAAAATTTATCGAATGTCAAATCATTAATATTTAATTGGTTGAAGCAATTTTATTATTTGTTCGTACATTAATAGTTAAAAAACAATATTTTAGTACAACAATTGAATAAATCAAATTATTATACATAGAAATCCAATAAATTTTTACCCGTTAATTGAAAGTAAATGGGACAAAGGAATAAAGATGAATAAAAAAAACTACTTATTGTATTATTACAAGTAGTAATAATAGTATTATTATGTCGTTAAATATTTTAGCTGCTTACGATGGATGGAGTAATAAGACCTGTATATTCGAAAATAATTGATAAATAAATTTTAGATTCTGAGCGAAGCGAAGAATGTTTTGGTTTTACAAAGATGTTTTTTTTTTTTTTTTTGATGTATGAAAACACTTTTTCGGGTAGAAGTAATAGTCCGATTACCACAAGTAGGTTATGCTTTCGGTTGGAAATCGTGTCTAGTTGGTACTTTATTTAGCTCATTTTTCGAATTTCTCAAAAGTTTTTCCGTGGAAGGGGAAAAACTACAAAAAAAATGATGAAAGATCGGCAAAATTACGATTTCTGTTATTTTAATTTTTTTAATTTCGTAATAACTAATTGAGTTTTGATCTTAGGGACTTGAAATTTTTTTTGAGTGCTAACATAGGTAATATACATATGTGGTACAATTTTAGAACGGATTGATTCAATATTTGGCCCATTATGGAACTTTGAACTTTTTTCCAAAAATGTTTAATATTTCCGGCAATTTTTAGTTTATCGCTTTGAAAATTTTTATTTGTAGTACTGAATTTCTAATTTTTAAACATTTAATAATTTCATTGTTTAGCCAATACTCTTTGTTTTACACTTAATATTAAAACATGTAGTTTCGTGTTATTTACTGAAGTCGTTCCTTGGAATTATTCTCATACTCTATTATTGGTGATGTGGTTTATTCTATCGATTATAGTGTTTTAATCTCGGTTTTATCTTTACAATATCGCATACTCATATTAAAAATATTCCATGAAAAGCATTTAAGATTTTAGAATTTATTAAAAAAGAGTGTTTGAGAAATTCAAACATGTTTTTGTCTGTCTTATTGTTGATTATGACTCGGTGATTTGGGATCCACAAACTGTAATTAACTTAAGCGTGTACTGAGTATATTATTTAATTTTCTTAAATATATTATCTTAAAATTAAATTGTCAACCTCATGATTATTCTTTAGTTCTTAATTTGCTTAATAATTCCTCCTTAGCTGATCGTCGCCATTGTCAAAAAATTGAATTTCTTAAAATTATTCGTTCAGGTTATGTCGACTCCTTCCCGTCTTGAACTTATTAACTTAAAAGTACCCTAGCTTTAAATGACTATAATGGTTATATGTTATGAATATATTTTGGGCCACGTCCGTTATTATTATAAATAAGTAAAATTTAAATATCTTCATTGTTTTTCAGGAAGATTACAAAAAAAAAAAAAAAAAAAATAGATCTGTGGTTTTTAACTTTTTTCCTCTATTTAAAAAAAAAAAAAAATTATAACCTCCCTACCAGTTATTTTGTATGATTTTTTTTCTAAACGTTTTTATAATATTTTTGATAATTGTAGATAAAATTACAATACGAAACACAATCAATGTAGATATTTATTATCTTTATCTTTTTAGCACGGCACTAGACAATATTATATTATATTATAATAATTTTTATGTTCGGTTTAAATACGTTGCGAAATAAAAGGAACACGATAGAATAGTTATCGAAAAAAAAAAAAAAATACAATAAACTCGAAATATTCAATCGTAACAAAAATTATGCGCTAACGAATAAAAAAAAAAAAAAATTAAAAAAAAGTCAGTCCGGTTTGTTTGTTATTCTATATATTATTCTGTTTATTTATTATTATTATTTTTTTTTTTTTTTAACATGTTACGTTATACGTATTTCACTTTTAATTGGTTTTAAAACGATACTTGAGCCTGCGGTGGCGTCCCTTCACAGAGAGGGTCGAAATGTAGATTAGAGGCGAACCGCAATGATTTCAATCGACGTGAATAATGCTCCGGGAAAACCCACCGTACCCCTACGCGGATACTGCGCTACCTCATCCGCCGCCAAACAACTATGCCTCCACCGAAACCAACCCCGTCGCCGTTACCGCGTCCGGACAACAACACGAAGCGCTATTTGATTGATAATAACGAACTCGCGCCGCCACTGGCGGTCGATCGTGCGCCGCAATACCGCGCTAACGCCACTGCCGCCCCTACCGCCGAGAGTACACATGACGTTTTCGGTCGGACGTTATTAATCATCTAGGAACCGCTCGTCCCCACTCGTACCCGCTCGTCGCCGCTCGTCCGGCCGGTTATGCTTTTACGACGGTCTTACAATTACCGCGGTCCTTTGACGACCTCCGCCGCTGTTATCTGATAATGACTCGCGCAAAACGAACTTACTCAAACACACACAAAATATATTCTATTATATAATATAATGTATAGAATTTTTTTCATAAAAAACTGAAAAAAAATATGTCTAAAAGTCACTAGGATGTCAAATTATTATTATTTTTTCTTCCTTTATTGTCGATTACGGTGCACAGAGGAGATAGATAAATGATCTATCGTATTTGGCCGACAAACAAAAGTAAATGTTGTCCCATTTGATTTTTAAGTAAAACACCGTATAAAACGTGGCCTAAAAATTTTAAGCTTCCAAACAAATTTTAGATTAAATTTTTTTTTTTGTTTTATCTTGTAACATGTAATTTTTATCAATATTTTTAATACAATTTAACCAAGTAGGTACATCAGATTAATATAATTTACGATGATTTTTGATTTTTGTATTTTATGTTATATACATAAGTATATAATTTAGTTTTACTAAACATTTAATTGAGTAAATTACAAAAATACAATATAGTTTTTAATATTCAAATCTATTAAAGTTTGCCATAATATCCCTATTGTAGCTTAAACGATTCGATAATGTATTAATGTATTTTGAAAATTTCTCATGAGTACAATTAAATTTATAACTTCGATAAACAATAATATATTTATTCAGTAAATAAGCGATTTCCACAGGAAACTTATTTAATATAATATGGTTTAGATGACCAGAGAAAAAACAAATTTTAGTATAATTATTATATATATTTTATTTTGTTTTACCATCGATAGTTCAATTTTTTTTTAATTTCAAATGAAATATGAAAAATAATCAATTTTATTATATTTTAGAACAATTAGTTTAAGTTATCGAATTTCCCATTATACCAAGAAACATAACTAATTATCTATTGTTTTCCAATTATGTTCTGTATAACGTTTAGGTTGTAGTTTGCTTATTTCTATCGTTGTTGTATGCAATGGACTACAATTGTCGATGATAATAATAATATTATTATAATAGAAACAACGGTACGAAAACACGTTTTATCATGTCTTGCAATTAAAAAATCTAATTATCTATGTTATATAAAATTGTAAACTGATGATTTATTGTACGATTATCATAAGTTTGTCATATGTTCATTTCATTTTAATACCTGTATAATATTTTGATGCTGATATTGAAGAAATTATATTGTGGAGATTTATAAAAGTATAAATACTTAGATATCAGTCGCCAAATAATATCACTCAAAATAATATAGTAATTGACTCATTTAATTGTTTAAATAACATTTTCATACGTATATTTCTTGAAGCTCACTTAACTATACGACCTAACTGTTATAAACATGGGCAAGATGTTTCAATAATTATTACAAATTTTACAGTATTATAATTTTAGTTTTTACAGATTTATGTTATCTAATTGCATTGATAATTTTTTAGCAATAATTAATTTTAAACCGTTTATTTTCTAAAGGAAGATTGATATTTAAAATGTTCTATCTCAAACTTTATTCTCAAGATGTTGGAGAGGTACCAACATAAATTATATTACACTGCTTTTCAAAACACGTATGCACAACCAAACATACATTTTTTTTTTTACATATATATTATATACAAGCTTTATATAGATTTACTTTTGTAAGTTTTTAACTTTTTTTTATTTTAGAAAGGAATTTCTTCTTACCTCATATTTAACATTTATAATTTTAAGCAAAAAAAAAATTTTCTTAATTTTTCTAAATATTTAAAACGTTTCAATTTAATAAAACAATTTTATAATTATTTTTCCCTTAAATAATTCAAATTTCTCTACATGAATAATTTTATTTTCCATGGGAAACAAGGAACATTATATAATAGGATAAGTAAAGGGATAAATTAATTTCATACGTATGATACAATCTAAGTTTGTTTTATTTTATTATTGATTATTGTATAAACTATAAATAGATATATGTATTTTCTTTGTTAAATTAAAATTTTTGTAATTTTCAACAATTCATTAGGCATATTGTAATAGGTAGTATTGTTTATATTTTCTACTATTCGTCATGAAAACGACATTGTTAAATGAAAATAAAACACGTATATTAAACAATACTTTGCACATTGTTTAAGAAAAAAATTATGTAATGAATATAATTCATGACAATCATAATATTATACATGTTGAACACAAAGAAAAATATGTAATACCATAAATAACATGTTTAAATTTTAGTAATACTAATAAAACTTGAGAAATATAAAATTAATGAAATACAATATTAATTTCGGTGATGAAGTAATTTTGTAATATTTACTAACATTTGAAAATTGAAATTCTAATTTCAAAGGTATTTAAATAAACATTAACAAATGTATAGAGTTATGTACGTGGATGTATATTTATCGTCTTGAGCAGACAAGCGTAAAATTAAAATCTAAAGGTCCATTGTATTTGTACATCATATAACTTTTATATATTTCCCTGTTCTTAGACTTTCGTTAGACTATTGGTTTAGTTCTACTTGGTACACAGTGGAATTTTAATCATCAAAATTAAAAATACTACTGTAAGTGTTTTAACGAACAATAATACACAGCTAATAATACATACCTAATCATAAAAAATCAATACAAATTATTGATTAGAATAATTTACGAATATTAACTATGTTACTTAAAAAGAAGATAGGTATCTTCTTTTTAATACGTACAATTATATTTTCATCAAATGCATATCAAAAATAAATAGTACATAAAAGAAAATATTCTCATCGCGTTAAATATAACTTTTAGCAAACTATTTCTCGTTTGAGCCATAATTCACCATTTCACCAACAATAATAATATTGTTATCATAATATAATAATCGTTATAAAACTAATTTTACTGGAAATTAATGCAAGTTAGTTCGAGAACCAATTCAGAGTCCGTGCATAATAGCATAGGAGGTATTGTAGCGAATAGGACCGTAAATATGATTCGGAAACGTATTCACAAAATAATAATAATAATGTGTTATGGTAAGTTTTGAATGTATACACAAAAATGCGAATAACGGCAATTTATTATCGTTCTAAAACGATAAATATGTAACATAGTAATATATATATATATATATATTATATTGTTCTGTCGTTATAAAATCTATGCTTGTGTGTGAAAGCTAAAATAATATATTAGAGGTATATATTATAAATCTCGGGAAAAAAACATCAAAGTTCGCGGTAGTCACGATGTAAATTGCGTTTTTTAAGCGATGAACATAAAACACGGATAATGTGATTTTTTTTCTGACGCTATCTACTATCGTACTTATTAAATAATAATAAACGGTCGAAAAAAAAAACTAAAACTACATCATGAATAACAAATTAAAAAAAAAAAAACAAAAAATAAACAATGACGTACACGTCGTACGTGTGTGATAAATCACGCGGAAAAGTGTTACGCATTGTATAAAATGACAAACTTCGTGTGAAAGTATAGAACGTCTATTCTAAACGTAGCATGACGGTAAATAATACTCGTTTGACCCATAATGCGTAATAGTACTTTTGACAATATCTATACCACTTATACCGGATTAACGTTTATTATGGTTCTCTAAGTGGTAAGATGATATAGATCGAACCGTACAAAGGTTTAAAGATACCCAATATAATAATTATTATTATCTTCTTTGATACCAACCACGAGGTAACTATTATGTTTGGACCACTTGGAAACGTGGTCTAGATAAGACAATTTGAACTATATATAGCTAAAATAATATTATTATTTCATAATGGTTTTATAAATGTTTTTGTAATAATAGAATTTAAAAATTTTAATTGTTGGGTAAAATAAACGGAACTGTTATTATTGAATCAAATTAATTTTTAGTGTCGCTAATTATTGTTAATTTATTGAAATATTCATTCGACAAATTTTCCATCACGTACCGTTGTCATTAAAAAATGAGAGCACAATCATAATTTAATGAATTGATTATATAGAATATTATATGACGGTTGTGAAACGATGATGTTGATCATACAATACATACATATTATATTTTTATATTTCGTATGTAATCTATATGATTATCATATCAATTATTATTTTAACTAAAATGATAATTAGTGTTTTTACGTCTGAAAAAATGTACAGTTTTTGATTCAATCATTACTTTAAATAATATGTCATATTCATCTCCGTTAACTTCTATTTTCAATTCACACACAAATGTTGGGTGACAATGTAAAAAGCGCAATATTGTCATGTTTATTAAAATATTCGATCTATACATCTAGGCTGGTGTTTATCGATTAACGTCATTTAATTAAGGTAAAACGTACTATTTTCGATGGAAATAAAACAATTTGATCAAATCAAAATTTTAGTAGACTATATTAAAGTATAAAATAAAATATTTAAAAATTTTTTGCCTTCAAAATTTTAATAAACGTTTAATAGTTTTGACCTTTTTAACAACTCTTAAATTAGGCTGTATTCGATGTACAGATGAAAATGGCGTCTTTCCAAAAAATAAATAAAACACCAAAATGTACGTTTTGCAATGAACATTTTTAATTTTTTTTTTTATCGATCAAACATTATAATTATCAGCTACAATTTTTATTTTACATTGAATAATAATTGTATCTATTTATAGTTTCAGTTTGTTCTTATAAAATTTAACGATTCTAGATTTGTTATCGTTTTAATCACGGTGATTCGAATTTCGAGTTGATAATTTGATATAGTCACTCGACGGCTTGAAAATATATTCGTCTCATTTACGGTAAGCCCTGTGGGTACGATGAGTTCTGGTTATAACCAATCGGGATAGGGTGTCGGAATGTGCTTGTAAAGACACACGAGCAATGATATTGTATACATATAGAAGATATAAAATAGTTTTTATTCGCTTTCTGGCATGCCCTCATTAAGAATTCAGCTGTGCCTTCGGTATACTTTTCGTTTTTGTTCGAAACCACCGCGTATCGGTTGGTGGTTGCGATATAGTATAGTATTCGCTTAATTCCCAAAACTTTGGAGATTTCGCTGTTTCTGATACAATGTAATGTACGCAGACCATTCGGTTTTCTCTCCTCTGACTCCGCCGCGAAACAAACAACACAATATAATAATAATGATAATATAAAACCACGTGTATAAATCTTATTACCATAATATACATATACATATATATTATATTATTACTATACAACTACACTGGTTTATGGTAACTGCGCGTATGTGTGTTAACGCGGTCGTGCGAATGTGTAATTTGCCGTGCATAATGACCACGGTCTTGTAATTCTGCGCGCGCGCGCTCGTAGGGTGACCGGACGAGGCTGCAAAATAAGCCTTATTATTGCGTATATCTATAACCCTCCCGTTTGTCGTGTCATCGGAGCGACAATACCATGGTCGCGGTATATTCGTATACACCACTCGAGCTCGCTTTGTTTTTTGCACACTGCAGTATACAATCATTTCACCGCCATCCATAATATAGCAATATTAATTACACACCGCAACGAAAATTATTTTATTCTATTTATATGATTATAATATAAATCTGCTATTTTGTGTATTGTTCTTCGTCGGTTAAATTACGAATAATATTATTATCTTTCTAATGTTTTTTTTATATTTTTTTTATTTTAATTTTAGCATATTTATATTAATTATAATGATTATAGTATTAACTATAAACACGACGTTGCGGTTCGTAAAATTCTCTGCGACTATTTTATTTCGCGTTAATAATAATATTACTTTTGAACTTTAAAGGACTTTCAATCAAATCGTACGATTCGATAAATCGCAGATATTTTATTTCTTTAACTTAATTGTTGTGTTTCGTTGTTTAAATTTTACCTCAATTACAATTAAGTTCTATGCAATTATACCTATCTACTATATTTTTTTTCAAATCCATAAATTGGTCTACGATATGTTACGTTTTCTCCAGAATTCTCTACCTCGTGAGATGTTTGTATGAATCGACTGTTGTGTTTTTGATTTCTCGACTTTAAAGATGGGCCGGTTCCAGTAGTTAACACATATACGTTTTATGTCACTTAAAGGTATACAATAATATATACTGTAACGTGCCAACTATTTATCAATCTCAATCAATAAAAAACAATTCTGTCTTATAACTTTTATTTCATTTAACTATAAAATTATATGTTTTTACAATTTAAGAACACTACTGGTTCAATTTAGTGTATAGAGGTATTCTGTTATGCTGGTCGTCTTGATCGTCTTCTTCTGGTCGTCTGTCTTTTATTTCTCAGGTGCTTCTTTTATATCCATTCGTTGTACTTGGCCTTTCACAATGTTGTTGTTTACCTGCTTTTTGTTATTCCTTTTCTTGATTAATTATTGCACGACCTATTTTATTACTATTTTTAGGTACAATAATATGTTATTGCCAATTGCAAAATACCAAGTCTAACTTTATAATTAACAATACATATTATTATTATTATAAATAAGATATGATTCTGAATAGATTCAACTAAGAAGTGTGTTCTGATCAGTGTTAGGAACAAATAACAAAAAAATTATCTGGATAAAGATAAAGATAACAACACTAAATTTTATCTAAGATACAGATAAAAGATAAAAATATTTTAATCTTGATAAATTACAGATAATTATAGAAAATTAAATTAAACTAATGTGTGTAAGTACATGCCTGTATAATATGTTTATTTTTTTGATTGTTTACTTTAAAAATAATATTTCCAAGAATACATACTAAAATAACGCACACATAAGAGAACCCATGGCTGTTCTAAGGCAGTCGGGTGGCAGGGGTCACCTGTCAATTTTCGTGTCGTGGACTGTAAAATTAATAATTAACAACATTGAAAAGATATTTACGAGTATTGTATATTTATGTTAACGAAATAATGTTTATTATTATCAGGGATCGTAAGTTCATGCAATAAAAAATGCATCAATAAGCATTAAAATATGCACTAAAAAAATCCAAAATATGCATTTATATGCCCTAAAATTTTTAAATCATGTACTCATAATATGCATTATGTAAAAAAATATGAACATTTTTAAAAATAATAATAATAATTTATTATTATATGTCATGTACATATTAAAATTGGTTTAAAGATAGTTACAAAATACAAAACCCGAAATAGATTAATAGAATCTCACGTATTTGCTTGTCAGACTTATAAATTGTCATGATCATCTAGATATTACGTCAATATGAATTATATATTATTTATTATTTATATTAATTTTAGATAATCGTACAGCGAATACGGAAATAATAAACGGATGGATTATTTTTATTAATAAATATTAATTAGAATTTGAGAAATTTCTCAATAAATAAATAATAATAATATTATATTTTATGGAATTTTGTTTAGCGGACGTCGGTGATGGTAACTTGTTGTCTGTTTTTATTATTCCTATTTTAATTACAATTTAAAAATATTCATTAACTTCTGGGAAATAACATCGGTCGCAATTTGTACTAATATAGGCTATTTATATAAATTAATTAGTATATTTTAGATATATTTATAACCGAACACAGAATATTAATTACTAATAAGTAATAAATATTTAATAGGAATAATGTATAGTCTTTTCAGAATAACGTCATATATTTTTAGCCTGGGATGTATTTTACGTAAAAGTTGTGCCTGAGACAATGAGAATAAAAATAAAACATTTTCGAAAAAATATAGCTAATTTTCACAAAAATATTTATCTTATGAATTTATCTAGATAAGTGACATTTTTAGCTAAAATAAATACTTAGATAACTTATATTTATTTATTTGAAATAAGATATAAGATAAAAAAAAATAATTATCTAGATAAGTCCCAACACTGGTTCTGATTATGAAAAGAATATTAAATGATAGTAATAGAATATTGATTATATTAATATTCTAAGATTCTGAATGGAGTAAATTAAAACCAATATTCATAGAATACTAAAAGAATATTCCTATGATTATTCTCTTCACACTAAAAATGGGTACACAGGAATGCTCTTGTAATGAATTATGGAGTAATTTAGAATATTAGTAATTAATTGTTGAATAATTTGTTTATTACACATTATTATAAATATCCCATGGATATTCGTTACATTAATTTTGTGTAAATTGGGTAAGTACAATAGGAATATAAAACAAAACTAATTTTCATTTTCTAATAAAAACTACGCTTTTATCTAGAAAAATTATTATTTGGCCAATTTTTAGAAAATAAACCCCTAAATATTTATTTAATTAATTAATTAATTAGTCCCCTAATTAGTCATACAAAATCACACTTTTAAAGAGAAAAACTGAATTAAATGTGTGTAAAATTGGATGATTTCTATTTTAATAAAAAATAGTTTAGATACACTAGGATTATATGACTTAAATGGTAAATATTTATTCAGAAAATATAGTTATAAGGTATATTTAATTTAAAAAAATGACAATTTGCTCGTTGTATTATTATATTAAACATTGTGTGTTTAGATAAAAAACTGTTGTTACTTCTGTCTAACGTGTTTTCCAAGAAAGGTTATTGCGAGTGTTTCTATAAAATGGTCTAGATTACAGTGATTACACCATTACTCTTTAGCCGAGACGACAAAAGTCAGGTTCAATATAATGTTATTATATAACAGTAATTTAATTTTCTCGAAACAAATCTCCAATATTCACTACTCTTTATTGCTTAATTGTATTTATTTGGTATATTTAATGATAGACTTGATACAATTTTCGTAACGTATATTTGAACTGACCGAGAGGTAAACATACATTTTTAAGACTTTTATTGTATTACATATTTTTGATATATTTAACTTATTTTGACGTACAAAGTTTTACGAAATGGACATTTTTTTTCTATAAAATAAATCAATTACATCACACATTCTTCAACTTCTTATACCAATTGATCAACATAATCATATATCATTTTTTTTTTTTTTTTTCATTGTATGTCTATCAACTTTAATATGATGGAAATCATCATTTGAAACGTGATAAATATACTTGTTAGTCAATTTTGTCAGTCAATTTGGTCGTATCATAATTATTGTTCATCTGTACGGTTAAATCATTGGTTTCCAATTGGTAGATCACATGGTTCATAGATTTGTTTGAGATGATCCGCGGTTTTAAGATTTTATTTTCATTTTCGTTTAGTTTAAACAAATATTTTAAATTAATTATTTTAAGAATTCCTTAAAATGTTAAAGAACAGCGTGAATTACATTATTTTGTATTATTATTTCATAATAAATAATAATTAATCTGGTATTTATAAATTCATTTTTTTTTTTATAATATTTACTGTATTTTATTACATATATCTAATATTCAGTAGGTTTATTAGAAAACCGCTACCTAAACTGTTTCCCCCCATTTATCTTGTATTTTACCCTCCCACCTACCATTATATTTAACTCGAGTTGATTTGCGAAACACTGGTTTAAATAAATAAATAAATAAATAAATAAACAAATTTCTATATTGTATATTTTCAACAAAGACACGTAGTTATTATAACATATAATAAGAAGTCCAAGAATTTTACATGGAAAAATGTTTACCAAGAACCATAAAATAATTTATGCAACTCTTTTAAGTTTCAGTATAAGTTTATTGTTAGTTATATATTATTTACGTATTTTAATTTCAATCGTTTTTAATGTGTTCGTAGAAAATTATACTTTTACATTTTTTTTTTTTACGTTTCGCTCTAAAATGTTAATTTTCTTTTATATTAAATTTGCAGTACGTTATACGAAAGGTCAGATTCCGTCGGTTATCACTAATGAGTGATGATGAAGATACAATGTAATAATACAAAATGGTTATACAGCTATAGATTCACTTTTTCTGTCCTTTTCATGAAAATAAATAGATAGGTATATTATCTATTTTATCTTTTGATAATTATAGCTAAAATCTATATCAAAATTTTTAATATTTTAATAATAATTATGTAACTTAAATATGCGAGTTGTAGTATAATTTCAAAATAAATTACATTATTGAACACTAATTAAATCTAATTGTTATGATAACTAGTCCAGTTCATCTTGATACTTCACGTCATAATATAAGTCACGAACCAAATCAGAGGTTTAAAAACATTAAGAAAACTGTTTAACTATGCTGATGGTCACAATTTTCGTCAGATTATTAAAACAGAATTAATGTTGCGTTTTCGGTAGGAAATTATTCCACATCTTATTAGATATTGTCTTAGATATTAATTGTTAGTCATTTGTAGTAACTATGTATTTACTAGGTAATTTATCTTAATATGTATCAACGATACATATCCAAATGTTAAGCGCGTAAATAATTTATAGTATTATAATTATACATTTTTTCAAAAAAATCGTGCCGTATTCTTTATAACAAATATATAATATTAATATGTAATCGGTAAAACATAAAAAAAAAAAAATCGCCATACACGTTTCAAAAACATACGTTTGATGAATGATGAACGATCGAACCACGATGACGACGACGGAGTAGGATATAAAAACACAATAACGAGAATTTGAAGTTATATATTGTAACAAGCATTTCCACTCACGTCTTTTAAGTACAAACCCGAACGCTCAGTCATCACGTGGTTCGACTCCATTACGTGCACCGCTGTCGTGCGATTTATTTCGCAAAAGTTATTTTAAAACGTAATAATATTATGATACGCATTTATTGTTTCATTCTCAAATATTTCTCACGTAAACTCGGAATATCGTAAAATAAAAGTGTAAGTGGTAAAAAAAAAATATTAAAATCTGGCAATCACGCAGTCCGAAGAACGCTATATTTTCTTCTCGGTTAGATATAATTTTATTTTTGATCGTAAACAATGAAAGTTTAAAAACACTTTAAACATTTGAATTTCAATCTATTATGTGTGCGTGTATGTGTATGTAGGTGTTGTTTTTTTTTTCTAACGAAATTAATCAAATACGCCTAATTTCACGTATACCTGCCACGAGCGACATTTCATTACGACGTTTTTCTTGTTTTCGGATAGTTTGTTTTTATTTATTTTTTATTTTTTTAATTGTTTTTTCCACGTCTCTCGATCTTTTTAGACGTAAACATTACACATAGGTATATACCATGTGGTTACCTGGTGCTCTGTATATGGTAATAACGCTAATTTATTATTTTTTAATCGATCCCCGCGCACACCTCCGACGCGTTTCGGCCTGGGCCTTACACTCGAGCCGAAAATGATTTATCGCGCATCTCCCTCGAGTGTAATTAATAAAATAATGCAGCGCCGCCGCAGCTATACACTGTCCAGGATACATATATATTTACAGGTCCGATGTGGTCGGTGTCGCTGAAAATATTGTCAACGAATAATTCATATTATACACACACGACCGTTATTAAACTTTTGCAGAACACGATTGTTATATTATTATTATAATTATTATTTGGACGATACATTATGTATAAATATATATATAAGTCGTTAAAAAATTCAAAATTAACGTCCGTACCCGAAGTTCGGTATAAACCCGTTGTATTTGTCCTTAACTATACGTTACCGTTGTCACCGAAATTATATATTATCAATGTATATAATCTTCATCTAATTTAATAGCCTATTTTATTTTATTTCGCATTCTAGTTATAATAATTTAAAAATAAATAATACCTATTAATATGTTTAATCAAAACCAATTATTCGTCTCAATTGTGATATTTTGTATTATACAAATTATGACATTAAAACAATAATAAACATTTTTTTTCTTTTTTTTTTTGAAAAAATATTAGTATTTTATAACCAGGACACTTAGATAAACGTGTTTAGCAATGAATTTCGTATATGTAATATTATTTTTATTTCGAATTTTATAAAATAAATATGAAAATTCTATTGTTGTTCAAAGACCTTAAATCCAGTGAACTGCAACATTAACAGCCGTGTATTATTGGGTATTGATTAATTTTCATATGTTACGGATAATGTGTTCGGTTCTTGCTAATGTTACTTTTAATATCCTTGGGCTTTGGCTAATGACAAAATTACTAGATTTGACTATATATAATGGGAAAATCGATAGTACTTTAGATTGGCTATTGTATTTTATTTAATCATTTATCAAAAAAAATAAATCACTGACAATTGTTTTATTATTCATACAGTTTTTTACCATTAAAAACTATTCTCCTCCTGATTCAGTAAATATAACACATCTAATTTCTGGAAATTTCAAAACATTACCTTCAGATTATTCTCTTATAAAACGAAATCAAAGTTTTATTATATCTCCTGGAAAATGTATTTTTCTATCAAATCTATACATTTTTTTAGGATAAATAACAGTAATTCTTAATATTGTACTTAAATTAAAATAATCATTGATTTTTCAATTCCCTTTTAAATATTTAAAGTAGTTATAACCTTTTAAATTATAATAATTTATTCATTGATTCATTAGTTCTTATCAGAAGAATGTTTAATGATTTAAGATTTTTTTAAACTAATCACCTTTTTATAATTATATAAATATATATATATACATCTGAATTTCTAAACAGTAAATAATATACACATTAATTATTTAAAACATTTGCTTTCCCACGAATAAAAATGTTTTAGTAAATATAAATATTCATTTTTTTAAATTTTAAGTCACAATTTTTTTTTAAACGCCTTAAAATTTTAACATTTCACATAGATCCTTGATTTTTGTGTTTTTAAAAGTCTAAAGACACTTTTTCTGGTAGAAGTAATGATCCGATTACCATAAGTTGATATGCTTTCAGTATCAAATTGTATCTACTTGGTACTAATACTTTTCAATAGTATTTTGTTGGAATAAAAAAAACCACCAAAATAGGTTGAAAAACTGCAAAATGCACGAAAACTGTGATTTTGACTAATTTGATTTTATATATTATAGTAATATAACTAATGCAACTTTTAATCTATAGGTACTTGAAAATTTGTTTGAATTCTCTCATAGATAGCTTACATACGTGATTGGAACGGATTAATATTATTAATGCAATATTATTGCATTCAAATCTTAATTATAAATAATAATAAAATATAATAAACCACAAATTTCTCCGAGGACTGAAGAGGCGAAGGAAAAACGTCCATTATCGACTTCCCGGCTTTTTTTATGTTGCATTTCTTTTTCGCATTTAATTTTACTAATTATATGGAATAATCAAAATCTAAAGTAATTTTTAACTGTGTAAAACCAACGTTTATTTTTGCATTTTATAATTCCGTTTAATAAAAAAAAATAACATTTTTAACAATTGAGTTTTTAGTTTTAGTTATATTTTGATACTTTATAAAAGTATTTATTAAAATATATACGATAAAAGTTAACAAGACATTGCAGATCAATAATTATATTAAAATTAAATTTTAAATGTTATTAAATAAATAAAAACTATTATAAACTTTATTAATATTTTAAAACTAAATTTTTATTTAATTATAAAGGTTAAATAAATTTAAAAATTATACTTTAAATAGTAAAACCTATTGTTAGTAAATACATAAATATAAATGAGTCAATCGTAATTACTAATTAGATTTAAAATACGAATTCAATTTTATTACGATAAGTAAATATCGATTGACACATGTTTATTTTACTTAATTACAAAATTGTATCATAAAAGTTTTATTATAATGAAATTATTTTTATGTTACGGAATAAGTGAGTGGGTATAATATATTTTATTAAATAATAATAATAATATAAAAAAAAAAAAAAATGGTTATGACAATTGAAAACAATTTATTGTTGTTGTTGAACAAATTTTAAGAATTGTAATATGTACTTAACCCGTCATTGTTGACGGTATAAGAATTTCGATTATAAAATTGCTATATTTGGAAGAAATGATTTAAGTATCATTCAATTTTGACAGAATAATATTTAAATGTATATTTTTATTTTATAATTAGAGTCGTTAATGAAAATAAATATGAAGAAACGAGTTACAAATAAATCAACAATATAATATTTTCTATGTCCAAAGTTGATAATATATATACTATAAAAAAAAAGAAAATAATTAGAACAATACACGAATAATATTATTTAATAGCTTGGTTATTTTTAATTTTTAGAAAAATTGAATTTTTTTCTTCAACTTTTTAAAAGTTAATTTTTTTTACATCATTTTTAATAGTTTTTAATTTTAAATATAGTTTTATAATTTCAAAAATTGAATAGTATATATTTCTATCAAAAATAATATATCTTTTAATAAGTAAGTGAGACTCTCACACGTCAATAAAGGTACACAAAATATAACGTCACCAACTACGGGTTAAATTTTCAAAAAATAAATAATAATTGTTTGAAATATGGATATAATGGGTTTAATTAATGAATAATAAAAAAAACATATCGCACGTTTACCTCTATATATAGTAGGTACGTGGGAATTCATAATATTATGATTTACAACGATTTTTATTTATTATATTTTTTTTTTTTGTACTCGAATTATGATAATTATTTAATTGTGTTTATAATGCAAAGCGTTTGTTTCCATTACGATTACGATCATAATAACATAATTTAATATTTACCTTGGTTAGTAATGTACGTAATTAACATTTTTTTTATCGTATGCAAACTATTACGAATTGTCTGAATAAATCATTTGAGATTATATTATCATATTTAATATAATTTAAAATTTAAACGTCGCGATCTCGAACCGCATACTTTTAAAACAGGGTCAAAAATCTATTCTACCGTTAAAAATATGCAGTACCTTCACGTATTATTATACGCACTTGGTGCGATAGACGTTTGATTTGGTTGACCGCGAAAGACTTCTCATCCTCCGCTGCTAAACGTTTACACAAACGCCCGAATTTCGTAGACACGGCCATTTCGCTTTCATCGACCGACAAATGTTGCACACGCAGAGAACGGGATCGCGGACGAACAGTAATAGAGCTTTTCGAGTTATATTAAAACGGTAAATCCTATTACGGAGATAACGAACGCGACTCAATACATACACAAATATGAGTATATATATATATATATATATACACGATGCGAAATTTTGAGGACGATATCCACACGACAGTCCACCGGTACAATTCAATTATACCGACACTCTGAAAAATACGTGCACCGAATGATATATATATATATATATATATATGAAATACCCGGTGTATACCAATTACCAAGTTTGTGGTATCCGTATCTCGAACGCGGTTCGTTTTCATCATTTCACGTGTCGCCGCCAAAGTCTCCGGAAACAAATTCGACAAACGGTAAAAATCGTTTTTTTTCTAACAAAAAAGTAGTGAAAAAACAAATTTGATGATATGAATTAATCATAAACGCACTGATAATGTATGCATATATAAATATATACCTATAACAACCGCATGACGAATGGATCGATTTATATAACTTTACAATCGTGTTTTTTTCCCCACAATTGAGAACATTTGACTATAATAATCAATCTCCTTAAATATGTGTGATATACAAATTAAAATAATCGAAAAGCACATCACTCTTATGATATTATATATTAGTAACACTTAAGGCTCGATCAAAACCGTTTTAAGAAATAAATTGAGTAAAACTCTGATCGGAAAACTTCGAACTATCCCTCCACGGCCTTCAGGTTATCTCCGGAGATGCATTAACATCTCACTCGGTCTGAAGACGTGTTTAAGAATTTATCATGGAAACAATGAGATAATATTTCATCATAGACGTGAGCGAAATATAATGTATTCATTGCAGATGAACCAACACTGGTTACATCACGGTTAAAAAAAAATATTTTACGATGATACAATTTTTATATACAAAATAAAAATTGAACAAGGGGTCGTAAATAAATACGTAATGTTATACGTATTATATTATTGTATAGCCGTCCCATGTCGAAACAGTCATTTTCGTGATTAGTACCCATTGTCGTCCTATACGAATAACTGCCGAAGAAATCCAATTATCCATTTTTTGTCTCGTGACAATGAAAATTAAAAAAATAATATAATAAAACAGCATAATACATGACCAATGTTGTAAATATGTGTTTTTTTTAGTTTAAAAGGGTTAAAATAACGCATACTAATAGGAATGCGTATAACAATAGCTGAGATGGTAAACAATATTGTTTAGTGACATTATAGTATCTTTCGGAAGATCGAAAGATGTCAAGACAAGTATTGTCTGGTTTCCTTTTTTTTTTAACGAATTTCCTATTTTATTTTTTTCTCCATCGAAAGAGACAAGTTGGCGAAAAATGTTTGATAGATAAAACGCTGATCATATATGCTTGCAAAAAAAAAAAAAAAATATATTAATATTGCAGTTGTGACGAAAATCTTAAAACTATAGCAATATGTATATGCATGAAATATGTTGCGTGAACCCAACATATTTATGATATTATATTTAAATATTTGGCAGAAAACATGATATTCTTCTATTATACATTACTCGTTTAATCAGAAACCTAATTTCATGTCTGCTTTATGATGTCCTGTATTTCTATACAGGACTAATAATTTTTTTTTATGGAGTTTTATCCGTCATAATAATTTTCCTATAATATTATGCTAAAGCATTTAAATTTTACATATAACATAAACGCTATAAATACAAAAATGTTTCTCATTCAAATTAAATCTGACAAACATAAAACTAAATGTTTACCCACATTTTCTGAAAGTGTAGTTAAACATAATGAAATATCTACTTTTTTTATTTAGAAACTAAAATAGACACAATTTGAGTTATCCTTTTATTAACAAATGTATATCAATAATTATAGTTGAGCATTTAGAAATAAATTTCATAAATTTATCAATAAAATAATAAAATATTATTATATTTTTAAATAAATTTTATTTACTAAACTTAAATATCGTAACTCTTAGTATTATATTTAATACAGAACATACACATCGCGAACAAAAAAATAGAATATTTTGACCAAGAAGCCAAATTTATAATAATCATAATCTTAATCTTTGACGTTCTCTAAAGACTTTAACGTTGTACGTCAAACTTTAATGTTCTAGAGGTATTTCCAAATCTTATATTTTTACTTATGGACAGTAATCTTTAATGTCTTTTTTTTGTCAAGTTAAAAAATTACAAATGTAATCAATTTAAAAATGAGTCTCGTGAAATTAGCGGTTGAACATCGAGCATTAATTTTTTCGATAGCGCCAACATTTAGTGCTCAATCATTAATAATTAGTGTTACTAAAATGAAAATTAGTGCTCTGTCCATAATAAAAAATTATTAGGGGTGCTTACCTGTCTCCACTAACATCACGGTGCTTAATACCTGATTTCAGTGGGCTATACTTCAACATTAATTTTTTCTTAATAATTTTAATTAAACCGAAATTTAGTGCTCAATTATTGCTGAACGAATGATAACAATTTCAATATTAGTGCTCTATTATCCAACTAGGAATTAGTTTTTTGCGATGGCACAGGTAAACTTAAAGTACCCCAATTAATAGAAATATTTAGTGACTATTCATAAATGGTGTGTTCTTAGCAAATACAAGTAATCTATGCAAGTAAAATATGTGACTTAGTGTGACGAAAAAATGAGAAATCTTTTTTTTTCGAATGTAGCATAACTACTAATTAAATAATAACACAAATATAAAATATCCTATTCCTTGTGATTTTTTGCAAAATTTTACCCTCATATGATGGGTCACTTTATTTTACATAAAAGGACACAAAATGGTGTCAAAATTGCTGTTCAAAATCATTAAATATCATTTTGGTAATCCATTTTATATTATTGTAATTTAATGCTAATAATTATGTATTGTTCTATACTTAAATCGCCTTGATGCAGGTGTGAATTTAAAAGGTGTAAGAGTAAGGTTATTGTATTATATTATTATTATTATTTTATTATAATTATAAAGATTTTAAAGTGCTGATAATTAATAATCAAAAATATCGATTCTGTGAGAAAGGAGATTCTTAAAAATATTATTCAGTCGGAATCTAATAAATTTCGTCATAATTAATTTCTCCAAAATATTGCATAAAATTTGTGTTTATACAAATCTATACTAACTTAATATATACAATAAAATTAAATATTTACATAAAATCTTCAACGAATAGTACTTTATGTTATAATAATATGATTATAAATATTTTTAAATCATTATTAGTTATTAAAAATAAATATTAACGGAAAATTCCTAGTATAAAAAAGATGAGTTATGACATAATTATAATTTGGAGCACCACTTAACAGAAATTTGTAACATTTATATAAAATAATGTGACCCATCATATTAGGATAGAAATTTGCAAAAAATCATATAGAGTAGGATATTTTATATTTATATTATTATTTTATGAGGAATTACGCTAAGTCCGAAATTTCAAAGCTAATTAAAAACGAAAAAAAACCGTGTCTCATTTTTTCATCACATGAAGTCACATATGATTACTTGTATTGGCTAAAGATACATCCTGAATATTCACTAAATATTTGTATTAAATTGGGGTGCTTTAAGTTTACTTTAGTCATAAAGCCAATTCCTCGTTGGGAAATGGAGCGCTAATTTATAAATTGGTATCACTAATCAACATCAAATGAGCATTGGCACTATCGAAAAAATTATTTCTCGATGTTCACACGCTAACTTCACAAACCTTTAAAAATGTTTAATTGTTTTTCAAATTTTTAGGATAATTTGTTCAACTATTGCATATTTATAATATTATTGGTACTAGAAGTATACAACATAATAATGTGTATAGGTATTACAAAATTTTCTACCAAAATCTTATAAGTTATAGTGTATATTTTTATTTTTTTACAATTTAACTTTTCATGTAAATTGACAGTGAAAGCATTTTTTTTTTTAACAATTTAATAAAAAACAATTTTATTTTCAATATTCTCTAATAATTGTTTTTTTTTTTATATATAAACTCTATGTTCAGTAATATAGCAAATTGAACAAATCGAATTTCATTTTCGATAGTGAGGAAGTTTTTTATTCTTCATGCATACATTTTTTCTAACAGAATGAATGATCCAAAACTTTTATATAAACCCTCTATAGATTGGACGTTTTTCAATAGCTTTCCCAGTATATAAATATATATATAAAAACAAATTGTTAAAAAGGAATCTAGTTATTTACGACATACGCACGTTTTAATAGATTCTATTGAGGTTATTTCAAGCAAAAATAGTTCTAAAAATTTTCCCTTACTATCATATATTTAATATTCGAACGAACTCGATAATATTATGACTTTTAGACGATTATCAACAATTTTTGTATTTATGATGTACAATAAACTATTTTATGTTTCAATCTTCAATAATAATATTAATATTTGATTAACTTAATGAGTTAATGAATAGTTAGAACAATAGGTACCACTCAAACTATAAAACCGTATGTTTTGCCAATTATATATGTTAAAAAATCATCTAAATTTTTTTTTTTTTGTGTCATCTACTCTTCACTTTTCAAACCACAATAATACTCACAAAGTCACAAACCACAATAATATGTTACATTTACCTACTTTAATAAACGTGTAATATACTTATCATAATCTCAAGAAATTTTAATTAAATTAATTAGGTAGATACCTATTATTATTCTGTTAAAATAGAAATTATTAACGTCATAACAGTTTAATATTAGTAAACTTTGATCAGTGAGAATTACTAGTGATACTCATACATACTAGTAAGTATGTAACTTAACCCATTACTAATAATACATATTAGTGAAACTATCAGACATTAGGTAAAAACCAACTTAAAAACTCTTAACATGACTTTAGTGTAGTAATTGTTTAATTCTGAAACCTGTAATTTTTATTTAAACCAATAATATATTTTCTAAATAATTATTCAATATCATATTATCTTTGATTTTCATTCACCTATAAATACTTTAAAGACGTAAAAGTTGCGTTTGGTATATTGTAAATCAAATGAAGTTATCTATTTTCCTTTGCAGAAATAAATATATTATTTTAAAGGTAAACATTTATCTAATATCTTGACAATGTTTTATTTAAAAATTTATTTACTTGACATTAGGTAGTATAAATAATGTACTTTTGGACTTATTCGAGATAAGTCTCATAAACAGCTAGACCGATTATATTTTTACTTGCAAACCTAATGTAAATAATCGAAACATCTGTGATTTGATTAATCTAAAATAATATTATTATATGACAAAATGCATTTTAGATTTTGAGCAAAGCGAAGAATGTATTGGTTTTAAAATAATATTTTTAATATATGTATATGCCTGAGGACACTTTTTTGGGTAGAAATAATGGTCCAATTACCGTGAATAGGGTATGATTTCTGTAGAAAATTGTACTTATTGGTACTTTAATTATCTCATTTTTTGAATTTCCTAAAATGTTTTCTTTAGTAGAAGAAAAACAACCAACAAATGACGTAAAAATAGTAAAATTCACGAAATCGTTTTTAGATTTTCATATAATTTTAAACTTTGGAATTGTAAATTTTTTTTAGTATTCTCATAGGTAATTTTTACACGTGGTAAAATTTTGTAATGGATTATCAGTATAGCGTATTGTATTTTGTATAAAGTATTGTATTGAGTTTCATTCAGAATCGTATTTTTAAATGCAATAATATTATTGTATTCAAATATTAATTATAATAAACCTCCAATTTCTCCAAAGGGACGAGAGAGGAACATCCAAAATCGACTTTCCTGCTTTTTATATATATGTAAACAGATACATGTTATCTTGCACATAAAACGCAAAAGGTAATCTCAATTATTGTTTTTCTTTTCAAATATCTTAATTTTAGATATTTTTAGACTTTCAACGTATCTAAAATCTGACGTCTGATGTTTTTAGAGCTTTTATAATTAGATCGTCGTATATTTTTTTTGTCGGTGGTCGACATTGTGATGTTATCTTGACTGTTACTGAAAAAGGAATAAAATCATTTAATCAAAAGTGTTACTTTTAAGTGTAGGTATCTATTGCCAACTATGATTTTGTGAATAGACATCCCAAAACAACTCATTATTTTGGTGTGCGAATGCGTGCATAGTATACTACAAAGAATGATTAAAATTTCGTATGGCAAAATTGGTCAGAATCAATGATGGCATGAACTTATTTTTTTAACGACACAACATGTTTTTTTAATCCATTTTATTGACAATTTTGTTCTTATATTCTATATTTATAGTTACAATATATACTAAATTATTAAATAATAACTAATAACAATAATCATAATTCGTAAGGCGTAATGTCCTAATTTAACTAACCCACACCTATCTTAAATGACGAAACTGCGTAATTATAACACTGATCACGCCGCCACTGGTCAGAATTACATAATACGATCTCAATGTTATTTCCATTATTTTTGTAATATAAAATTCTGAACACCCTTTATAATGTAATTATCCTTTATATAAATATTATTATTGTATCAGCCAATATTTTTACAATTTAAAAAACAAATGTAAAGTATAGTATGTTCCATAAAAGTTTAATAATTAATAAATATGTTGTTATACATATTGTTTTCTTTTTATTATTATTGAAGGCTTTTCGTCGACGCACAAAGGGTTCAATTCGACCCCCAGATAGCCACAGGCTTCATGTGCGTTGTGGCGTATGAACTCTTGAGTAAGCCGAAAAACTTAATCATTTGGTTAACTAAAAAATGATGTTCTAATTGACTAAAAACTGATTGACATAATATTATGATTGTTGCCAACCAATAAAATTATGTTATTTTGTAAATGAATAAAGAGGATTTAATATTGCTCTTCAAATAGTAGTCAATCCTATATTTTTGGAAATTATTTGACTGTGCATTAATAAATATAAAATATATTAATGTATATTATTTTTAAGTTTTTTTGATATTTCACATATTGAGTATTTTTTTGAATTTGACTGCGTGAATAATGTTTTAGTTTGATAAATGTTTTCATTAGGATAAACAAAATTATTTTTAAATTTTACAAATCGTTTAAATTTATTAATTATCATCATTCAATTAATATTTACAACAAAAATAAATATTTATTTTTAAAGTAACAAATTAAATTGTTTTAAAAAACAATTATTTTTTATATTTATTACAATATAATTAGTCATTTAAAAATAAGAACATAATTTCTTTATATAATATCTATTTAAATTTGTTCTTAGAGCACATTATTTCCCATTTAGAATATTTGAAATCACAGTTTAATCGACTAATAAAGTATTATACACGTTGTAGTGTTCATGAAAACGCGACAAGTCCTATAATTCGTTATCATGATAAAACAAAATGAACGAAAATATTATTATGTGTTAAGAGTATTCGCTCCGTCAATTCCTGATAAGTTTCTTAAACCGAATGACAATACCATCATATTGCCATCCCGTTCTAGGTTATCCCGTCTAGACAACAATGCAAACTTCATAGTACACAAATTATAATATTTATCGAAAGATGCTTACGGACTACTGGTTAAATAAAACGTTGAACGACTTTAAGTTTTTGGATACTTATTATATTTCTTTTACTTTTTTATATCGAATAAACTCTATTACTCTAGTCTTAATAATAACCTCTCATTATTTAATGTATATAACCTGTATCATACAATGTATTTTAAAGTTCAGACTGTATGTTACATTAAGTTTGATAAGGTAATGTTATCTTTGGAATTACATGGTTAAAAAACAATCATTAGTAATCATCATTGTACAATATAATATTAATTATTATTATTCGCGTGTTTTCACGATCGGTTGAATTTAAATATTTATTCAATTATAAATGTCACGTTCGATTATAAAGATTATTGTAATACAGGCATTAAGTAAAAAATGTGTTCTTATCGAGTTCTTAGAGTCTGTTTATTGGATTTGTATGAATTAAAGAAATATAAAAATGAAAATGACAAAAAGTAATTAAATTTATGTTTATTTATTCATTGTAAGTACACGTCGAAATTTTACATTTAAAATAAACAATATTTGTTTTATAAAGGAGAAAACATGTTTCTGAGACGCTAAAGTTCCGTCATTCGTAAAAATAAAATAATATTATATTAAATGATATTATTATCAAAGCATATCGTTAACATTTTACGGACCTGGTATGTTATAGTTATTATGTTATGTGTACTAGATAATTTAGTAAAAAGCTCAAAACAATTTTATGGAACATTAGCTTAGTTGTTTTTTGGGTAGATTATTTTATACAATATTATAGTCTTAATACAAATTGCGGTACATTAATAAAAATGTTAATAAAAAAATAAACATAAAACATTTATTTTACATTTGTAAAAGTTATCATGTAGTTAAAACGAGTCCATTTGCTTAAAATATAAAGATTAATATGAAGAAACAATAAAATATAATATACTCCGATTTCTGAAGTATAAACAAAGAATATAAATAACATGTCATTTTTCACATTATAGGAATTTCTTAGTAAAATATTAAATTTTAAAATATAAAATATGTTAAATTATTTATTATTATTCTAGGCATTATTGAACTACCTAGTGTATTTTCATACCTAACTGAGTTAAAATTAAATTTTCACCATACAAATAAATAAAAAAAAATATAGAGAATAATGATAATTAATAACCTCTTTTTTCGTTATACATGCATTGGCTCAAAAAAGATACCTATAATATATATATAGGAATAACCGTATACATATTATAGTTGATATCTTACAAAAATCGTATACAATAATTTAATTTTTTTTTTTTATTAGTTTAGTAAATCGTCTTGAGTGCTCCCTAAAAAGCAGTTTAAACTCACTACAAAATATATTCTATATAAATAATAATTATTAACATAAACGTGATTTTGACCGGATATCAGTTATAATATTATCATACTGAAAATACCGGTTGCTATGATTTGTAAGTTTTTATTTAAATAACCAGCTATCGACTTTTAGGTTTTTGTAATACAGCTATCGTTGAAAACAATATAACTAATATTTTTGAACTTTACTATTAGAATTTTTGACAAACTTAACATAATATTAGTATCAGTACGAAAATAGCATAAGAACAATTATACAAGTATCGATAAACTCCGAGGAAAATGTTTTAGCCATCTTTCAGAAATTTCGTATCGTTTGTAGATATTCGTTATTCTATATACATATGCAGAAATTCGTATACTGTGGTCGAAATTCAATTTAACTTCAACCGGGCGCGTACGTGTAATAATATAATGCAGCGGTCGTTTTTACGACTGCCGTAAATCGTGTCATTTATTGTCTGAAACGGCGCGAAGTTCACTAAAACGCACACGTGGTCCGGACATAACTACGTTGCCAGAGCATCATTGAGAGTGCATTTGTATGCTGGACGGATACGGATATCCGATACGTATATATGACCGGACTTAACATTTGAACAATAAACGAAACATTTAGCGAGTTTCGTCTGAGAAAACAATGTTTATGAAAATCCGCTTCATACCAGGTACCTATACCGCTATACTACCTATACCCAGGTACTGGTATATAATACAATATACGGTTTCGTTGGTTTCCCGAAATTCTATATTACCTAGCTACCGTAATTGGCCTTTTTGTGTTTAACATTTACCTCCGCCGCCGCAACTGTCCTTTTATTTTTTTGTGTACATTTTTTGAGTAATTTTTTTTTTTTTTTTAATATCTGGCCGTGTTCTTTAGAAAAATATCGTTAGTTTTAAAATATCACATAGTCGGTGGTGAATTCGTATAAGGTGGCTGGGAAAAGAAAATAATAAAACATCGAAGAAAAAAAAATACAACATAATTTGTTATGCTGATAAAAATGTGTACACACCTCGTTTTGTTTCGACTGCAATAATATTATGATTTGTTATCGTCATGCGTAATGTTATATTCTCTTTCATGTAATATATTAAATAACAAAACAAAAATATTACGTTTTTTATGTGTAGTGTATTTATTTAAATCAGCGTGTATTGCGTGACCTAGATAAAAAATTCGATATTTTTTTGTATTCGCAAATCATATAATAATATGCTATTAATAATAATAATAATAATATCTACTCGCTACATATGATGCGGCCAAAACCCCTGTACGAGTAACGTCGTATAGTCGTTTTCAGCAATCGACCACCCTTCACCGGTGTGGTAATCACTTGACCCCTGTACCGGGTATTCGGTCACCTTGACGGTGGGACCCATCATCGCCAGCATGAAAAAAAAAAAAGTACTAAAAAATTTAATAAATCAACAGAATGCACATTATTGTGTTCCGACGGCCAACAGCGTCGGCGGTCGTCTTTAGCGATATTTTCATCGAAATACGTATACGGACGGAATTTCAATAAGCTCGCGGCGAATAATAATAATAATAATAATAATATACTATATATAGTCAATAGGTCAGGTAGTTCCTGGTCCCGTCGATTTAACATTTTAACGTGTTCTGACGCATCGTACACGTACCGAGTGGTATATAACGCGTATACCGTGTGGTCACGACACGTGTTCAACCGACTAAGCTGATGGATTTACCGACTAATTAAAACGCACGATCGCGACTTCGATACTGTTCCCTGTCGGATCGTAAAATCATACTATTATTATCCACCCCAACGCCCCCGAAAATCTATTTGGGAATTTTGCGTGAGAATGTTATTTTACTCGGAATCAATACCGTAATGTCGATATATCATATAATACGACCCATAATTGATATAAAATAAATTGATTATGGACCACATGAGGCTATATGTCGTTCAAGTCTAGGAACTTGGAGTGGTCTCTTTTTTTTATCAACAGAAGAAAACGGTTCTTTATGCCTCGGAGTCGTTTTCCTAAGTAATATAAAACTATTAATTAATATAATCAGCGCAGTTTAAGCATAAAAAATATAGTATTTTAATAACGGGAGAAAATATAGTAATCAAACATTTTCGCGTGATAAGCTTAAATATCCCATCCATTCATTTCGAATATTATCACATTGTATACTCGTACATCCATTGTCCGTATTTGAATAAAATAAGAACATTTTCGCCTATACACAAACCCGAAAAACTTTTTACTATTAATCTGAAACACATACAATTTTGGTACCTGCGGCAGTGGTTACCGTTGGTGGTTACTCGGGTATTTGCTGGTTAGCTTTTAACTCAATATTCAATTTTACTATAAATATTATATAACTTCTGGCGGTTTAGTTTTGGGTTTAAAATAATAACACTCTAAAACATAGAAATTTAGATTGCGTAATATTATACACTTGTGCTGAAACACAGTTTAAACAAGGCTATAATAATTGGTCATAATAAACAAATGCTGCAAAATGTACACGCTTATCTAACAATAGTCATTTTTCGGACTGTACTTTCTAAAGTACCTACTCGAATTTCCTATTCGAAAATCCGTGGTAATATCATTAATTTCACAACACTGAATTTAATTACGTCGCGAAACATATAAGTACATAAAATCTACGACAATTGACAGGTCTCATGTTTTGTAAGTTTACTTTTTCACAGTAGGTATAACTTATACCGTATAAGATAATGGGGAATGCCGGTTAATGGATAATCATGGACACCATATTATTACGAAATTATGGTAGTTAAAAATCAAGTCTCCGCTAAATAACTATATGTATAAACACATTCTTAAATTTAACATATAACAGACCAGTAATCAGTTGAGTTTTCCTACCATAAAATTGTTATTATTTTTTAATAGAAAAATTGAACCGTGTTTAAAATTTTTAAAAGTACCTAAATAAATTTAACATTTGTTTATATTTTCTTTTTTTTTATTTAAAATAATTTATAACATGTAAGTTTTCATTATTAATAATCTATATTGAACATTTAGTTACTAAATTATAAAAACAAAATTATGAGAGTTTTAAATATTTTAGATTGGGGTTATTGTAGTTAATAAAGTGGGATAATGATATTGAAATATATTAATTTATTACAATATATGATATGTTACTGACTATTATTTAAAATAAAAATATTATTTTTTAAAAGATAAGTCATTTTACGAGAAGGTACCTCTCTACTTTTAAAGTTAAAAAATAAATTATGAATTCTCTATTAGTTTGCGTATTTATTTAGGTGATTAACATAACACCAATATAGATTTTAAAAATATAAAACACAAGTATATTATATCTAATAAATTACTAAGTTATTAAATATTTATTAAACAATTTTTTAGACTCATCAGTTTCCAGAAAATTAAATTTTAGCTTAGGTAACCGCCAAATTTTCATTATCTCCTATATGCGAGGCTTGACATTTTTAAGTAAACAGTAAAATGTCTTTATTAAAAAAAAAAAAAAAAAAAAAAATAGCCTACTTATACTTTGTTTTGTACATTAGGTTTAAACTTAAATGTAACAATTTAAATTTTTTACTTGTTTTGTTGAAATAAAAATAGAAAATATATATTATTTTGGTTTATATTTATAATAATAATAATATATTTTCTAAACATATAAAACTTCTAATGAATGATTTAGCTTAACATAAAGGAGAACGGAAAGTTTTATCTGATATGGAACCCTTCAAGGGTCTAGTGAAACGAATGACGGGAATAAAACAATGTTTTCATAGGAGGATCTTGGGTTTCCATCAGAAAACGTACAATAGACTAAACCTATATATATATATATAATCCAGATGTAAGAAATTGGGTATTAAGCCATACTCTAAGCTTAAATATAAAAAATAGCCCTTACAAACTAAGCGGGAAGTAAAACATTTAATTTTAATAGTAAAAATAATAACGCTCGTAATTATTATCTTATGACGTTGTAGTATTAGAAAGATATATAAAACATAATTATATGTATGTTTAAACTGAAAAAGTTATTAAAAGCTAAAAGCAATCTTAAATACGGGGAACTGTATTCAAATTTAATTGTTTTTAAAATATTTAAAATTACAACGAAACAATTATAAATTTCTAGTTCGGTTTTTACAAGTATATTGTCATGTATTATCTATATAATAAAGAGTAATAGTAATATAAGTAAGAAACAATTTTACAAAAATTCGATATAATGTTAAATAATAATTGTAAATATTTATTATTTCGGAGTGTATTTTTTGTTTTTTTTTTTGTAAGCTTTTAAAAATGTTGATTCTTGAGCATAATATAAAAATGAAATCTTTCTATAGTTATTTAATTTGACAGAGTCGTTTTTATTTTTATTTTACTTACGCCTACTAAATAAAGATAACAGTGATGGAAAAGGAGGATAGACTGGTTAGTGGTTACTAAAAATCCCATGTGATCGTCTACAGTAATATTTGGCAAGGATTTACTTGTCAGTAGTGAAGTAGAATAAGTTGACCATCTATTTTTTTTTTTTTTTAAGTTACATTTGGGGTGAATTTCGATGGTCTCTCAAGACAAAAATACCTTAAAACTCACTTCTAAAGCCCAGAAAATATTGTAGAGAGCTTTAAAAATAGTTTAATAGAAAGTCTTTAGTTATTCTTTATGAATCATGAAAAAGGCCTATTTATTTTTCCTATGGGTTGAGTTTATCACAACAACTGTGAGATAGTTTAACATAAATATCTTTACAAGAAGGTACTAATTTATAAATATTACCTACTTTTTTTGTATGTGTAAGATAAGTAAAAAATATATTTGTCTACACATTTAACTATAATATTCTTTTTATTTTTTTTATAAATTAAATATTTATAATATAATAGTAATATTTTAATTAAAATTATGTTGATTATTATAATATTATATTTGTTTATCAATATTACCTACAGTGATCAATTTGTAGGACAAATGTATCATTATAATGAATAAAAAATGAAAATATAGTTTACGGTTTTAAAAACAATAATCTATAAACTAAAAATTGCAAATAATATTTTGTTACTCGTTTTTACGATCCAAAAGAAAATATAAATAATTATGAAAGTGTTACATCAACATAATTAGACTGATTAAGCCTGTCATTATTAAGTTTACCTATCCGATATAAATGAACGATAAAAATAAAAAGTACAGTATTGAATTTTAATTAATATTTACATAAGTAATTTTTAATCAATTAAAGGGAGAGTGAAAAAAAATTTTCAGGCAAAAAACTAAAAATATTTATTAATTTTATTGGAGAGACGCTTGTAATTCGTATAACCTCTAAACGCAGCTGGTCAAACTCTGTTACACAACGTGATGCCCAAGTAGTTACCCTACAGATTTTTCCGAAAACGTTATCCAATAAAGATAACGTTTTGTCCTATTTTGCTACGAAACTGTCTTTTTATATTTCTAAAGATATATTTCTAAAATATTATTCATCATATATCATATAATACCTAGTACTTAAGAATATTGCCAAAATATACGCAATAATGATATTGAAGATAAAATATATTTCATGATGCAACATAATAAACTATTTAAGGCTTTAAGCATACCTCATTCGAGTACTATTATTTTAATAACTTATTTTGATACTTATAATATTGAGTATACTAATAAAATTGCCTGAAGAATCGATAAAAATTAATTATTATTATTTTTATTATTTCAACAATAATTTATTTTATTTTTGTATCGAGTTTATAATTAACTCATTATATATCATATTTTTTATTTAAAGAGGTTTTTTTATATAAAAAAATAATAACCTCACCAATTAGTAATTTTAAAACAGAAACAAAAATAAATAATGATATTCAAAATATTAACTATATAATTTACAGTTAAGTAAGCATAATATAATATTATTATATTAAAATTACGTGTTTTAATATAACTTTTTGTCAGAAAAATATACCAGTTAAAGTCTAATTAAATATTTTTGTGTACTAATAATAGTTTTACTTCATTTAAAATACATTTGCAATATGTATAGTTTGAAACCAAATTAATTAACTATATAAGTACTATACCTACTATAAAATTACTATATAAATATAAGTATATATCTACTTTTAAAAATTGTAAATATTGCTAAAATTTATAAGATTGTGATTTTAGGAAGTTCTTTTATTTATTGAAAAACGAATTTGTAATAATTTATTGAAAAATCAAAATTTAAATTTATTTTACAATTAAAGTATAATGCTTACAAATTATAATATATATGTTTTGTTTTAAATGCATTTATTTGTGTTATAGAAATACTTGTGTAAATTTAAAAAAAAAAAAAATGTATGAAATATGTGTGAAAATTGTTAATTTATGACAATTTTAAAATCAAATAAAAATATTAAAAATTATCAATAAAAAAAATTCTTAAATAACAAATAACTTTAAAAAAAACAATTGGTCATTAATTTGAGGTAATCCTAAAAGATCTTAATCTTAAAGATTATATTTAAAATTTAAATACAATGATAAAACAATGAATTCGAAAAATCGTTTTGAGAGGAGATCCAACATACGCAAATAGGTACTAATTATAATTAAATTAGTTAATTAGAATTGACATTGTATTACTTTATATTTAGATTTAATATACCTAATACAAACCTCAACCTATATTTATATTATTTAATAATTGTAGCATTGATGTAGTCTCACTTTTTCTGGTTTTTCTTCGATTTTTCTTTCTATTATAGATGTTATTCATGTTCCTTATGTGATGTCATATCCATTTTCTCCTTCTCTCACCTATGGTTGTCCATATTGACCTTTTTTCGTTTATCCTATTATACACTTCTTCATTTATCACTCGTTCTGGCTTTGAATTTTAACACCCTTCGCCATCACCAAGATTCGAATACTTCTATGTTTTTCTTATCAACTTTCCATATTTTCCATTATTCTGCTCCATACAATGTTGTAATATACGAGTATTTTTATTAGTGTTTTTCTGATGCTCATTTTTATCGTATTTGTGATAAATAGTTTTTTTCTTTTTGATAACACCGGCTTAACTTAAAAGATTTTACAATTTACCAATTAATCTATGCCCCAATGTTCCTTGTAGATAGTTTGAGACATAGTCTTGTTTTCATAATAAATTGAAATTATAAAGTAAAATAAAGTTACAATTTAGTTTTCGCATTTTAAACGTTTTTTTTTTTTTTTTTTTTTTTTTAAGTTTTTAGGTAGTTTTTCTTTACGCTCAAGAAAATAGTTTGGAAATTTGAAAAATGATCTAAATAAAGAACTAAGTAGATAAAATTCTCTACCGAAACTTACTCTGCTTGATATGATCTGACTATTACTTCTACCAGTTCTACCTGCAAAAATGTCTACATACATAAAAATAAGACATATATCAAAAATCAATACATTCCTATATTCGCTCAGAATTTAAAATGTAAAACGAAGTAAAATAAAAGTTTTAAAATTCAATTCGTTGATGCATAGTTCAAACTTTGTGTTGAGAAAGCTATGCGTCTTATAACAAGCTAAAAAAATGTTATATAGTTGACAGATTATCACAATCTGCAAACGTCAAAATCACACATATTTCTCGCCTCGTATATGATTAATTTACAATATAACAAATCACATGGTATATTTGACGGTTAATGATACGGATGTTTTCTAAACAAATTGCATCTATATCGTCGATTTTTCTCGTCAAAGGAATTATATCGATGAATATTTAATAAATAACGCACACGTAATATATATAGATAATATATTATTCTATAATTTCTAAGTTTATTATGGTTAGATTTATCTGTTTATTTTTCAAGAAGTATTTTTAAAACAATGTATCCTCATTATTTGATAGAAACACATATTTCTCCGTGATATGTTCTATTTGATCTTTCATCTATCGATTTGATAGTATAGGTACAATAAAAATTGGAGTCGAAATATTCAAATAGAACGGAACAATATTGAATAATAACTATTATCGCTAATATATACATTATATTATATTCTATAACATAGTGGTTATAACCTAACCTTCTCAATCAGGAGGAAATTACTCGATTCCCTGGGAGGAATTTAGGTATTAAACTGGGATAATATAGTGGTGAGAAAATTACGATAATTATATTAAACGAAAATCAAACTATCAACGAAAACAGATCATTAATAATATAATTAATATAATGGATTATTTAATTAACTATAGTGGGTACATATTTAATATTTTAATACTCAATGTGTTATTAACTATTTTAACAGTATGTACATTTTTAATCAACTACAATATCTATTACTTCATTATTTCACAACGATATAGTTAATATTTTATTAAACAATTCAAATGTTTGTATTTTATATCTCACTATCTTTATGAAAGATTATCTTGGGAAATGAACATCGTTTGTTGACAATAATGGGGCGTGGAGTATAAAAGGTTGGAAACTATTAATCTAATACTATTATTATGTATTTATGTGCTTTTCAGGTACATTTTCAGGTAGTCTTCTATATACTTTAACCTTCTGCAAAGTGTCTTTAGCAAAGATAATAAAAGAATGGATGGGACATTATAGCTTATCATATGGTCGTTTCTTAGCTGTCAGTTTGGGGTCTCTTATTTTTATTTCAATGCTAAAATATTATATTTCCTATTTCTCATATTATGTGCGACTTAAAAATTGTGTGTGTTACAAAATCTTAAATAATATAATTAGTAATAAATATTAAATGTAATACAATTAATATGCTATTTTTAATAATGCTTATTATTATTTTAACGTCAAAAACAATTCTATAAATAGAAAGAGAAACGTTTTTCTCTGTTCACTAAAAAATACCGTGACTCCATGCAATAACGATATAGCATTGTTCTATCCATTATTTTATTATTACCTGTGGTCTATGGCGTTTATCTAATGTGAAATTTGTTTGCCTTTTAATAGTTATCAAATATAAAGTTTCAAAATTAATGTAGATCTTTAAGCTCATTTAAACTATTTTAGGGAACATCAAATTACAAAAATAAAACAAACAATTTTCGTCTAATTTATGTATTTTGTCGTACAATAATATACTTTTGGATACCTTACAATATATCCAAATTATTCAACATTGCACATGAAAGATATCATAAAGCATAATAATAATCGTTTAAAAAGGTATTTTCTTAAACAAATACGTATAATTAAATAATTATTACAGATGAAATAATATTGTATAAATGTATTTTAAAGAGTTAAAAATGTAATAATATGAAATCAATATTATACTAATATGGACGAATGAAATGCCACTGAAATTAAACATTCAATCGCAAAAAGAACTATTTGAATATTATTGTCGTGGAAAACATCAAAATTCATATGAAAAAATGAAATTATGTTGTTTTAAAACTTTATATAATCATTATTCACTTAGCTTTATATTATTATTTTAGAGATAACATCATATTGTTAAGTTTCAAATTGGATACGTATATCTTTCTATAAACACATTTTACGTTGAAATTATTAATAATTAAAGTACATATTATATCGATTTTGTTTTGTAGGGAAACAACGTGTAATTTGTCTTAAGATAATATGCAATTATTTTATTCTCCGCTAAAAGACTAATAATCTTCTAAAATTAACGATGGATAAAGATGAACTTTAGACTATTGTAATATTCAAAGTTCTTAAAATATTCAATATTAATATTTATTATGTGCATTTTCAAACATCAGGTTGGAAACAAGTCATTATAAAATTGTTTTATCAACCATTTGTATGAATAATAATAATCATTTTTAATCATTATACACTATTTTGTATAAGGATAACACTATATGGAAATACAAATCGATACATTGATTTATTTACAAACAAGTCTGTATAAACCAAAATTAATTAAAATGATAATTATATAATATACATAACAATATAATAAATTATAAATATTATTATATATTATTTTTATTTTCCTGGTCGATTGTCTAAAAACACGTATTAACAAGTAATGTTACTATATCCCGTCCGGTAAAATAAATATTATTATTTATTCTACCTTGTACATACAGAGTTACAATACAATTTATTTAATAAAAAAATGTGTGCCAAAATAAATAGGTATTATGGTCTACAAATATAAGTTTAGCCAATTTTTTTTTACTCAATGTTAACTAAAATCGCGAATAATGATTCTATCAAGCGATGGTACCAAATTTATATTAAATTTAATTAAATTTGCCTTAATTGGTCTTCCACATGGTTTTTAATAAGTATAACTAAGATATTATTAAGTTAAAATAAAGTTTATTTATACTGGAATAATGTTTGCAATATGAAAAATAAAAAAATATTTTACGATATTTTATATTATATTATAAGGAAAATTACGTCGGGAAGATATTGACCGTTTTGAAAAATGCATGATCGTTTCTTGAAGTTTCGAAATACGTAAACCAACATCTGTTGCAGAAAGTGGGAACTGATTAATTTCGCGTTCAACAGTATCTTTTATAAATTTTATAGACTTAACTGATGTGTATTTGTATGTTATTAGAAATATAGAAGTAAAATCGGTCCCTATTTTTTTTAAATAAACGCTATATGGATAAATATATGACTGGAAAGATAAGAAAATTATGCTCTGTTCAAATAACTAATAATCTAATCGATCATTATTCGGCAGATATTTATTATTTTTCAAATTGTCCACCACAGTTATTTTCGTTTAGTTATATTAATATGAAATCTAAAATTATTTACTCTAATTAAACAAATGTACCTAAGCCCTTGGGAATTATTATTACTCACCACCGGTATTACTACAGAGCTATAACATGCGTAGGCATAAGAAAACACTATTAGTTTTGAGTGGTGTCACTCGTAGGGATATAGTCACATCCGTGAATTTCAACTTCACTCCAAACGCTGTGAAATAACGTTCTGTGGCCCATCTGTTAAAATACTGTGATCTCCGGTACATTAATAATTATTAACGTTTTGTCGTCTCGAGGAACGAACTGTGCATTTTTGCAATGTATAAACTTCCTAATACTCGTTGAAACGTTTTGTTGGAATTAGAAGAAGAAAATTCCGATTTTTTTACTACTTAATAATGATAAAAATTATATTGTTTAATATTCTTTTCAAATCGTATTATATTTTACGATTTTCTATGAAATATATCTTTGTATTTCATAAAATTTTTCGCTTAGGTATAACATACAGTGTCCCAGAATTAAATACTAATTGTAATATATATCTACGTGAAAAATGAAAATTTTAATTGCAGTTATTTTTAACTGTTATTTAGGCAATGGTCCATACTATTTTCTCAATTGTTTTTTTTTTTTTAGGTTTATACGTTTAGTAAAGTAATAAAATAAACTATAGTACATTTTCTAGAAAATTAGACAACTAATAATAATAATAGTATATTTTACATTCCACAATATAATAAATTAAATAATTACAAGAAATTACATAGAAAATATGACTTTTTAAAAAATTAAATCAATTCTTAAAATTGACGACTTGATTTTAATTATTACGATAAGTCAACACATCAAAATGTTCATAAAAAAATACTCTTTAAACTGGCCATCCTCAAATTTCATATAACTTAAATAAGTTATTATTTTATTTTTTTACTAGATGTTTAAGAAAAATAGTAATATTATAGCCCGTTGCCTAAATAATAATTTTTAAAAAAAACTGCATTTAAAATATTAATATTTCACGGATATTCTACAATTAGAAATTAAATCTGGAACGTACCATGTATTATGCGACAAAGCTAATTAGGTAAAAATAGATAGGTCGCACATCACAGTAAGACGCGTTTTCGTTCAGTCCTCACCTGACTTATATCGTATTTCACCACTTTTTACATATTGGTCGATTTTTTTTATGTTATCACATAATATAGTATCTACTATCAATAATTCAAGAGCGTAATCAACAAACTTATTTGAACAAACTAACAATTTGTAATAAAAACCAAATATATTCAATTTGTTTCAGTTGTTCATAACGTAAACAAATTTGAAATAACATTATATAACATTTTATATTTATTCAACTATAAGTTATATAAAGTAAATATATTTACACAGTTAACTTGTAATTTATTATGTCAACTAATAAGAATTGGAGAACTACGATATTGGTGAAGCAGGAAATAGTTGTGCGTATAAAAAACCTCTGATGATACCTATTTAATTCGTCGTGGTAAAAATCATAAAATACTTCTCAAGAATGATTTAGAGAACAAAATTCTCAGAATCAAATATCACGTATAATAATATTATATGCGCTTTGCCCAAGGCTAACACAATGCTCCAAGAGAAAAAAATTATAATAACGAAGTCCATAAATATAGAATTTTCAAGTACGAGATTAAAATTCTAATATCTTTATTTCTTATTTATTCAAACTTGGTCAATATCGGAATTTAGATATTTTGGATAGTAAATTGAATAAATTAAAAAATTAAAATCATATTACATATAAAATAAAGCATATTTTTATATTTCCACAATAATAATTATTCGTTTTTTTTTTTTTTTATGTATTCATGTGCAAATTTATTACCTTTAGAAAAATGATCAATACAGATTTCAAGTAGATTTATTCGTGAAGCGGATGATGATATATTATAGTCTGGCGAGTAATTAAAAAAAAAATAATAATAATAAAAATCAGATAGGTACAGTATTTTGTTATCAAAAGGTCCAACAACGCACTACGGCGATAATAATCAATGTTTTTAGGCGAACCCATCTGTTAATGCGTCCATTGCCATAATATTATAGTGTATATTAATCGTCATTAAGCCGTTTTACCAGAACGAGCGGTTTAAATTTAAGATTAGAATAATATTATTTAAATTGAAATGGCAGAAATGGCTCGACGAACAATTTTGCTCAAAAACCAATATACTATTTCGATAACATCTTTAAAAACTTATGTATGAAAAAAAGTTTTAAAAAATAAAACGATATTGCATTATACTTATTGACATTTGTTAGGCCAGTGGTATTTTATTAAGTATATTATTTTTATTGATACATAAAATTTATTGATCGTAACGTTAACTATTCCGAAGAAAAGTCGCGTACTTTTAAAACATAATAATTGTATTGAACAGTTTTTATATACAATAGGTTTGCTGGGATTCATATCTATCATTTATTTAAATATTAAATCTAAAGATATTCCTCGTAATCCTTCGCTTACTGAAACGACAACAACAAGTAAGTTATAACGCGATAACAATATGCGAGGGAAAATATCGCATAAGTTCTGACGAAAATGTCGCTTCATTTATTCAAATTAATTAGCAAAAACAACGTATTTTATAACACTAAATTATAAAATTATAATATTCTATTATATAATATAATATAATATTCTATATAATATATATTATTCTATTATAGTTTTAATTATATTTAAAAAAAATTCTGTGTAATAAATTACAAAGTATTATGAACACATTCAAATAAATGAATAACTTTTTCGAATTTATTTATTTTAATATATTTACAGTTTATTCTCGCATTTAAATTATAACAATTTATCAGTTTGCGCAAATAAATGTTTTTGGTAGGTACTTAAACGTATTATTAAACGAAATAACATGTACAGTGATTAAGTTTTTTTTTTTTTTTTTTTTTTTAACACATTTAAATGTTAAATGCTCATAAATTAGCATTTAAACATAAGATTTAATATTACAATTCATTTAAAATAATCATATTTCACATAATTTTTTTGTTTATTTCGTTTCGAAACGAACGTGAGTATGATACTTCATTAAACACTTGAAAAAATAACAAATTCGTGACGATATTTATAATTTTTTATTTTTATTTATATATATAGTGTATGTCTTGAGGCTTGAGCAATTGGATTTTTCCCTCTAAATGTTCGTACTTTCTTTAGTTCGTTGAAAGTTACGTGCTTGAATTTTAAATTGCTTTAAAAATAAAAACTAGTGTTTTTACATCCATCATAAAACTTGTATAAATGATCGGCTAACTCGAATGAAATGATCTTAATTGCAAGACCATTTACAATAAAATTGTACTCGTTAAATAGTTATGCACTAGTACTCACATAACAAATTATCGTAAAAATAATACTAATAATAATATTTTTTTTACCATCTTATTAGTTGTGTAAAATACATTGCATCTTTATCGTTTATTATTAAATATGTTTATCTCCCCGTTCGTGTTGTTCTAATAATAAAGTTATAGGTTATAAGTTTATTATAAAATCACAAGATAACCCTCTTTGAATATAATATATACATTATTATTAGATAATATTATATAAATTATTTACCAATTTGAAATTTCTTTTTAATGAACTTCGAAGATATTCTTACCTGAAAAATATTAAAAAAATATTTACAATTATGGCTATAAATTAAATTCATAATTTATTATAATAAATATTTAAATATAAAGTACTTCTAACAATTCAAAACTCATCATGTAATTAAATTAACACGTAAATAAAATGGTGATCATTATCAGTTTTGTGTTATTTTCACTTCGGTTATTTTATTTCAGTTACTTAATTACAATAATGATAAATGGTTAATGTTAATCTATTTATAATAAACAATCAGTAGAACAAGGGATATAACCTATATTATTTAGCTTGTTTTTTATATTATTACATTTTAAGGTATCTATTGTCGACCTAACCAAATTCTTTACGATCTGTTAATAATTTGTAAATATTCATTTATATCACCCACACCTACTATAAGTTTTAATTGAATTACTTACACAAGAATAAAATAAACTATTATTTCAACAAGGCATTTTATATATTTAAGACACATTTTTGAGAAATGTATAAATTATCAAAGTTAAAAATGTTACCTATTTACTATCTTATACGGTTTTTTATAATTTGAGTTAATATTATAATGAACTGTGTGTTAATTCGTTTTTGTCTATACCTTGTATTTTATTATGATATTAGATAACGATCAATCAGTGATATAATTACTTGTCAAAATTATGTACGATCAAAAAGTTACTAGACTGTAAATATTTAAAATAGACATGGGTGAAAATAACAATAATTATAAAATAATTATATAAATCAAATTTTCATTATTGGTTAAAAATGTAATGCGATGTTTTAATAATAAATGTACCTATCATTTTATGGCAGATTAACAACGGGATGAAACAGAAACCGTCATTTTGTTCACAGCTAAACATATATTATAATATTATTAAAATAATATTATGATTTGTTGTCATAATACTGAAAACTTTAATATTAATGTATAAACGAAACCATTATATTTTATTAAAATAATGTTATATTTTAACAATTTCTGTAACAAAAATGAAACATAATATTATGTAATATGTAATATGTAATATCGAGCTAAGTTTATTATAGAATGCCGTCTGAAAAATACTTTTTTGGAAAACATAATATATATATTTGTTCTTGATTAGTTTCAATCGTGTCCATTAAACCCAAGGGGATTGAAGAAACAATATTTCAAAACATATAACCTCAATGTAATTTATTGTGCAAGATTATTTTTTGCTATTGCATTTTCCAATGTACTTGTTTGCCAAAATTCTTGAATAAATGAAGTAAACATTTTTTTGAGGAATACGATATTTTTATTTCATCATAACATTATAAATATGTTGTTGACATACAAATATATAAATATATAATATTATGTTATAGGTATGTTGTAGGTATGTTATATTAAGTTTATAATAAAACATATCATATTAAAAATAATAAAAAAATATGAGTAAACAGATTCAAGTAAAATGAGTTTTTCTATTGTAATAATATTATTACTTTAAACAAACTACTTTAGTGATTCTTTTATATTTACACACAATCCCAGATCATCAAAAAAGCATTTATATTCACAAACAGTTTAATACTAACACTTTAAATGATAATAAAATACTTAATATCCTTATCGAATTGGTTTCAAGTACTTTGACTGGGTACTTAAAGTTATCTAATCTCAAGAAAAGACTGTTATCAAACCGTTTTTTTTGGGTAATAAACTTTTAGTCAAACTATTGAAAAAGTAAAATCTGTGTTTATATAAGTATTATGTATCATTCTAAAAAAAGGTGCCGCAAAAAAACGAACCAACTATTTCTATTAACCAATAAAATGTATTTGTTTATTGAATAAATATATATTATTTAAAAACGATAGGTATATAGTTTCTCGGCTATATTCCAAATTGGTAAAATGTTTTTATATTTCTATAAAGGTACTAATTTTTTATAAAATATAACTCATATATATATATTAGCGTATGTCAGTGAGAAATAAAATAACATAATTTTACATTACAATATATTATTATCAATTACAAAAGGATGGTATCAAATAGTTTTGTCAAAAAAATACATTTAGTCATTTTTACATTAAATTTATATCATAATACGCACATAAAAATGATAAAAACGTACCATCTATTTACTTTGTTATTCATTTTAGTAATAAATTATAAATTACAGCAACAATAAAAAAAAGTATTAAAAAACTGAACAATATATTTAAGAATCGATAAAACTACATGTGATCTAATCTTAATATTATATATACCATATAGAAAATTCCCCTTTTCAGAATAATTCTACAGAAATTATCATACTTTACAGCTTCAATACATTGAATTAGTCTTCAGGGTCACACAACAAGTATAAGTTGTTCACAAAATATAAAATAGTATATACCTTTAAGGATCATTTTTATTGGTAACTGACAACAGAATTTTTTTTTCCATATTTTAAAACTTTTTTGTACAAAAAGTTTCAAAGTTTCAACTTTTATATGTATATTCATACTAATATAATTATTATTACTATTATTATCATTACCATATTAGGTAGGGTTATTATTTTTTCTTTTGTCAATTATTTTTACACATTAAACGATATCAGTGGCAGATCTAGAAATGAAAAAGGGGGGGAGGCTAATTTACAATTTATTATAAAAAAAATTTACTTTAAATTCATGTAAACAGTAGGCACTGAAAAGCAAAACAGTAAGCGTTGAAAAGCAAAATGCAAATATTTATTTTTAAGTAGGTACTGAAGGGGGGGCTTTAGCCCCCAAAGCCCCCCTTGTATCCACCTCTGAACGATATATAATGTTACATTTGATAGGTACCAACGAAGTTAGCGCAGGTCACTTAGTCAGTAAAAATGTCACTAAAAATAAAATTGTATTATCACAGTGGGTAATAATAATCAAGATAGACAAGATAATTAAAATATTTATTGTCATATGACAGTTTTTAGAACAATTATCCTCACTGATATATCACGTTCCTTTACGGGTCACCGAACAGTTATTTAAGGTTGCCTACGTATAAACATTTTATTATAAAACTAACTTTTTGTCGCCATATGGAAAAACATTTGAATAACACATTTTATAGTCTCAATTCATATTTCGAGTTTAATGTGTCTGTAAACTACTTATATCTAGGTATGTTTCGAGGAGATAAACCATGAATTGTAATTTAATTTTCTAAAGAACGTTATTATGATATTTATAATAAATATAATTTTGTTGATGTAATTGCTGACCTAACAACAAAATAAACCAAATTAATATTTCATATATTTAAACAATGTTGCCGAAATATGTACGTTATTTAAATCGTAACTAATAATAATACCACACAAATAAAGTTGAACTAATTTACATTAACTAAATTACATTTAGCTCATAATTGCGAAAATAAAATAATTATGTCATGTGGGTATAATTAACAACAACTCTAAAATAAAAGAATATCTTTTAAAATTAGTTTACATATACGTATTATATTATATTAATACAAAGTTTCGAAGAAAAAACGAATAATAGCTTTGAATAAGTATATGAATGAAGTAAAATAGACAAAATTAAATAATATGTGAACTCGAAATATAATTAGAAAAATAAACTATTTCAATTAAAACAAAGAAAAGTAATGGAAATGGGTTATAGTTTATTCTACACTCGTACATTTAATCAGAAATTATATTAGTTCTTTTTATAAATAAATATTTAAATTAATGAAATAGCATAATTGAAAAATTATCATTCAATAAGTAGGTTATCGAAAAAAAATTAAATGAACAATATATGTAATAAAAAATTATCAGTATGATAAACATGACCTTTATTATATATAATATTCAACATTGTCATTTTGAAAATATGTTACATGGTATTGTTAAAAATTTCTATTTCAACACAATTATTGAAAAAAACTTATTTCTGTTACTTTTATTAAAAAATACAGCATATATTTTATTTTGTATGTATATATAAATCATAAAGAACAATATGTTTCATTAAAATCTAACTGAATTGAAATTAAACTTAATGTAAGCAAAATAAAATAAAATATTATAATATTAAATAATTTATAATAGAGTCAATATATAATATCATACAGACCAAAATCAAATTTATTTGTTCGTTTCTGAATAGAAACGTCAACAAGCTTTAGTATGATAAAAAATATATTACTATAAGACCTACTATGAAAAATATAAATCAATAATTTAATATTATTCAAATATAGTAATAAGTTTTATGTATAAATTTTAAGTGAGGTAAAGAATAATCATTCTATTTCAGGTTAAATTTTAATTTGTATTAAAAAAAAACATAATTACTTATAATTTCTTATTTGTACATCTTAGTAAGAAAAATTATAGATTTAATTAGTGCCTAACAATAAAGTTTAATTTTTAAATAATATACAAACAAATATGATTTATGTTAAAAAATTTCTATCAAGAGTATAATAGTAATATTTAGCATTTTTGTAAACTAATTAAAATTTAAAAATTTGATATAATAAACAGTTCCTATATTATACATTTATTATAATTATTTTTTTTTTTAATTTAATATGAATTGTTACAATATTGTAGTGACTTTTAAACGGTACAAATAATAAATTACGTTAAATTCTTATAAATCACAAAACGGATTTAAAAAATAATAGTTAGAGTATTAAGTGATTTATGATAATATACATATAATGTATTATTATATGATGATAAAGATTTATCAATAACTATTATTACACGTATTTATCAATTCAGGAAATCGTAGAGTTTTATTTATATTATTCTGAATTCGTATTTTTGACACAGCGACTATAATAATATATTACAATAGCGATCAAATTTGATTTTACTGTCCTCCGAATTATTTGGATCTCATCGCTGTCTACCCAATTCCTATTTCCAATAGTTCGTGATTTAAATAGAATTCTAACAATAACAAGCAAATATTTTATTATTATTATTATTATTATTATTATTATTATTATTATTATTATTATTATTATTATTATTATTGTATAACAATTTATATATTATACGCAAATTTAAAAATGTTGAAGTGCATATTTTATTGATCTATTTTAATTAAAAATATTAATAAGGATATCTATCTTTTATTATATAAAGTTTTTATAAAAATATTTTTAAAAAGTTGGAATATGTAACTAACAAAAACCGCATTTGTTTCTACTAATCTTATCGTATGATGTTTATTTGTCGTATTATAATAGATGTTGGATTAAAAATCATTCTAAAAAAATAATTTATTATTATATCAGATCAATACTATAATACTAATATTAGGTATTATAATATACTAGAATATACAAAAATAAACACCCAAAATAAAATACAGATCAAATGTTTTTGTGTATTGAGTATTATTTTTGTTGAAATATATAAACAAGAATATAATTTGAAAAGTTTTTGTTGTAAATTTATTACAATTTATTTTATTTATAAATCCGACGTAATTTCTATATTAAAGTTTGAATTATGTTTTACTGACAAATATTTATAACACAGAACATATTTAATAGCATATAAAGGAAACGATTCTATCTCAATCTAACAGCAATAACGATTTTATTGACTTTCTATTCGCAACAATAAGTGTCGTGATGCATGGTTAATTTTTTTTTATATGGATGCATATAATATTATTGTTTCGTATTGACTATTTAACTGTTTAATAATAGACAACGATGAATTAATTATTTCCAAAAGAGTTGATATTTTAAACAATAAAATAATATTAAAAAATACAACAATGGACATATAGACGCAAATCGTGGGGGTGCTATGTTAATCATGTGAAACAAAATTAACACAATCAAAAAGTTTTGTGAGAAGTTAGTAGAATCCGTAGACTTATAATGCATATAATTTTGCTGGTGCTTAAGCACCTCCTCCCTTCGAGATGGATTTACACCTATGCATGGTTGTAACCCCCGATGGAAGGGTTTAGCCAGATCTATAAAATTCGAACCATAGGTACCAAAGATAATTTTTCCTTTTCAATTGTTTTCTCTGTTGACATTTTTAATATATAAATCCGCCTAAATATTTACTTCCAAATGTCAATTGACTATTGCATGTTGATCTCTCAATGCCCATTGGGTTTGCATCGTACCTAATACATATTTGAGGATAGATATGCAGCAAGAGGGTTTTAAACCCAAATGTTTTTATTACAGAAAAACGAATTAATTAAATTATAAATTCGTGTTAAATTTAAAAATTATCATATTGTGTGATCGGTAAAATACAATGTTTATATTTTAGTTTAAATACCTACAAATAAATATTGTGGTGACAATATAATGTCTGATAAATAGCACTAACTTTTTTTTATATAATACTTAATTATGTTCAAAAGATTAGTATGTTTTTACACAGTTTATAAAAAATGATCTAAATATTTTAAGAAAATTTAAGAAAACATTTTTTAAAAGATTGTTTTTCATATGTTTTAAAAAAACTAAAAAGTAATACATATTTAATATTTTAAAATAAAAAAAATTATGTATATAAAAAAAATTAAAACCATAGTACTTTAAAATGTCAAGTTAAAACTATAGCTAATAATTTATATTACTAATATACGAATGTTGCTTTACAATTAATTTTTTTATTTTATTTCCATCAAGTTTTCCTATTTCCGAAAATTATTAATCTTTGTTTTTAAACTATTGTAGTGAAGTTATAAAGTGTGAGTAAAATATTTTAAATAAAAATATAACAATCGATTTTAGGTTCTGAGCGAAGCGAATAAAGTATTGGTTTTAAAATGATATTTTTTTTATGTGTGAAAGCACAATTTCATTTTTCAAATTTTTCAAAAGTTTTTCTTGAAAGAAGAAAAACTACAAAAAAAATGACGGAAAAGCAGCAAAATTACGGTTTCTTTTATTTTTATTTTATATATTTTATAATACCTAATTGAGTTTTGAACGCAGGGAATTGAAAAATTTTGAAACGAATTGGTTGATTTTCTAATTAAATATAGAATTTTGATATTTATCCAAAAATGATTAATATTTCCTATAATTTTGGATTTATTGGTTTGAATTTTATAAAGCCCTTATACTACTTATAATATATTTTGAAAATCTAAAGTCACAATATTTTTATAATCTTCTAAAGTTTGAATCTTTAGTCGAATTGAATATTATGATATTTCGTGTGTTTTAATAAGTCTGAAAGCACGATTTCAGGTAGAAATAATAGTTCATTAACCACGAATATGATAAGTCTTCGGTAAAAATTGCATCTAGTTGGTACTTTATTTAGCTCAGTTTTTGAATTTTTCAAAAATTTTTCCCTGGGAAAAGAAGAACTACTAAAAAGTAACGAGAAAACAGCAAAATTGATGGAAGTTGTAATTTTGACGTAATTGGTTTTATTAATAATTAGATTTTTCTTGATAACTAAATAATGCAATTTGAACGTATCTTGTACATTTTTTTTAATGTTCTCATAAGTAGTTTACACACGTGGTAAAATTTTGGAACTGTTTTATCTGTATAGTATATTATATTGAGTTTCGCTCAGAATAATATTTTCGAATGCAATATTATTGCATTCAAATAATAATTATAATAAACCACTAATTTATCCAAGGACCAAAGGGATGAAGGAGAAACATCCGGGATCGACCTTCCGACCTTTGTTTATTTTATTTTGTTTATATTTTATACTGTTGCTGTTTTAATAACTAAAAACGATATAATATATTATTACTTATATCATAATGAATTATATTATAGATAATTTATTTAAAGAAATAAGCGAAATCTACAACGACTTCTGATTACATCAAATATGTTAATCCTGATAGTAGAATAAGAACATAAATCACAGCAGTTAAGTGTAATTAATGTAATCATAAATTGTGATTTATGAACTCAGATGATTATGATTTTATCACTTTTATTATTTTGCTAAAACGCGTAAATTTTAGTTTAAAAACACGTTGCGCAATGAATGTTTTATTAAATATTTAGTAATATTATTCACGTTTACTACGTGCGGTGACAATAATATTATGCGTTATCCGATGTAATCATTGTGATGAAATAACGAATATTATGTCTGTTTGAAAACCAAGTGATGTACCTAACCTATCGATAGTTTTGATCGGGATTCTCGGCGAAGTAATTACGAAACTTTTTTGCGGCGGCTACGATGTCGCTGCGATATTATGAGATGCGTATCCGGTCTTGGTTATTGGAATAGAAACTTTAGCGATTGACGTGTTGAAAATATTGCAATAGTTATATAACAATATAATATGTAATTCCGACGCGGATGAATCGTATTATAATAACGATCGCGATTGCCAGAGAAAGAGAATAAAATATTTTTAAAGAAAAAAATTCTCCCCTTTCTCCCAGTCACAGTTGGGAAAACTTTGGAACGCCGTCAGAGCGTTATTAACATTATAATATTATCAGAACGGCTGCGGTAGAGACTTTGCGGTCGTCGGCGAACCGGTACATAAAAAGGTGACGAGCGAAAATAACGGAAATGAGTCGAAATATAAAATAAACGACGAAAAAAAAAAAAAAATATGTACACGTCTCGTAAGAGAAAATGCTTTTAGATTCGATGACATGAATTTATTATTCCTCGTCCCGTGTCCCGCAGACTCGATAATATGATTCCGAATCGCTCTTCAATATCCACCGCTCGCCCGTGGGAGTTGTTCGCGTTTAACTTTATTAAGACAACAGACGGGACAAAACCGTAATTTTTTTTTTTTTTTGTATTAAGGTTAAGTATAATCATACAAAATGAGGAGAGGAGAGTGGGGGAAATTAGTAAATAATATGTATAAAGTGCAATTATTCGGAAGGTGTGCAGACCAAAGACGAGCGTATAATGGATGAAAAATTGGAAAAAATTAATATAATAAGTATATATAATAGGTATAGGTATCTATAGAGAAATGCGTTTGAAAATTGTTATTTTATCGAGTCAATTAGAATTATTTTATTTCAGAAATAATACCTATGTACGTTTTATGACAAATCGAAATCTACCTATAGTTTAAGTTATATATTAAACATTAAAGGAACGATGACGTGACACTGTATTTAATTGGCAATTATTTTAGATTCTGATCAAAGCGAGGAACGTATTGGTTTTACAAAGATGTTGTTTTTATGACTGAAAACATTTTTCGGGTAAAAATAATTGACGATAACCACGAGTAGGCTTAGTATTTTGGTAGTAAATTGCATATATTATGGTACTTAACTCATTTTTCTAATTTTTCAACAATTTTTTCTTGGGATAAAAAAATTACCAAAATAGGTTAAAATTCACGAAAACTGTAATTTTGACAAATTTGATTTTAAATATTTTATGATGATCAATGCGATTTTGAGTCTAAGCACTTGAAAATTTCTTTTGAGTATTCTCATAAGTAGTCTACATAGGTCGTAAAATTTTAGAACGGATTATAAGTATAATATATTGTGTATCTGACTGAGTTTTGATCAGAATCGTATTTTTGAATGCAATCAGATTTTCATTTAATTTAGATCTTGGTTATAATAAACCACTTATTTCTAAGAGGATTCTTAAATCAGGGATGAAGGAAGAATGTTCGGAATTAACTTCCTTGATTTTTATTATTTTAATCCTTTTTGTTCGGTTAAAATTTTAAACCTAATATTATTCAATGTAGATTTATTGAAGATAACAGTAAATCATAAATCTTGTATGAAAATTTTAGACTATTATACTAATAATTGATTTAATAAACATGTTCAATTCATCAAACTTAAATATATGTGGCATATCGACAACTTTCGTTACATAATAATATAGTATATAATACATGTACACATGACGCTTGGTTACTACATTGTTTTAACGTTTCATGACGTGTAATTTTGTAAACAAAATAAATAGGTAAACAGAAAAATGTATATAAATTAATTCTTATTTTCAAGGTTAAATTGCTTTTTCCGTTAGAAATATTATACGTTAATTAGTTTTTAGAAGAGATTTTAGCACTTGATAGCAATTGATATTGTGATTTAGATCATTTATCTACCTGATATGTGAATAAATAATAGTTATTATTTTTGTCACTCCAATTGCTTTTTGCTACTCAACTCTAGATTCCATAATTAATACCTAATTTTCTATTTCCAACGTTCTGGCCTTCTTCGTCCACACATTATTTACCTGGTTTTTTACGTGGTCGTTTTACATATTTCCATTCCATAATTATTATATTAGAGTTTAATTATTTTTTTCTTTTATAATTATAATATATTATCCTAGCAATTGAAATTTCTGCCTCTTTTGAGGATAATCACTGGCTGTTCTTAAAAAAAAAAATCGAAGCTCTTTATCAAAATTTCTTCATAACTTTTTTTTTTTTTTTGCTTAATCATTGATCAATCAAGCTTTACATCTATACATTAAGGACGATTTAACTGTAGTCATGTTCAATATTAATTTTTATAAAGATTTCTTCTACTTTGTAGCTTTCTGTAACCCTAATATTTATTACATGTAACCACTGACCAGTAATTTATAAGACCATTGATCTTAAAGCAAAGTCGAATTGGAAACATTTAAGACATCAAGTAAGATGATTGTATTAAATATACTCAATACCTAATGAAAACGTCAAACTTATGAACCTTTTACAAAAAAGACACTCAAATGTACTCATAGAATTACCTCAATAATTTAATGTTGACTATTATTTATAAAATTAAACACTTAAATCTACATTAATTTACTTTATACAAAATTTACATATTTATTAATATTATTGACTATACCAGAGTAACCCATTATTAAACTAAGAATTTTTAATGTTTACTATTTAAGTTGTGTAAATATTATTTTATTATTATTATTTTTTTAATATATACACTGATTTAAAATATTTATTTTGTTAACAACAATAGATATTTATAATTAAATCATATAAACACATAATATATAATTGTATTATTAGAAAGATTAATTAATTAATTACATAATATGATTGCTTAGTTTTTGTTGTAATAATATTATTTAGATTACGAAACACTTAATAGAAAACATTATTCCTTAGTAATAATCTTATTATAAATTCACTAACTTTTAAAATTGTTTATTTTAATAATAAACTTGCATTGATTTAAATGTAAAGCAATAAAAACCGAAAGTTAATAAAAAAAATATACTGCACTCGAACTACAAATTATAATGTATTATTGTATTGCATTAACATAATAGAGTTCAGCAGTTGAAACTTGATTTATAATAGTTTCAAACCGACTTATTGAGATATTTATTATAACCACTACGGCACATATTATATTGTAATCGTACACAAAACATGTGTTGTGACATTGTTGTTATGTATCCGCCCGAAATTATGTTTCGTACGAAATTGAACTTTGTAAGAAAAATAAAATAAATACTCCAATGCATGTACATATTCTGTATACAGCAAAAGTGAAATGTAATATAAAGTCAATTAGGAATCTTTTGTGTTCCGGAATCAATTTTCGCTCGAAATTATCACAAATCAAATTGTATATTATATTATGTTTCTGTATTGAATGTATTTTATTTATTTTCTAAATTCAAAAAAAAACACGCAAAATCAATATGTCGTCAATCCTTAAAAGATTACAACGCGAAACCAAGAAATACGTTATAAACATGTAGTCCAAAATATGTTCTCAAAATGTTGTCCACATTTCTTCGCTGATTTCATACTTCTAACTTCAATCCTTCTCAATAAATTATTTTTTACTGAAATTCTTCTTGTATAAATTATGAATTTGTCATTTTATCTTTTTAATTAAATAAAGAAAACATTAAAAGTAATTATATTATAATTTCACTGCCTTTTCATTTTGATAAAAATGTATTAATATTTTGAATGCTTTTGTTTTTCCACATGAGTGGTACTTTGTATTATATATATTTTTTGGAGAATTTAAAATAAAACATATATATAAATTCTGATAAATAGTTTCTTAGTTATTATAATATTTATATACCTAGCAACTATAAGAATAATGGTATAAAATTGTGAAAATATTGTTTAAGATAGCATTGAACATTTATAAAACAAAAAGGGTATTCTTTACTATTTGAATTGCCCATAAAAATATTTTTTATTTACATTTTAAAGTATATAAAAAATTGTCAAGTAATATTACTGTTTTGGCTAAATATTATATCTACGTAGGTATAGTAAGTATCATGTAATATTAGGTGAGAAATAATTTAAAGAAAACAAATGTTGCTTACAACTCAGTATAATATGCCTACTTAAAGTGACTTAAACAATATAAATATTAAAAAATATGACCATAAAATATACTTGAATTATTCAAAATAATAATATATAATTAAGGATAACATAAAAATGGGATGAATACTTTTGAATCGACCATACAGAAAAAAAGTGATTATAATATACTCTAAGTTATAAAATCTACGTAGGATCTATGATTGGCGATTCGTTTTTGTCTCAATCGGGTATACTTTCGATCTCATTGTAGATCATTAATTACACGCATTATTGGCTTTACGAAAACAGCCCGACCGGTCAAATACCATACCGCGATAATATGGTCAAACACGACGACAATGTCCATTGTTTCTTTCATTTGCCAAGTTTTATCGACCATAACACTGGAAGAATAAATAAATTCCCAATAATCCTACGGAGGAATTTTGGAATTTCGCTAATCGGCGCGTTTCGAACGTTACGTGCAACAAAATTGTATATATCTACTCGTTTCCGTCACAACACGCATAATAATTATTTCAAATATGCTCGTGGATTTAAAACGACTGCCGAACAGGACAAAATATATAATTGACGTTTCGCAATAATTCGTATTAGGTACCGAAATAATAACTCACAGATGAACATTATTATTATTTGATATTTCTCATCTGGTATATACCAGACATATGGTATATACTAAATATACCGGACATATTGGTATATATACTATATACACGTAATTATTATTATCATAATGAGAATCGCAATTTGCAGCACATCGTCGGGTGCTATCTATCTAGTAATATTGTTATATAATATTATTATGTAATTTGGAATTTATGTGCTATTTCCGCAAAAACATATTCTACGTATTAATTCAGTTTTAATTTATGCATAATATTTTGACTCATATTATTGAAATTTAATAATTTTTTATTTATTTATATCAGGTAAAATTTAGAAAATTTTTACAAAACAAATTATCATATTTCGTGTTAAAACATATACTTAAAAAAATAAAATAATTACAATGTGATAAAAAAACACCTACAAATTATAATGTTTAAAACAATATTTTAATGACAATGTAAGTTATTTTAATCATTGACGTTAATTATTTGTTTGGGTACATTTATCAAAATTAATTAAAGTTTTCACATTGAACAAATATCCACAATATTTAATTTATCTAAAAACAAAATTCGCTTAATGTTAACTTACTCAAACTAAGTATACAATTCAATTATATTGATTTATATTTTGTTTTTCTATTAATAGCTTTACTCTGTACACTTTGAGATAACGTGTCTAGTATACTAATTTCAGCAAAACAAAATCTTGTAATGTATTTGAGTAAAATAGTTATAAAATAAAATATTTAATTAAATTATTTTATAATAATAGTTAATGAGCAGCTATTCTATATATGAAGCACAGTATAATATGACAAATCATAATATGACTTATATTATAAGTGCCTAGTAATAAGATAACAGATAAACAAATTTAAAGAGCACATTCAAATTATAAATTTTACATAATCATTATTTTTTTTAATGACATGATGATGCTATTAATACCTGACTGGTTGACTCACATATCAATGGTTCTTGGTTAACTGTTCTTGTAGAATAACACATTTTAGTTAACCAAATGATTAGGCCTATTCAAGTAATTTGTGACTGGCATGCTCCTGCAGAGTCCAGACTAAACCACGCTTAATCGCGTGGCCAGATCTTGTACACCAAAACATATTGTGTTTAAATTAAATATTTAAATCATAAATCGTAATCATTGAGTTGTATGAAATTTAATGAGATATCTATATTGTGTGAAATGACCAAAGTAAAAATAAAGTATGGCACACGATAATAACACTTTAACCCTTTAAAATTAACAATGTTGCCATTTGAAAATTATACATTTGATACATATTTTTGCAGTGTTTACATATATAATCGAAATTATTCATAATAAATATTTAAATTAATCAAAAAAGTATTTAAAATATATTTTTATAAGGGTGTCTGTAATACTGTATTTAAAAGACTATTTAAACTAATTTTTTGTACAAGATTGTTGGGGCTATTTAAATTAAGACACTCCTCGTTCATACTGAGAGTATAACGTGTGAATATTATATTATTACTTTGATATAATAATATTGCGATTTAAATTTGTGGAACACGTGGACGAGCATTGTTTGACCGATAATTTTTGTTCGTAAAGTCGTTCGCAATGCTTTTATGTGTATAATGAACGTGGAAATTAATAAAGATTAAAACTGTGTAACATTCTTTTCAAACAATTCATAAAATTACCTAACCTTTTGTTTCGGGCGATCCGGTCCGATGTACTCGGTACCATTATCTACCGACTTAACAGGATTGTTGAAAAAAAAATACTTTCTGTTTTAACGAATCTTCGGCGACCCCTTTTAACTTGATTGCTCGTTATTTCGTATTTCGTATTAACCGGACAAACCTACTCAGAACGCGATATTATGAGCTCTTTTATTGAAACGGAGCATCTTTGAGAAACAACGATATATGCTGTGTTACATATTATTATAGTGTAGTCGTCTGTATGTTGATAGAAATCACCGACCGAGCAAACGCATTGAGACCGACGTAGCCGGGTGTTTTCGCGGTAAGTGGTTTAAGGTTTTATGCTATACTTATGTGCTCCGTATTTGAACGACGACAACGGGCCGAAGCATTAAACGTAGGTTAAATCATTTCTTTTATTTTTACCGTCCCTCGTTCGAAACAGGACATTCGACTTGTGGCTACGTTTATTCTGGTTATTCGATATCGAGTTCATTTGTATCGTTATAATTATAAATAATTAAAATTAAAATAGAGAAAATGTTTTTTTTAAAAACACCTACATTTACCAAAATGTTTACTTCTTGACTACTTTAATATTATTCGTTTACCTGATTTAATAAAATAAATACATTATGCATACTATAACGTGTACCTATATTATATTTTATGTTATAATAATTATACATTGGTTTTTTTTTCTTTCAACAGTTAAACTAAAATATTTTAAAATGTTTAACAAAATACATTTGTCTCTCAAAACATTCTTGAAAATTGGACGTTCTAGAATAATTCACGGAATGTACCTATTCTTTGGAATATTTTATTAAAAAAGTATATGCTAGTAATTTTAAACAGTGAAAATTACCGTGAGAACCTAAACATTTGTTCAACGATGACAGTTATACCTTCAGTAATTCACGGGTATTTGATCATCAGAGACTTAACAAACTTAAATGTACCAATATTATTTGCGTTAAAAACTTTTTTTTATTTATTCAATAAAAATCACTAAGTTATAAATTGAATATAAATTTATACCTACCTATATTATTCTGATCATATCAAAAATATTTTTATTAAAAAAAGAAAACATTGAACAACAAAAAAAATAATGTCATATTATATACCTACTTCCGAAAAAATATTAATATTGGTTAATACTAAAACTCGTTAGTTTTTATAATACTATGAGGAAAAGGTGAAGTGTACTAAAAAATGATCAGTTATCCAGAAATAATTCAAAATATTAAAATTAAACTATAATAATTAAAAACCGTATAAGTGAATAATATCGCTATAATATTTACTTAAATATCGAATATTATGTTACCGATCATGTATCACATTATTCTAAATTAACTAAATTAATTCCCCAAAGGATAAAATGTTGACTTGGACTAGATAATCTAAACTAAACATTACGCTTTTAGATAATGTATTAAATATGTAACGTGCTAGAATAATATATATTATATACAACGAACAACTTAGGATTTTCGCATGTGTGACGTCAGAATAAGGTAAAATGTCAACGCGTATCCGTTAAGTGTATTGCATTCAGTAGTTAGAACTAACAATATTAATCTAATAAATTTATAAACTATGATAAAATATATTTATTTCGACATTTAATTCATTTAACAAATAAAATTATGAGGAAAAATTATAATATTATAGTTAATATGGCAAAAATAAAGAAAATATTTTCGACTGAAGAAAGCAAAAATGTTCGTTATCGAACCAACTTATACTACTGATGATAATGTTATTATTATAGTAATGAATATTATTTTAATAAAGGTAAATAATACCTATTTAACATATTAACGTTTACAATAATCAAATCCATATACATAAAATCAATCGTTTATTGAACACACCGGTAATGTAATTATTTCGTTCACTGTTTCATTGTAATATCAAATAGAAACTTAATTCTGTTACTATATATTATTGGTTTTCAAATTTTCTCGCAGTCACCATTGATGTTTTCTTCCATTTTAGTCTGACGAATTGACTTAAACTTTAAAAGGCACTCAGTGATTAATGTACGTAGTTCTTAGCGGTCGTCGATATCACACGAATCGGTAGAACGATTGCAAGTGTAACTTTGTTATTTGTTTATGTTTTTTCCCCTCATTTAGAAAATGTGTACTCATTCACTTTACAAGCCCCATGAGATTTTCCAGTGAGTTTTTGTTTAAAATTCTTTAGAATTCACATGAAAGACTCCTTTTGAACACATAAACTTTGAAATGTTTTGGTTAAACAGATCGATAATAATAAAACATATTACCCAACCTATAAATAACGTAGCAGCAGCGATATTAAACCATAATAGTGTTTACTTTTCGTACTTAAATGTTGAACGAATTTGCATGTACTATTTTAAACTTCTAACAACAGACCATCAATCCATATAGAAAAATACCAGATACGGGTCGATGGTTTTCAATTAAATTCAGAAGTTTACATACCTTTCGTGGACAAAAGTGTGTTGTGTTTGTTTTAGTTTTTTGAGTGATTACATAATACAATATACACATTGTTATTATATTGTCCCAGTACTTCTATTGTGAAGAAAACGTGGGGGGAACTATTCTCTATTACAAATATTTCAGCGTTTTCCTTTTTAATTTATAAAATTTTAATACATTTAGGACTAACACATATACACTATATTTATACTATTTTTCGATTTAGGCTTTTAAATTGACGACTCCGAAATACAATGAACGAGTCATATTGGGTTTATTTGGTAATCATAAGAAGTTCATCTTAGGATCAAATTAATACAAATATCTTTCCGACAACATCCTCAATATTTCCAAAACTTAAAACATGAAAAACGAATAATATAATAAGGAAATGACCTTACCTAACCTATGTCTTACAATTCTATATGTTTTAAATTTGTTAATTATTTATATTTATAAATTATATCTGCGTTATTCATTATTTTCCTAAAGAGTTTTTCGAGAGTTTTGCAATTAGATAGGATAAAAGGGTATCAACCTAATAAATTTCGTAATCATGCCACAGACAGTTATTAATATTTTTTCTTGAGTATGAGTTTTAAAGCCTTCATAAATTAGACTTATGGTAAACTAAAATACCAATGATATACTTTATTTAAAAACTCAATTTTTGTATATTTTTCTTAGTTTTTTTTTTATATATTATGTGTATATATATATAAATAATATTTATAATATATATATTTAAATAGACCTAGTTATGAATAAAATAAAATTATGTTTGATATATTTGATTACATTAAAATTAAATTTTCTAAAATTATCAAAATAAAAAATTATTTAACGTATTTTCTTGTAGAAATTATTATGTCAAAAATGTATGTTTAAACGTGTTTTTATTAAAGAATAACAGCATGTACGCCACTCGAATAATTTATTTTTGTAGAATGTTAAGTTGGTGGAAAATGTTCAGTGTATATATGAAAGTATATTTTGATATATACACTCATCCATTTTTCACGCATTACAATCAAGTTCAACTTAGTTGTAAAAGTTAAAAAAATGTTAATCCATTGATAATACAGTATAGTATGTAATACACTTAATATTGTCTTAAAATTTCGTTTTTTTACAATTTTCGCGTTTTGTTGTTCGAAAAAATGTTTAAATTATAACAAAATTGTATTTATATATAATTGTATTTAATAATGCACATGTAAAAATAAAAAATTATCTAATTTGTTTTTTTTAATTAACATTTATTATTATCATGTTATAATTTTTTTTTATTTATATTAACTACAAATATTTAAAAATAATAGCAAATTGTAGAAACATGTTATTCCATTTTTACATGTATATACTTTTAAAATTACTTGAATATATATATATATAATCTATTGTTGGTTTATAGGAAAAGTTATTTAGTAATTATATTATATCCGTAAGTAAATAACAGTAAGAATTATGTGTCCATATTAGTGATGTGAAAAAACCGGATTCGCCGAAGTTTGAAAATCCGGATTTCTGAAGTTCGAAATCCGAAATTCGAATTTTACTATAAATCCGAATTTCGAATTTTAAAATCCGATAATCCGGATTTCGGATTTGAAAATTTGAAATCCGGATTTTCTAGTCAGAAATTCGAAATTCGAAATCCGGATTTGGCGAACTTTCGAAGAATCCGGATTTCATTCCCATCACTAGTCCATATAGATTACAATTTTTTTAAAAAAAACCTCAAGTAGATATCTTAAGCAGGTACTTAAACATGAGCATTACTCGAAACAATACTCGCAATATGAGTTTATTTTTGTATTTTTTGTGAATTGTGTTTAACAGGAAACATCGGAAAATTTCATAGCATTAAATTATAATTTGTGTGATGAAAAAGGCGATCACTAGTACAATAACGTCTTCTTTGAATATATTTTTGACTGACAGTTAATTTTTAACATTAAATTCATAAGCACGACGATTAGTGTCAGCTATGTCTATAACCACACTATACAAACTATAACCATGGTTCAAAATATGGTAAAGAAAAATATTTCATTCTTTCAATGTAAATATTTGTGTTTCAATCGAAGCTTTTACTCAAAGCGTTATTGTGATCCAACCATTAGTTTCTCGAATTTATTTATTATTATATCTCAATGCCTTCCGTGTTTCTCCAAAAAATCGTTATAGTACCTACAATTTTTAAACAAATAGGTATTTCAGAATAGTGTTTATAATTTGTAGTTTTGGGTTGTGCGAAACATTCATTGCGATGAATATTAAAAAATATAACAAAATATTTTAATAAACCGTTTCCACTAAAAAACTGTTAAAAAGTTATAAGAAAACTATTTCGATATCGATCATCATAGTAAATCATACACATTAAACAGATGTAAAAAAAATCAAAACTCTTAAGACACGTATGACATACGTTGGCATATTTATGATTTTTCGACCCAAATACGGACAACAATCACGGATTATTTCGTTTAATTGTTTATAAAAACTATCAGACCGTGTCTGTAACTTTTTGGAAATGTTTTTACTACATTTTGTTCGATTTATGAAAACCCGTTTTCATTTGTGAACCTAAACAATATATTATAGTCGTTATCGTACTGCGACTGTATTACATGACATTTCCGAGTTTCCGACGCATTTTGTCATTTTCAATTTACCGTCCATTTGTTTTTATTATTTATTTTTTTTTATTTATATATCGGAAATATCGACCGAATAACGACAGGTCGTTTGTTCCAAACACGCACAACATTCTGCGGAAACCACAAACATAAAAGGCAAAACCAATAAATAAAGACATCAGAATTTAATTCGCTTAAAGTTAAATTAAAAAATACACAGGCCGTCGAGCTTTATGTTTAAATGGAAAAACACGTAACTAACGATATGGAGCGAAATATTTTGTGGCTTACGTATGAAATATTCATGTTTAAAGTATAAATAAATTAACTCGACAAAAGGATGCGTTCCGGTTCTGCAACAATTCTGTTCATAAAACCATTCTGAAACAAAAAGACTTTCTTAACCCATACGCGAATAACGATCATAAAATATTCATAGGCTGTAGTCGCTATCGATATATTGGGAAAAACTTTTGATGGCAATGTCAGTGTGTAACGTAAAATAAACCACGTGATTTTCTGTGTTTTCGTTTAGTTTCTTTCAAATTATAAAAAAAGACTCGGTGGTAAATTTTAGATCTCGAACAATAAATAGGTACTTGACGCTTGCGATTTATTGGTTATAATACAATCCTATTTCCATAGTCTTCTCGGTGGCAATCCATTATTAGTATCTCTAATTTAGTACCTACGTATAGTATTTTTATAATTTCGAATAAATGTTTAAAAATGTCTTGTTAAATGTATTTTATAATCAATACCTACTTTATAATATAATATAGATTATAATACTAATTAAAAAATAAAAAATAAACCATGCGATAATATCGAATGCGTTTTTATATTTTAGGTTACCACGAATGAGTGATAACTGCATACGTAATTACCTACTTAATATAAATATATGTATATACGACAAACACAAATTGTTTTGTTATTTCAGTAAAAAATATTAAATATTGAATTTAACATAGAATTTAAAAAGCTCTTTATATTTGTCGCCTACGTTTAATATAAACTATATTTTATTGTGATTAAATTTTAACATTGATTCATTATTTTTTACCATTTTATTAAAATGTAGAATTTTAAATTCAGTTTGTAGATCCTTCTGGAAAAATGACTAAAAATTTTTTCGTTATTTGTCATTATTTATTCTTTCAGTACAAATTATTTTCCAATTTTTTCCAATTTTACGGGCTTACGTGGCTCCAGTCCTTTTTTTTCTGGATTTTCTGAGTTTGCAGAAATATCGAAAAATATCTTTAAAATACAAATCTTTCAATCATTACAACGATAACAAAAAAAATCCCTATATTTAATTTTTTTACATCCACTAATATACATGTAGAAATATATTTTAGCACACTAAAAATAAATAAATTTAAAAATACAAATCTACGAAATACGCGTACGTATATCAATACATTCTTCGTTCCGCTTGGAATCCTTAGAATTATTGTCGTAACCATAAACAAGTTCTAACGTAGTGACATAGTTGGCTAAATATCAGGTTCTTCCTGTGGCTACCCAAAGGTCATAAATGAATAACCATTAGATTCCTTTATGGTCAATATGAATTTTCACAAAATGAGTGTAGTAATAAAAAAGAAACGTTTTTATTTAGTTATAAATTACATAAAATAAAAACTTTAGTCTCCAAGTTCAAAATATTAAAGTACAACAACATAGAAATTATATATATAAAAAAATGTATGAAATATGTACTCATGTACATGGGTGCCCATATACATTTTTTGAAGAAGGGCAATGGAAAATATATAGGATTATTAATTTTTTAGAGATTTCTAGAGTTGTATAAATATAAATTTACAGAATTGTATAGTGTCATCATTCCTTATTTCCCCTTAATGGTACCCATGTATATACTTAGTTATTTCATATAATTAATTATATTTATAAAATAATTATACATACAAATAGATGTTTTACTAGAAACGAAAAAGATTCACCAAACATTCAATAGCGATAACTCTTTTTACAGCATATGGAATACCATTTATCTATTTATATGTACAATATGGAATATGACGTCAAAAACAAAAGTCACAAATGTCACGACGACGTTTCCTTAAAGTTAAAATATTGCAAAAATATGTTAAAAATAAAATATCTTCTGTGAGTATTAAACCAAAGATTGAAAAAACCTCAAATATTTCAAAACATTATTACTTTATTTGTTATATTAAAAAAGTTTTATAATGTGATATGAGAAATGTTTAAAGTTCATCAACTTCGTATATTTCACTGTATTTTTATTGTTCTGTCTTAACTTTTATCATTTGATCCCAACCAACAGATCCAATGAACAGTATTTCGAGAAGGTTGAGAAAATATAAAAAACAGAATCTCCTGTTTTTGTATGTCTAAAAACTATAGTTATGGCGATTTTTATATCGAAATGAGTTCCTAAATAATAATCGAAAATAATATTGATTTTACCTCGAGCACAGAATAATAAACTTCATTGATCTGATAATCTTTTAAATCTTATGTATATCGACGGATTGTAGACAATTATTAATTAAAATTAAACAAACTAAAATTTACGCACACGAGAGTTACTCACGAAAGAAACATATTTCTTATTATTATAATAGCAGTAAAATTCAACACAGGGTACAGCTTTAAAGGATATAGTTTTAAGTGAGTTTCGCTAAATTATTTTCAAATTTCAAGTGTTCGTAGAATATTCAATTTTGTTTTATAATTTTCAATGCTATAACAAACAAAATAAAGTAAATCCCTCAGGACACTTGTTTCAACATCGATATGTTTTCAATTAATTATAAAATACGATTAATATTGTTATTTGTTACACGAGTTACGATTCCGAATATTAAACCCCGATTCCGTTCGAACGGAGATATTGACGAAAATATTTTACGTCAAATAAAAATAAATAGCTGGATGGATTAGAATTACGATCTATATAATATCTACTATACGTAGGTATATACTGTCCTCAAAGAAATTATTGATGTCTTGCATTAATGTATCCTATGAAAAACATTAAAAAAATATAATACAGATGCTAAAATAAATTGGATTACTCGTATGGAAGGGCTTCTATTTGTAAAATATGTGCGTCTTTGTGTACGCGAATCTAGGGATTTCAGATGAAGGGCTTATTGGAGAGTCATTAGAATGGAAAGCAGTGGTACGAGATTTTTGTACATATGAAATTTTGTTTTTCGGCCAGATTATCGTTTTGTGATTTTCCCCGGGTAATACAAGACTTATTGGCTTTTGTAATATTTCCAAGACCCTAATGAAAATAAAATATCCCCTTAAATGTTTTTGTAATGTCATTTATTTTCTCATTACTATCGTTTGACATCGTTACCTGCATATGTTTTATTAACTCCATCAGTGTAAAAACGTAGTTTGATACCTGCAATGTTGTTTTGGTTTTATTTTAATGTAATAGCAGACCGAATCGGCAAAAACGATAAATTAATTTTAGTCACTGCAAAAGCATAATAGCGATCATAAACGAAATTATCTGCAACTGAAAACCTAGTTGTTTTCCAAAGAAACATGGTAACTTTACTGATTAACAACTTTACAGATACTATTATACTGATTGCGATTCGATGATTTAAGTTCCGGTTAGAAGAGTAGTGAGAAACTAATAAGGAAATAATTGCACAACATGATCCCACGAAGTTATTATTTTAGTCAGTTGTATAAACCTTAAACTATTACAGAAAACCGAACAATAAGTCTGTTTAAATGAATAATGTTTAACTTTAGTTTATGTTGGTGGAAATCAAATCCAAAATTAAATGGTTATTTTCTGTATAAAGACTGAGAAACGTTAGACAGATAATATTTAAATGATAATAAGTTAAACGAATGAACTCTATAATTAACGATACAAATGGTATACGTAATAATAAATATAACAATCAACTTCTAATGAATTATTATTTAATTATTTATTATGCATATTATTCATGCAGTTGCCAATCCAGCAGTATTTTATTCATATTTTATACCTTACCAGTGTTGTTTCATCATTAAGTACTAACGATAAGATCAATAAACATGTATTCAATGTTAATTATAATGTTTTGTTTTGTGTGACAAGAATAAGCAGATATTCTATGGCAGTAGTAAGGCCAGCAATGTAGTTGTATGGATTGGGGTATTGGGCAGTAACAAATAAATGAAACAAAGAATGAATTTAGCACAGATGAGAATACTAAGATGGATTTGTAGAGTAACTAGAAAATATAGAATAGAAAGTAGGAGTTCGAAATCTATGGACGTGAAGTTTTAGGGTGGCCGACTACGTGTTGGCAAGGTGAAAGAAGAAAAATGTTTAGAATATAAAACGTTTCGTAGCGTAAATATTAGGTGTATAAAATTTCTGTTGATTAACAAATGAATAATATCTTAAAACATATATTTATTACATTTGCAGTGGAGCGAACACGAAAACTAATTTGTGTTTTGCTAAAAACACTTTGATTATCTATATATTGTGCAAATATACTAATATTATAATTCGCGGATAACAATTAAATCGTAACTCATTTTTAAACCCCGAACATATATTAATATTTTAATGGTTATTATGAAACAAACGAAACAAAAGTACAATAAAATCTGCAAGAGATCCTATAACTGTAATTCCACAGTAATTAAAAAGATAATAACTTATCAAAAAAGCCTTATTTGTACCACAAGGGTCTGAGCATGTAGAGATTCTATGTTAATTAAATCGTTTCATTAAGCATACATAAAAATAATTAATAATACGATAAAACGGACTAGAGTTCTTTACGTATCAGTCTTGCAAAAAAATAAAAAATAAAAAACCTTTGTAAAAAAAACAAAAACAGAAACATCACATTTGTTTTTTTAATCTCACACAAGATTATATTAAAATTGTATAAATTTATAATAATAATAATATTATCAAATTTGTTGTAAAACGTTAATAGTACATTTATAGTAGATAAATCTGAATTTTATTTTAACCAGTTATTTTACCAAAAAAATTTAAATTAAACATTACATTTTGGTAAATTAATGTGGAAAATTGAAAAAAAAAAATAATAACTACCCATAAATATTTTATTATTATTAAGCTTTTGAATTTAATGGTATATTGAAGCCCTAACAAAGTTATTTAGTGTTTCTTAAAAATTGAAATAAATTGAAAATAAACGATAAAAAAAATTAAATTAATCTTTAAGAAAAAAACAAAAATAGAATCAAAAGATTTTATTAAATTGCTTATCTTTTTTGGTGCGAATAAAACAATTTTAATTATAATTATTAAATTATTATTTAAAAAATTATTAAACTCATATAAAATATACTTAATTATATAATATAATATTTTATTTTCTTTTTTAAAATTTTAAAATTGTAATAAAAAAACCTTTATTATTATATTGATCGATTTAAAAGAATCAGTTTTCAACAACGTTTATATGAAGTTTTTATTTTAAACTTGGAAAAATGCTTACCTATAAAAGAAAAATATTATGATTATGTTTCCATAATATGTGTAATGTAATTTAATAATTTTATATAAGCTAATTTTACTAAAAGTATTCTTATTGGTAAAGTTGTGTACCTATATACAATGATACAATGATTAAATTGGTACTATATTAATATTATGATACATGTATAACTGTATAGAAACAAAATTAAGTTTTACTGGTTCTATCTATGATTAAATGTTAAAAAATAAAAACAACGTTTTTAATATATATATATTGTTATTTTTAACAATTGCTCTACAATTTTTTTTTCTCGAATTAATTATTAAATATTTTAAATTAATATTGTTTATATAAAAATATATAATATAATATGGCTTTATCAATTTATTTTTGATCCTCGAGTTTTTGTTCCAATTGAACTATTAAATTATTTAAAATTTATGTTACGTCAATTAATTATTGTTTTATTATAAAATTATTTAAAATAATTATAATACTAAATTAAAAGTAATGTTTTTAATATTCCTAATTACAAATTAAATTTTCTCTAATTCTGTATACATTAACTAATGTTCATAATTTAATGTTCTCAAAAATTACAAAAACTACTTTAAAAAGGCAAAAATTATTTTAATATCTACCTAAACAAATTCGTAAAACTTAATATATTTTTTAACATTAAAAAAAAAAAAATGATTTAAAAATGTATTATTTTTTTGATTCTGAGCGAAGAAAAGAATTGCTTTTACAAAGATAAGTTTTTTCTTTTCTTTTTGTTAGTAGGGTATGCTTTCGGTAGCAAATTACATCTACTTGGTATTTTACTTAGCTAATTTTTTGAGTTTATCGATAGTCTTTTATTGAAAAAAGAAATACCACTAAAAAATAGTTTAAAAACTGAAATTCACGGAAACTGATTTTGACAAATTTGATTTGAAATATGTTATGTTAACTAATATATTTTGTAAATCGACAGCCCCATTTTTTTTTTTTATAATCCTCTAAAATTAGAATTTCTAGTATAATTGAATAATAAGATATTTTTTATGATTTTATTCTAAGTTTTAATGCATAAATAATTTTTTTTTTAATATTTTAAGCTGAGAATTCATTGCCTTTAAATCTTATCCTTTATAATAAACCTCTAATTTCTCCAAGAACCAAAGGGACGAAGGAAAAACGTCCGGAATTGAATTCCCCGCTTTTTATCATTTTAATTTATTTTTCAATTAGTATATCTTTTAACTTCTTAATCTAAAATATTAATATAAAAATTATTTTTTGGAACATGTAATTCATTTTGTATTATTTTATTGTCTTTTATTTCAATGATTAATTTCCAGTTCTTTATTTATAAATACATTGTTTTGGTTCTATTTTACTTTTAATTAATATTTATAAAATACATTTTATTAAAATTCCAAATGCTTCGAAAACATCAATAATTTGAAATAAAAATTACATTAAAATAATTTCAGTACCTACATTTTTATACACGAGGAAAAAAAAATTGTGCTTAACTGGCACAAACTATTACGTTACATTAGATTATGTAAATTATTCTGATACATGAAATTCGATTCATAATATTACTTTCTTCTTCTGAAATGTTCGTTATCGGGTATTGTTAATTAAAGTAAAATATGTGTTGTTTTGTCCATTTTAAAGAGAATTTTAAAATTGAATTATCTTTACAATTCCAATATTTTACCTTTTACAAACTTTATCCAAAGTTAAGCAACGATTTAATATCAAGTATTAAAAAACAAAAAAATCATTTTGTTTATTCATAAATATTTTATTTCAACTTGCCACGAAATACGAATGATTAAAAGTGAAAAACATTTTTTTTTTTTAACATGCCAGTTCAATAGTAGATAGTTTTATATATACTACCGTGGATTACGTATTACATATAACATCTTTGTAAATACCATTTTCATTGACTATTTAACAATTAAGTTGCCCCTAAGTTATTTAATTAGAAAATTATTTGTAAATGCTCATTATTCAACGCATTTATATATCCATAGTAAGTTTGAATTATATAACTTGTGTCAATTAATATAATCGTAAAAATATCGAATTATTGTTATTTTTTAAGATAGTACTAATGCCAAACACTATGTAGTTCTTCATTCGTACGTAATCTTTCATTATAATGGTTATTTCATTAAATATTTTTGTAGTGTTAAAATGCATAAAGACCTATAACAATACCGCCATGGGGGTAATTTCGTGAAAAATAATTAATTTTCATCGTGAATACCGTAGTTGAAATAATAATAATTAAGGAAACAAATGCACTTCAAAGGTTAAATATTACAAACAAACGTAGAAAAAGTTTAAATGGCTTCAAATACATTTTACATTTTTATTTTATATTTTAATTACACGTATGACCGACCTTAGTGTTTTAATAGCGCGTTTCATAATATTAAAATTTAGTGGATAGAACTAATTATAATATTGTTATTTAAAAAAGTTGAACATATTATTGTATTAATACAAACGTTTTAATAATGATTTCAAACGAATAATATCAATGCGTCTTCAATTACAGTCTTCGGACTTGTATTACGCAGATTTTATTTCTCAAGTATAGGTACATTGAAGAATACTAACATAATATAAAGCGTACCAAAAATCTTTGTTTTTTTATTTTTTTATTTTTTTATCATTTTTTTATATGATCTGTTGTAGTATCCGTTATTGCTACGATGTTAAACATTTTCTATCGAATAAAAACGCACACACTTTGAATATTTATTTTCCTTTTTTCGAACCAACGGAGGTCCTCGAGACGCATTAAGCCCCTATACGCGAGACTTTTTTCCACATATCGATAAACTATAACTATATATAATAATAATATCATGAAAATATCGCCTTAGACACAATGTAAATTCGTGACAAATAAAATATTTATATACATGAGTTATACATGCATCGTTACTTTATTATAATATGGTGTCCTAACCTAAAATAGTCATTTTGCAAGTAAAACTTATAGTTTTAAACTAAGGCGACCAGAGTATCCAAAAAAAAAAAAAAAAATGTATATACAGGGTATATTTACAATATTTTATAACAATTTATAATACCTAAAAATTTAAACA
>CM023359.1:24067177-24187898 GCA_013282895.1 Eriosoma lanigerum
TCGTTTCCCATTTTTGATTAATCGTAACATCAACATCTTAACGCGGTCGTATGCATTATTATAAAAACATAATATAACAATGAATTTATAAGTATTTATATAACACTCGATTACATAATTTAATAATAACTAAGTATACATATATATATATATAATAGAGGTGCCTAATGTTATTTAACAGACTAAATCGCGACACTAATATTAGGATTTAAAATACACCTTCACTTTGAATAATATGGTAAAACGGTTATGATTAATTTGTTAACGGTTTAACCTATTCTTTGTAATATTAAACCAACTTCAATTATTAAAGTTCAAACCAATATTTTTTTGAACGTCTATTTTTAAGTACCTAAATCAATATCGTTTAGCCGAGTTAAAAGAAAAAGTTATCAGCACAGATTTTTAATACGTAATTTTCATTTTATTCAGTCGGTTGTAATATAATTTGGTAAATTTCATCACCTTTGATGCTGACCGAGAAATATGTATAATCAAATCAAAGTTTAATGTTTTTCGATAATAAATACTTTGTCTTAAGTTTTTCTAATTTACTATATAAATATGTTTTACAATTCATTTTGATTAAGAATTTAGTAAAATAATAATTATACTGCATTCAAAATTAAACAGAATTTTATGAAACGATTATTATTATAATTATTTAACTTTTCATTACTGTGAAATTAGTAAATTGGAACATTCGTTTTATTGAGAAAAAAATAAAACTATCGGATTGCCTTCAGCGTTTACATAGAATTATTAAAACCGTTTAAACTGCGTAAAAATGTAATGACATTTAGTTAACTTTGACCTATATTATTTTAAATTAAACTTCATTCAAAAATATTTTAATAAACTTCTCATACATCATTCGTTGTGAAGTATGGTACGTGACTCGAGGGTTAACAGATTTACTTAGATCCTATTAGATATAAATGAAATATATTTATATATAATGTGTGCAGAATGTTATGTGACAGATATAATTAACATAACATTGAAAACCTATGTAACTCCCACAACATGCAATTTTGATCACCCGGTAGGTACATAATACAATAACACAGAGTCAATAATCTGTTCCTTATATTATTAAAAAGTATTTTTACTTTTATGTATATGCGGAATGCGAAATTGTATTTCAATAATTTTGATGACAGTTTAAAAATTGTGTTTGGGTTTAAATTTTAAAATACAAAATTATAAATATTATAATATTTTATGAACATTCCTAGTACTTAAACCGATGTATAAGTAGATTTAAATATATATCATCATATAATTAAGTTGAGCGTAATAAATATTAAAAAAAAAACTAATAATCTATATAAAAAAATCAAATTAAACGTGTATGATCAATTCATATGATTATCGAATACCTATTTATTTTTAATATTGTAGGCGATTTAATTACAGAACAAACGTTTATCGATGTAAATTAACTATTGTCGTGTTTTCCAATTACTGATTACTATAAATTTGATAAACGGCTAGATGTCCATCTCAAAAGTTTACCGAAACGACTTTTATTTCACATTGGGCTCAAAGCCAATATCGGTAGTTACAAAACCTATATTATTGGCGAGCAACATTTTTTTTTCGTTTCCGTGACTCTTAAAAGATTATTCGAGTTTACCCATCGAAATGCGCACATTTCCCCCGTCGTTTTTCTAACGAACGATTTAAGGATTTGTTGCAATGCATTGGAATATATACCGACCAAACTATAATCATTAAATATTTTTCGATTTATATAAATCCAATACTATCACACTGTTTTTTATTCGTTTTTCATGCCCACCAATAATACATCAACAGTAAGCATATCGCATATAGATCTATCGATGCCGTTCATTTTAATCTACACAACTAGTTTTATTCCTTTTCCTGAAAATTGTGTATGTAGATTTAAAATGTATTACACAATCATTTCTAATATGTGCCTTTTACTTTTTACACTTTTTAGCCTTAATTACATAATATATTGTTCAATCTTCAATCGAACAAATTTTTAAATAATATCAATCGTGACAATAATATGTACTATATAAGCTCTTATTTAGGTACTACATGTAAATACAAATTGTTATTTTATTTACGTTTTACTGTACCACACATTTGTGAGATAATATACCATTATTAATAAAATGTAATAAATAAACTATAACGAATATTTTACATATCAGCTGTTCACTATATTCTCTATTAAGTATTAACGTTTTATTTTTATCACAAATATACATAAGTAGGTTACATTTTACCCACATATTATAATATGTTCCAATACAAAACCGAAATAATATTCTTGAATAATATACATTAATGTTATCCGATATCATCGTTATTAATTTCAACAAATCTTGATTGAGTAATGCACCAATTAATTGCATTTAATGCGTTTCATCGGTCTTGTCAGTTACCGATAGTTTTCTGATAACCATTCATGAATTTCTGATTTTCACATATTGATAATATGTAGACCGAAAAGTTATTTCATTATTTTCGGGTAGCATACACATTGCACGTATCACGTATATTTTGGGTTTTTTCATTTATATAATAAAAAATGTATGATTTGGTAATTGTCATAAAAATAAAATAAATTTTAGAAAATTTTTGAAGTGAAAAACTCAATGTATAATATTTCTATCCCCATGGGGTAGCTACGAGTCGGATAAGTTATTTTAAGATAACCTAACCTTTACCGCTTATCCTAAATATTATTCGTACTTTCGTTATATACAGAAAAAAAAAAAACGAAAATTAAAATTCAGAAATATAATCAATAACTTCCTTGGTCACACACTGTAAGTAATATGTATATATTACACGCGTGCATCAAATATAATGTAAGTAGTAAATACATATAATCAACAAAGTGTTATGTGTTAACATTTCTGAAGTAAATTATTAACGTTTTGAGTAAGTATACAATGCGTCGTTTTAGTCGTAACATCATAAGTCTTATATTACATAATTACCTCTTAGTTCTTACCGTTGTTATACTTTGGGCGTTCGTTAAAATTGATCTCATTTAAGTTTTAAATGATTCATCGGTAGCTTTTCGTCGGTTCGACGTAATGAATGATCGATTATTAAGTAATCTTCAAAGAATTTCGCGGTTGAAACCTGAGACGTCTGAAAACTTTTCGATCACCAATGATAATGTATAAGACTATATAATACGTAATTTCTGAAGGTATATTAACGCGTTATCATCCCGAAGGGAAATTCGCGTTGAATCTCAACTTTTCAATAATACATTAGCCATTTTGTAATTTATTATGTACGTATTATTATTATTTAATTTATAGTTATTAGCGTGACAATATTATAGACAATAAATCTGATCAGGCCGTTTGCGATTTGTACATTTTAATCTTTGTTTTATTATAAACAAAGAAGGATTTAAAACAATTTATAACGTCTGTAATAGAAATTTACTATTGACAATTGTAATAATAATAATATAATACTTTAATCACATACCACAGTAATACATATATAATATTATAATATATACTATACAACACGTTAGTATAGAAAATCCGAAACTATGGGTCTGAAGAAAATATTTTAGAAGTCGATAAATCTTTTTTAAAAAAAATGGTATAACGATGATATATTCTATTATGATAATACCATATATTTTATACCATTTGTTTCTTTTATGCCAGGCAATGCTAAAAATTAAACTTCTAAGGCTGATCAGCTTAGGTAAAAATAAAATTCTTTAGATTTTTAAAAATGGATTTTATAAAAGTTTGAGAACCAATGCATTAGTCCATGTAATCGGGTAATTTCGTCTCATCTAATTTAATAATGTGAAATTGCAACCCAATAAAATATGGAATATGTTTTTATATTATGTATCAATTCAGTATTGCTCAAAGAATGCGTTTTAAATGTTTAAGAGAGTAATTTTAATTTATTTGTTTTCTATATTTCGTTCGATTCTTTTTTTTTATGAAAGAAAGACAACACATATTTGTTTTTAATATAATTGGATTTTTCAGAAATACATAAGTGCATTTTCGATCATATAAACAGCTATAGGATAATAGAAAAGGAATAATTTTAATTAATTTAAAATTTAAAAAGTAAAGGTAGTGAATGTGTATAATACACATGTCGTGTGCAATTTAGTAATACAATCGATAATTTACGTTTTCGTGTTGTCTTTCGATCGTTTTTGTTGAAAATTTACTTATGTGATATATTCTTATCGGATGTACTTTGTACATTATAAGCACTACACATATATATTATATTTTCTGAGCGTATAACAAAAATGTGCCTAAGATATATTACATTTTTTTTTTAACGTAGTTGTATAATATGTCACCTCATATATCCTATAATCCTAGCAACGTGGAACGCTAACTTCTTTAAAGCTACAGTGTTACCACATATCGCAGTGTGAAAGCAGCACGACATTTATATTAAATCTTTTTTTTTTTTAAATAAAAAATGCTTGAAAAGTAACGAAAAATATTTTGTATTTAAAAATACCATTTTTTTTTTTTTTTTTTTTAAGCAATTGTAGTAAAACACGTTAGTTTATATCCTTTTTGAGATTTTCAATCAATACCCGATATTTTGTTTATATTATTTTTAAACAATTCGTGTTCACCGTTTATGAGTATTACAAAACTTATCGCTATATAGACATTATTCGCAAAACTTTCTACGTATTTTCATTGAATATTTAAATTTAAACCTGAAACTTTTATAACTCATCTTGTGCATTGAATTAAATTCAAATTCAAATAATTTGTTCTGTCCGATTTTAATTGGTTTTAAAAAAAAAATGAATAAATCCTTTAAACATTTACGTGCATTTATACAAAACATAATTAGTGACACAATATACCGGATCAGTTGTTCCCAAAATTATTTTTACTCAAGCCACCCTGAAATAGAAAATATTTCTTACACTACAACATAAAATAAAATTGGTTAAAAATAAATCAATATTTTATAATTATTAATTGATTGTTTTACGTATTTTTTTAAATTTAATATTGTTTACTGTACAGTTTGGGAAGCTGTGCTGTACGATTACTTTAATTTACATTTTTTTTTTTTTCATTATAAATTAATCTGGCAAAAATAATTATTCATTTTTAATATTATAATTTGTTCTACTATTTAATCTGATAACACCCTGACAGTACTCGAAATACATCAGAAATCAGATTTTCATTTTTTTGTATGAAAAAGCCAATTCGCTCGCATCACAGACTGACCTTAATAGGACTAATACACACAGACTATGAATCTGTTAATACATAAATAATTATCTAACCAAATCAATTGAATTCAATAATATCTTACTGCCCAAATATTGTGCTCAACGTTTCCTAGATAATCCATCATCATACCTTTCTTTTTTTTGGCACTTGTTTCGCATCACAAAATATGTCAATCAACATGACATTTATTATTATCCAAACTAGAATAACACATACTCGTACATATATATTTTTTTAAACAATTATACTTGAACTTGTTTAAGTATATCATAATGTGAACAAACCAAAATTTTTAATTCAAAATACAGTCATTCCAAAACGTTAAAGAAACAAGGTAAATTACAAGAGCTGCTTCGTACTAACGGTTTATAAACGCGTAAACATTTTTCCCGAGTTTTCAAACTTGCCAAAATATATATTATAAAAGATTCCATATTCACGTTTCCAATCACGAAAATCCCCTCATGTACACTCAGACTTTATTCCTATTTCCTAGTAAACTACTGATACATGGTTAATGATACATTGGCATGGAGATCTATAAAATAATTCAAATTTAATCATATGAAGCTTCGAAATTTCTCGTCTATTTTAAATACACTTACACTGTTATATTGTAAATAAATGTTGAATTAAATAAATTAATTATTGTCCACAATCTAAAAATGAATAATATAGCCTAAGTATATTATTATTAGAGAAATGTATTTAGATTTATTAAAATAAATTGATAGTGTTACAATATAAGTATTGATTGTATTATTGTGCGAAATAAAAATGATTAAAAAAAATCGAATTTTACCTGTTTGATACATTGAATAATACGGAAACTAAAACGTCTGCCATAACTATTGTTTCAGAGTAAAAACTACTTATATAGCTTTATTTATTTTCTATTAAATGTACATTTTAGTAAATTTAAAATACACGTGCTGAGAATGTAACATTATACAAAACATTATTTCGGTTAAATTTTCTAAAATAATTTAATTCTATTTTTTATTCAAAAAAATAATTATATTAATAAAAAAAATTTTTATAATAATAAAATTTGATTTTTTTTTAATCTGGTGTCATTCTTCAATATATGGTTTAAGTATTTTACATATTATTAATAACAAGTGCCGACTGTAAATATTTTCAATCAAAAAAATACCAATACAATATGTCGATATCATTAATTACAAATGTGTATACCTTATACTTATTATTAAAATAATTGTCTGTAACGCAGACGGCTTTTTTAATTTTATCAACATAATAATTGAGAAAGTAGAATATCAGTGACAGTAATTATTTTTAAAAAAAAATTCTTGTGAGTAGTAATTTCGTTGAAACTTTAACTAGAAAATAAATTCCGATGAAATAAAAAAAATATGCTTATAATTCATTACTAATCAATCATCTATTTTTTTTATTTTTAGACAGGTATTTATGGTTGAGATAGAAATCATTACTAAAACAATACAAATATTTAGAAAAATAAAGTAAACAATTTTAAGTTGCCATCGACACTGACCTATATTATACGTTAATATATTAGTATAATATTATAATCAGAAATATATATCGACACATCAATAGCTGAAAAAAACACTAAACTAATTGTTTCTTTTTTGTGAATAATAATGACTATTTTGAGTAAACGTTCACATCATAATTAAATTATGGAGATGGCGTGAATCATTATGAAAGAAAATTAGTGTAGGTGTTTTAATAATATCGTTTAACTCATATTGAACTCAAATGCATATTTTATTTAAAAATTAATTACTCTCAATGTAACAATAATAATTTTTGATTAATAGATTTACTGCGAAAATATATTGTGGTAATAAACATTATTATCATTATTATACCAAGGTCTAATGATAAACTTCTGAGACAACTAATTTTAGAATGTGCTGCGTTATTAATTTCATCAGAACTTTCATTCTCCTATTATGATTTTGTGGAATTTAGCGACGGATAAGCTGTTTTAAAAGTCTTCGTGAGAACGTTATTGAATTTATTCTTGGACATCTGTAGCTTTGAAATAAAATACGCGTCGTACAATATGTTTAAATAAAATTTATATTTTCACAATTCGAAAGATGTGTACAGTTGAGCGAAGTCAGAAATATTAAGTATAGTATATAAAATTATTATAAATTTCGTTTACACGATAAAATAAACTAGAAAAAAAATTGAGATTTGCAAAAAAAAAATATATATATATACGTATAGTCGTGTCATCTTATAAAAAACGAGTTTTTATTTAAAAAAAAAAATAGCAAAAAAAGAATATTATTTACTTTATAAGCAATTTGTTAGTTACAATCACAGGATGGTGAATCATATATATTAGAAACATCTTTTTTTTAAACTGACACACTAATATTAGCAGTTCAAATCTAAAACCAAACTAAAAGATAGTAAAATTAATATAAAAAAAAATTATTGCGACAATGCGTAGTTTTAACTGACATATGTAGCCTGTATATAATCATTATTTAATAAAATTCATAATTTAGTCAGAGCATTAAAAAAATGGATGGGTACAATATGTGATCTATCGCTAAATTATAATCGTATACATCCTTATTTAGAATTCGTCAACATTCTTCTTTATCTTTTTATTTTACCTCATCTTACATTCCTAAATATATCAGTTCAACCACTCTAGTCCTATAGCATCATAGATTTCGTTATCCTATCTCTCGTTTATTCACACCAGTTATTTTCCCACCACTCTTTATTGATCCATTCCATCTAACAACTTCTTCTTCAATTTTCCACTAGACCTCTTACCTTATAAATGTATTGTATAGTTTATAATAATAGTATAATAACTCTCACTATCTTTGAGTCATTTTTCTTCATAATATATCCAAACCATCTCATTTCATTATTTCTCATTTTTTTTTATAATCGAAAACATACAACTTTTACACTTCTTCTCAATTAATTTCTTATTTAATTCTCTCTAGTCTTTTTTTCCACTCATCTATTAAATTTAGAATTATATAGAATACTGATTATACATCCATGAAGTTAGATAAGGTATTCGTCAATTAAACATTGTAATTTTTCGCTGAAATGAAAAATTTTCCACAAATCTTTAACAGTTTCCAGTCATTGAGTTTTATTCATGTTACAATAAAATTTTATACTTTTCCACGATGATTCAATAACCTGCGTTTGAGGCCCAGATTATAGAATTCATTTTGCGATTCAATCAAATATTGTTGATGATTCACTCCTCAGTATTTCATGTTAAAAAACCATAGTATAACACATATTAGGTAACCTCTGTTGGCACAACAATTAAACGATAAGTCGTATATTGAACTGATCCGAAAATAATAAAATGTGTTCACTCTAATCTCTATTTTCGTATCTAAATTTTTTTTTAATTTTCACATTATTCATTCTATTATTATACAAAGTATATATATATATATATATAAAAACACTTACAAGAGGGTAATGATAATGATTTGCCGCTCGTTTCGCTGTTTCTCGTATTGTCCTGCAGGTATTCGATATATTATATTATTATGATTCCGGTTCTAGAGTAGGTACTAAACGGAATTACCGCATAGCAGGGTGGCAATTATTTGACCAAATTGTAATATAACGTTTTCCGGCGGTATATGTACGTGAAAATATCAATTACACGCGCTAATATTATATCGGGTTCGGTGTGTATAATAATATATTATATATACTGTTAATGTTTATTTGATTTCGCGTGTATATGTAGCGTCATTAATCACGACAAAACCGCCGACAACCGCCCCGGGAACACGAGGGCGGCGATTGTTTCAACCGTCGTCGTTCCCGTGCTCGTCGTATATATATATATATATATATTTGTATATATTATTATTATTATTATTATTATCATTATTATGTTGCATAATAATGTACATTGTTCGAGGGACCAAGATGATATAGGAATGAAGAAGCATACCGTGATGGTGAGAGTGAGACAGTATGAATCCGAAAGAATCGTGACGAGAACAAATAACATATTATTATTTATAAGTTTTTCTTCGTCTACGTTGACCACCGAGTATTACAACTTATAACGTTGGCTTATTAGCGACAAAAATTACTAGTTCAAAAATGTTGGTTTGTTGTTATCTGAATCTGTTTTGGAAAACACAACAAACACTATATCAGTGTAATTTTTTTTAAAAATAATAAATACGTTTTTAATAATAATATTTCTAGGATTTTATGTGGCAACCAGACAAGATGAACCTATTTATATACACACGGCGTCGATGAGAGAATATTTCCACAAAATCGTTTTATATTATGTTCTGGCGATTTCATTTTACCTCAAAATTGACTTTGGATGACCACTGTTATCGTTATTAAACCATTTTCATCAGTTATCCAAACTTTCATAATATTATTATTTTACATTGAACGATTATAACGATAACTACACGATGTTTTCAGTAATAAAAATAAATAGCTCATCGTGCAGAGAATATATGTGACAGACTACATATTATATGATGATATAAATTATGTATTATAGTCGAATTTTTTATTTATATTTTGAAAATAGATGGTTGCATATGTAATATATGTAATATCTCCATTTTATCCTTATAGTTGCAATCACCACATAATTATATATAGATATAAATGCCTAATGATTCTGTTTTTGTTACTTTTAACTTTTTATTCAACAAACGTTTACAATAATATTATTTTTCTAAAATACTGTGTTTTGCTCACTATAATCTCATTTCAATGAGTATGTCTATAACAAATAATTGATTATTAGTTTTATTAACAAGAACGTATTCTATAAATAAATGTATAAAACATGACCAATACGTAATATAACCTCCTAAACTGACATCTTTTTGGAAAATCGTTATTGAATCAGTCTGTATATTTATCTGTTGTCATTAAAGTTAACGATATTAAATCATTTTAGAAGGGGGATATAGAATACACGAAATTATAACAATAATATCGATACATTTTTAAATCGCATAATAATTATTGTTATTCTGACTATATTAAATTTGTTATATAAACGATCACTATAATGTACTATCTATTGTTATATTTGTAATTTGTATATTACGATTATTTTGTAAGGTTAAAATAAAATGGCTATTGTAAAAACACTTAAACAAATAGAAAATAAACGGTAATTTGCTATCGCGAACATTTTCTACGGTATTAAATAAATGTTTTGAAGTGTCGAAAAAATTGTAAATAGTTTAAAATGCTTTTATATTTTAACGTTATTGTCAGTTGACGGCAGTGCAATGTGTTGTCCGATTAATAGTGAGTGTTCATTATGGATTTAAATAGAGTATACTTATCAATAACTATATGTAATAATTTAGATTCAGTTATTAATTGTTTAACAAAAATTACATAAATATATGATGTTTTTTATTGTTTTATAAGAAAAATATCTATGTTATCTAATCAATAATACCAAAAAAAATTTTATCACTTTATCATATTTTGCATAAGTTAAACGCTTTTCATATTATTAAAATGTAAATTAAATAAAAATGTGTAAAAAATATGTATTTTTTTGTATACAAAATTTCTAAAATAGCTAAATTGTTTTTATATATTCAATTACAATTATTACTTGATATGATTGGGATACATAATATATTATAACAAATATAGTAAGTAAGTTTTTAATTGTTCGATAAAATTTGTGTTATAATTTTTTTTTGTTTAAGAAATCTAATTTTTTATAGTTAACTTAATTTTACTTTAAATTTATTTACATACAAATTATGAAATTCCAAAATTTTATTTAAAAATACAGTGTCACAGGTTTTATTTTAAAGATGCTGTTCCGTTGTTTTTCATATCTTTCATATTACCGTATAAAACAGTATCTTACGTACATGCGTGTTTAGGAAAAGATTTTTGAAAATATTTTATATTTTGTTCTCATTTCTAAAAAAAAAAAAAAATAACTTTATTTCCGTGAAGAGGTCATCAATCCCTTTTTAAAGGCTACGCTACTGCACTACGACCGATTTGTTATGTTAGCTAAATTTAATTTATACCTAATATTTCCAAAACGCGTTTGCTATTATACCTCGGTTATTGTTTTCGCGAATGATTGGTTACGTATAACAATTTCAATGTAATTCGAAAAGGCGGTCGTGTTCGATAAGTTAACATACTGTGCGGGAGGGAAACGCACTAATAATTATTGCTATTATTATTGCGGGCATATTAATGGAATAACTGTGGCATTTTGCAAGAACATGTATGGCGGTGGCATAATTCCAAAAGGATGGAGAAACAGTGGTATATTGTATCGTGGTAACTAGCTTTGTACGGACGAGCCAGAAAATAGATAATGATTAATACGTTGACACAGTATGATTATTATAGTAATCTATGTAAATTATAGCCAAAACATTAAGAGAACGTAATATTCGCAATAATTTACAATAAAAAATGTTGACTCCGTGCTCACGGCTCCGTCAATCTAGCATTGATTATAGAAATATAACAGCGACGCAGAACTCAAATTGTGACGTTTAGGTTAATCTTAGAGTATAAAATAGTATAAATACATTTAAAGAAAAACACATTTTGAAGATAAAGTCACATGCATTTTGTAAAATATAATCTGACAAGGAAGTTACAACGTTTTAAAAAAATTAAATATTAATATTACTCTATAATTTCTTTGTCAAACGATATTTTACGAAGCTGGTATAATATGACAATATTTCCAAGATATGTTTCTTTTTAATCTTTCCAATAGTAGTTTTTACTCTAAGTTCAACTCAAACACCACAATTTAATTTTTGCGTATTGCTATAATAGGTAAACACAAACCAGAATTAAAAGGGTACACGGGGACCCTATTTAGGTAATCTCAAGAATTTAAATGGAAAAAATAAAATAAAATATATTCTTATTGGTTTTTTATGTTATATTAGTTACATAGATTCTACTATTATTATAGTATTATAATTATAATTATTTAACTAGTTTTAATTAGTATATTATTATATACTATTATATAAGTATTTACTGTGATTTTCTAATCATTCACATTATATAAAAAAAAAAAACAATATTAAAATAAATGTAATGTTGTATAATACATAGTTAAAATTGTAAAAAATACCAATAAAGGTATACAATATACTACATTATAAATTAGAAAATTAAAACATATTTTTGTTTGTATTATTATAATAAGCAGGTAATCTATTATATAATTAATTCATTTTAATTGTTGAATTTATATTTTTTCCCTTAAGATAGTATATATTTATATATTATATTATTATTTGTATGATTGACTGAAAGTATGTGGACTTAGCTAGACAGTACATAATAACCTAACCTAACCACTGCAACCTTGATAATATTATGATATTATATAAAACATAATATAATATTATTATAAAAATATCTTATTAATATATATTGTATTTAACCCTTAAATGGCTACTGTGTGAAACGAATGTGGTAAAATTATGAAGTGGTATTTTCACGGTTAATTAGAATCCCTAGACTCTATAAAAGTGATCAAAATTATTTTTGAACATTTCTTTTTTAAATTATGAAAACGAATTGGAAACAAATATTATTGAAACAATAATAATTTAAATGTTGTATGTCTGAAAAGATACAAAATCAGGGTAACAGCGTATCGATAATACATTTATCCTACAGTAGTAAATTTTATTATACACAATTTTTGTCCATAATTATTTTAAAAAATTAATTATAATATAATATCGATACACCCAACGAAAAAGGAAGTAACTCAATTTTTTTCGTTTTTTCGTTACGATTTTTAACACTGCATTCTGATAAAGGATTTTTTTCTTTATCGACTACGAAAATGATTGTTTTTCCATCTATCCCACAGTGATAATAAAATAATATAAAAATAAAGAAATAAATAGAATAAAAAATTAACTTTGAATTTTATTTTTCTCCTCCTGAACAATTACAAAATGGAGTTACTACCTTTTTCGTTGGATGTATTGATATTACCACTGATGCGTATTTCTAGTTTTCACAACACCAATAACAAAAATAGTCTTTACTTTTGTCTTTCATTATTATGTAATCATTAATATTTTATATGACCTTTATTTGATAAAATAATTTCACAAATTTTTGCCATTTTTTATTTTATTAAAAAATAATTAAATTTAAAACAAACTTATAAAAAAATAATATTTATTATTTATTAAAATTGTGTTCTACTTATTCTTTATGACATTATTAAAGTGAGTTGAGTATTGAGTAAAATTTTATCATATGGCAGTTTAAAAAAGTTCATTACTGACAGCAGAATAACATTTTATTTATACACACCAAAGTTTGCAGGATTTATATCATCAAATATAAATCTAACCTTTTTCAATGACAAGATATTACATAACAAATTATCAATTATCTAATGGATTTACGTAAAACCTGGTAATCGTTTAAATTTATAATTGACAAAAAAATATATAGGCACCTTTGAAGACTATTGTATATAGTACGCATTGACTATTAGCGATAAGATTATGTAATACGATAGTCGATAATACATCGTAATTTATTATAAAATTTAATGTTAAATGTTAATATATTTAAAAAAAAAAAAAAAAATTGGACAGACGAAATTCGTGTCAAAATATCTTGTTCGGCAAACGTATCAGATACCAAATCCAGTGAATAAAAGGATTTAAGTGTTAAAAGGGCCCACTCAGTGACACATGCACCAGAATCAAATATAACCTTAATCCGAGCTTGAATACTTGTTAGATAGTATAGAAGACGTTAATGTAAAACAATGGAATATAAAGTCTTCTGAATAACTATAATGATCAAAGTAGGTATTAATTTTTATAATTGTTTAGTGTACATATAATATAGTATATTATTATTTCATTTATCTAGTACAGGTTTTCAAAACTATTCATTACTTCTATTTTTATTTAATTGGCAACAACATTATAGAATATATGCATAATATATAATTTTATCATCAATTCTATGGTGTTTTAAATTTGTATCATACATATTATAAAACAAAAATTACCTGTTTATTAATATTCTAGTTCACTCTTAGGCGTATTTGCTTTACTTAATATTATGTTAATGACTCAGTCGTCTTTTTATCTCGTCTGTTCTGAAACATAAAATATAAATGTGTTTTATAAGATCATTATGTGAGTGTCAATAAAAAATAATAACCATAGTGTTTATAAACGCATATACCGAAGTAATACAATCCGACGACTTCATGTGCAATCACAGTAATACAAGTTTAAAAACAATGATAATATGACTGACTCAGTTAAAAAAAAGAAAAAAGAAAAACATATCCAATAAGTAACTTTCAGTGAGCAAATTAACTTGAAAATTGAAAATGACAGTTTTTTCCAAGAATCTAACATAAAAAGTAGTGTTTTTAATACTTTCAGTTGAATTAAAATCCTGTCGTCTTTTATATAAGAAAAACATTTTGAATGGAGTTTACAAAATTATGTTAAACAAAAGAATTTATAAATTATTTCTGATATATTTACCAAAGTAATAGATACAAATATATTTGGAAGAGGAGATGACAAATAAAACGAAAGACTTTGATAGACCATAACATAAATTAAATATTGGAATAATATATTATATTTATGCGCATATAATATGATCATGAAGAACAATAATGAATAAACTTAATTATAATATCTTTACCTTTATTCAGTTTGTATGGAACAAAATATAGCCGATAATAATAACGAATCATCGTACGAGTGAATATGTAATTAGCTTACAATATTTAATTATTACGTTAAATTTTCAAAAGATCCAATATAAAAATCCACTTTACCGTTTTTTCTGTACATAAATTGCAAACGATAAAACAACATTTGTTTATTGACAAAAATATGGACTTTTTTCCAATATACTACTTATTAATTATTTGGATGAACGCACACAATAAAATGAAAAATAAATATAATTTCATACAACAGTAGGAAATTTTAATAAATCGAATAGCAAACAATCGTTCGACTATTATTATTTGGTATAATGATAATCAAAATTATGTATAATCATTTTTAAATACATCTGTATATATTTCCAATATTATTATTTTAGTTTATGTTTGATTTCTTTGTAATTAAATTAATAATATATTATTTTCTTTGATTTTAAACTTTTATTACAATAATAATATTACAGTCACGATATGGTTTGTTTTGATAACTACAATACCTACCTGTCAGCGGTTAACAGACAATAGTCTACTGGGATGCATATACGTCTAACGTAATTTTTGAATTTAAAAATTAAGTACATACGGTATTAAAATTGCGACGCTGTTGTGGAATTTGTATTTCTATGATGAAAATGCCAAAATGGTAACACGAGGACTCATAAAAATTAACGCAACAACTAAGATAAGACTTACACTGAAAATTGTCCGTTGAGTTTGAAGTACAAAATACAAAAGACATTACGACGAGAGTATAATAATAAACAGTACAACAGTATAATAATATACACTTGAGTGAAAAAGAAGTGTACATTACAAACGTAATTAAAACAAAAAAGCAAATTGAATAAAACGTTTAATACGATAAGAAAATTATCATTGTCTTGTATAAAAAGTGACATTACCCGGAGTGAAGACTGAAAAAAAGTGAATTAAGAGTAATTTATTATCAGTGACAACTCTCGCTATTGTTCATAATAATCATTGTCGAAATTATATTGAAGCTATTTTATAATTTACAAAAAGAATAACAAATTTCAAATGATTGAAATACTTACCACGTAGGTACATTTTCATTGTAATCGTTTGTTTTCGGTGTGGATTAACAAAAAAAAAAAAAAAAAACGTTATAAGATAATAAAAATAAATAATAATAGGCATGGTCGGTAGTAATAGTAGGTTATATCTCATTTTGTTTGCGCATGTTGTAATTCAACAAATTTTGTTTTACGAATATAGCATATAAAACAGTTGAAAATAATAATATATTTATAATTTGATACAGTATAACTAAATAAATTGAATACTTTATATATTTTAAGTCTTTATACAATATACGTTTTTAATATATTATATATACCTATATATATATTTTTTCATCAGGGTAACTTACTTTTATAAAGTTTTATCCCGAGGGAAACACTCAAACAAAATAAAAAGTACTATTAATGTTCACATGTTTATTTATTAAACCGTTAACGTCAGTTCTATAACTTTCAACAATATAATACTTGAATTTTTCCTAATTAGTAAATATGAATTAAAACAATACATAGGTTTAGTTTTGTAATACCTACTTCAATATTTTAATCACAAATCAATATTGGCAATATTGCCGTCTATTAATTTATCGATTTTAGCTTAATACTGTGCTTGTGCTTTGCCATTCTTATCTTTTTATTAGAACAAATTAAGAAGAGAACAATTTTAGTATACAAATTTTTTATTCACATTACTATTACCCTTTACTTAACTTTTTTAAAAGCTTTTCATCTCAACGCCTTGATGCCATCAAAGACAATTGTATTTCCCGTCCTTTAAATGTCTCTTTTTAAATACACCTAATCTCTTATTTTGGATTCAGTTTTGTGTTCCATCTTACAATTTAACTTAACCCAGCAGAAACTATTAAATACTTGTTCCATTTTCATAATCATCTTCTTCATAGAATGCTGCGCCTTGTCAACCATTCCAATTTTAATTCATAATCTGATTCTGAGACTTTTAAAGCGTATATACCACTTTAGTATTTGTTTATCCATTACTATAGATTTATATGTTATATTTTATATTATTTTACTTATTTTTCCAAAAATATTGTTAACAATAACGGCCATACACCAAAAAAGTTTACAAAAATATTTTTACTTGGGTTAAACTATCTACTAAAGGTACGTCAAAATAAAATACTCGTTACATAGTTTGCATTCCATCAGTAAATCAACAATTGAGTGTCATCAGTGTAGGTACTCTCCGTGATTTATCTAATTAAAATGATCACAATAATAAATTAACTACTATCTTTGCAAATATAATAATAAAGAATGTTTTAGTTTTATAATTTTTTACAGCGTGTTAACTGAATTTCAGTAATTTATTTCAAATACAGCTACTATTAAATTCACAAGTGCTATTAACATACTTTCATCAAGTAGCACAGTTTTATCCAGAAAAAATTGTTTATTCAATATAGTATAATTTATGATTATTAAAAAACAAATACACAGTTGATTGTTTTTTCATAATATATCGCTGGATAGTAGATAATTTTTGAAAATTATTATTCTACCACTTTGTTACTTTTATAGGATAAATAATTTACTATAAAAACGGTTTTTTATAGATAACCAAAGTTTTTTTTATGCTAATGAAACGTTGATGGCTGATGAGACGCATATATTATAATAGTATGATCCACTCATAGGTTAGTTGACAACCTAAAGTTTTATATAGATTATTATTTAATTATATAAAATGTAAAAAAAAAAATATATTATTAAGCCAAGTGGTGTAAATTAACTGTTATTTGATATCGTTTTAATTATAATATAATTTTATTATTAATAGAAGTTGAAAACTCAATGTTCACTAAAACTATTTTCAAATCATAAAGATATGAATTTATGTAATTCGTATAAATTTAATTAATAATAGACTATCAGATACATTTTTCATTTTTATTAAAATTTATAAATAACGTTTTTTTTCTTTCAATATAATCATTAATTTTTCCATGAACAAATGTAAATTAAAATTTTGTCTTTATAGTTTTATACTATTGTTATAAGTTTATTGTGGCTACTTTATAAACAGAACGTAATAATGGATAAGTCCTAAATGATAACTAAAATACATAGATATACGAGTAGATATAGATAAAACACGTGAGTAAAATACGTAAAATAAGTTTGCAAATTACTACTGATTATTTTAAAATTTTAAATTGTATCAAATAACATTTTAATTGCAAAATTAAAAATTGTATCAATATTAATTAGCTTATTTAAAACAAACCAATGTGTTACAATGAAGTAAAAGTAAACAAAACAAATTCCAATTTAACTATTCTAAAATGTAAAATTGTATTCCATAGTTCAAATATTCATTACGTCTGATGTACAAATGTATGATTATTGATTGACGTTTGTTTGGAAAACAGATTCAATACAAAAATTGATAAATTTAAAATGTACAATTTACAACTCATGATTTCACCTTCATCAGACACTCGGAAGTCGATGGAAAAAAGTTTTCGTTAAATTCACAAATCATTTCAAAATGTTCAAATCCCGTTTAAAATGTACTACCGTATTAATAGTATATTTGAAATCATGTATTTATAAAAAAAAATTACACGCAATCTTGATACGCGTGCGATATAATATACTGATAATTTGCGATTTTTCATGAGAATAAATATTTAATAAGCCTTATATTAATCTAGTCCAATCATATACGTGTAAAAATATTATATAATCCTCTTGGTAAACCGAAGATTTATAAAGTCTCGTTGTCTTAGCATATTTAGTTTCGTTTACTGGTCTACTAGTTTTACGTTTACAGAATATCTTTGACACGATTTTGGAATCTGTTTATCACATTTCTCCCAGACCGTCGTTGTGACTGAAATGATAATATTAATATTACGTTGTTTGGTATCGCGCGCGTCTATTTACCGAAACTTTGGCCGTATCCGGTGAGATATTTTCAAACGCTGCGGTTGTGCGCCCTTTTCGAGTCAGTCATCCGATTGCGAAATCGGACTTTTGGCTTTAGAAACCGCGTGTACGCTGCCCCTTGGAACTTATCCAAAAATTCAGACTTCTACCCGCGGCTCACGTGTATCGTATATATAATAATAATAACATAAATGTACACTGCCGGGAAGTCTTCACTCGTACATTTTTGAACGCCGCGTGCAAAGTATGTATAAGTAAAGGTACAGTGAAACTTCGATATATGTTACCGCGCTTCGAAAAGTGTTACCCACAGTTCGTTATCTGTTCGGTATATCGGTCGGTACGTGCTGATTGTATAAAATACGACGCGGCTCGAACAGGACGGACTGTCATTGCGTTTCGTTGACGACGTCGGTCCATATGAATATACATGCGTGTAATATTGGACGACGTTCGATTTATGGTTTTTCGTTGGATTTTCTCGTATAAAAATATTTTTATTTTTATTTTTCACTCCTCTTCTCTTTCTAGATATTTTTAGTTTTGTGCGTTGGTGTAGACATGCGGAACGCGAAAAAACTGGTTTTTTATGAGGAAACAAAGTAACATTCGGATACGTACCAAACGAGGGAATCGTCAGTGTGTGACTTCACACAGAGTCTTTACATTTGTATCCACTTTGTCCGGATTACCATACGACTGGTCGTAACTTATTTCGCTTAGTCGAATGACTTCAAAAGTAACGCAACTTTTCCCCCTTCTCCGTCGCCCACCAATATGACGATACGTCCGTCGTCTTTACACAGCCACGCGGAACGATAGGATTTCGGTGCCAAAGTTCAACGATAAAGTCCGATGATAAACTCGAACGAGGAATACGTTCAATTCGTATGTTTTTGGAACTATTTTTATCGTGTTTAGAATACGATTACCGTTATTCTATAAAATGTTATACACACTACACAACAATAATAATATTTAATGTTGCAAAGATAAATGTTAGATACAAACTAAAATAAAACGAAGACTAGTTATTGTAATGGTTTATGCAACAGTAATTTTTCTCCTCATTTTTATTTTTTTGTTACTGAAACGACGAAATCTAATTTACGGGAAAACGAGAATTGTTATGTTTGCGTTTTTCTTTTTTGTAATATGGATTTGAGATTTGATCGTTTGAAATTCAAAAATATTACCTACTAAATAAATTTATGCGCGTGTATTATTGTTTTTGTAACGTTTATAAAGTACTTATTCGTTTTTTGATTGATAAACTTTTATCGAGAATATAAAAGTGAGTGATAGCAAATTTAAAATATTTTCATTATATTCATTATGAGAAATATGCAATAATAAAATCAATACGTAAAAAATAAACAATAACTACTTTTACAAACAATCAAATTTTACAACCATAAATATATTTTCATTGTGGTTTCTTTAATAATTTGAAGTTTGAACAATGCAAATGTGATACTCACATATTAATGCATATGTGTAATCATAATAACGAAATAAATTTTAAAAAAAAATATTGAAGTTCTAATACATTTTTAATTTCTATTACTTTTAAATATTTAAAATTTTTCACATTACCTATAACTTTTTATAATCGAAATATAGCCCTATTATTTGTCAGACAGTCATAATAACTAATATTCATTAAATTTAAATATTCAGTTACGAAATAATTATAATTTTAATACATGAAAATTATAATAAATTTAACCAATTTAACCAATTTCAATATTTCATATTTTATAGATCACTATTTGATATTCAACAACATTTTTCTACAGGAACATTTGTAATTTTTTTTTTCTTTGGTAACTTAACGAGTATGATTAAATTTATTTCTGGCAGTTGTTAAACCTGTCAAGTACACGTGCCATTAATATAACCGTATATATAAATAAATTATTTATAAATGTAATTTAAACTCCTTGAAATATATTTAAAACATTTCGAATCACAATTTGTTATTATCTACAGACATACATAGTGCAATTAATATTGATAAGAAAGTTGATACTGACATAGTGCAATTAATTATTTCAATTGTGAAAAGAACAGTGAACGTTATTACAAATTTGTATTCAATTTAAAATATATATTTAAATATATATTTACTTTTTAAATATATATTTACTTAAATTTGTATTTCAATCACAGTATTGTAATTAAAAAAAAAAAATCGTGAAATTCTAAACGCAACATTGTGTTCTAATATGTAACCACTTTTATCGTTTATACACGAAATAGATTTTATGTAATAAATTATATAATAACATTATATTTATGAGATTTTTTAATGTTTCTTTCGAATTAAATTGCATTCAAATATTCAAATTTTTGATTTGATTAACGATCTATAACTATTTTCAAGAAATTAATTACCTATATAGGCTATATATTATACGATTTAACCGATCGATATGATGGTTGTGACATAAATTACCAAGACAGTGTACTAACTAATAATTCTAATTCAATTTACGATATTTGTATAATGTAGTTCGAAAATATTTATACAAAACATGAAATATTTTTGTTGAAACACCCTGATCGCAAAATAGAGCAGATTTTAGAAATATTTAATACGATTAAGTTGTTCAACTAGTTTTTCATTTTTTGAATTTTCAAATCCGATTAACCGACATTTGTTTGGATGGATACCAATTCATATCGGGCCATTGCAGTTTCTTCGTAATAATTGTAGTTAAAGTAAATGTTATATTTTATGTACTATGTAAAAATGTAATATACACTATCGTAGACTTAAATAAAGATAAGATATAGAGACTGAGAATTCGTCTAAAAAGTACACAACTATTGTCTGAATTTTTGTTTTTTTAAATTCTCATTGCGTCCGTCCGTCCGTTAGTTCTCACTATTCGTTGTTGTGGTTACCTGCAGTTTAACTGCAATATAAATGTTGGTAGCTAACTTAGTTATTTAAATAATAAACATTCGTTTCTATGCTTATTATTGAATTTAATATTGGTAGAAATACCACATGGATATATCAAGCATGAAACATTTGTTTTTAACAACTATCAAACTTCCGACCTATTATAATTCGAGATCTATCAATTTATATCGACACGCAATCAATCAACATTTAAATACTCATTCAACCCGTTCACAATGATTGATTCATAAACGCAGTTGTAAAATATTAATTAATTAGCTTACCACCATCTGCAACCTCGTTAAAAGAATAATGGACTTTTTTAACAAAGTTTTTTCATTATATATACAATTATGTATGGCAACTACAACTTAAAAAAAAATTCTCAAATATAATATACCTGAACTAACCGAGTCAATTATTAATCACTATAAATTATTCCTCTTTTAGTTAATTAGCCATGCAACAGAGAGATTGCGCATGCGCGCTCCCAATTTACTTTTACAACACACGTCATCCTAGAAAATTGTCAAGTATATACTCTATATTTGAACGTAAATAATGTTTGAACGTATTGTCTACTATATAATAGGCGCGCAAATATCCATTTATTAATTTTCAACTTTATAATGTTTGATCGCGAACAAGGTCAGTGTCGCTGAGTACGGGGTTTCAGGTATGGTCATGACCATACCATAATTTTTTTTGTGGTGGAGGGGGGGGATGGGTGATGGTATAATATTTTAATTTTATTGATTTGGTATATAATTATTTATAAATTTGACAAAATTATTTTAACTATCATGTGATATAATATGGGTGGTGATTAAAACTTTGCATTTTATTACATTGACCAGACCATTTAAAAACAAATTCGGCGCCAATGAACGAGGTAAACATAAAATGTTCATCAAAATCTATAATTTTTACTGTTTTTGACTGATGTACTGATGATATAAAAAATAATGATTAACTGGTCTAAGAATTATTCTGCTGTAGATCGATGTAACGAAAGTGATGAATTTGAACGATTATTGAATTATCGGATTGCACATATTATTCTAACTGAAAATGACCGCAGCGCATAATTTACTATTAGGTACCTACTTATTGATTTTGTCCATTTAAGAACGCTCGTTATTTTTACTACAGAAGCAACAATAATATCTCATTCTATCTGTCATAATTGTTGTCATTTTATGAACTATTTAACATTTTATAATATATTACGTGGCGTTCAATATTATAAAATATTTCGGTTGTGGATTTCATATTTCCATTTTACTGAAGAAGTTCATGCAGTTCAGAAGATAACTGAACGTCAAAAGGAAAGTATTTTGGAAACATTTAAATTTGGTTACTTTGTATTTCGCAACGGTACATCTATATAATATAGCAAACGTGTGTAAAAGTATCGTAAAGATATATGTTTTTATTTTTTTAATTGCAACGAGTAGAAGTTTTCATTTCGTTATATCTGTTCAGCTATGAAAACTTAATAGTCGAAATCCGTGATTTTTTCCCCATGATTATTCATATATATATATATTATCTTTAATTTTTATACATGTAATTGGACGAATACGATAGTGCTCATTTTCATCAGTTAAACTTAAATTTTTACATAGTAATCATTTCGATATCGTTTTATATTCGATCATCAAAAGACGTATTTGTGCGACTACACGTTATACACAGATACGTGCCGTTGTTTTATTTCTCTCTCGGACGGTGGCGCTTTCTGCAGCAGGTCTAGTCGACGGAGATCCTTTGAATTATTCGTATTGTTTAAAAAATAATAATAATATAGTCTGCGAGTAAGGCCTGTCGACTATTGCCGAGAACGTGCGAAGGAATAATTTGTAACGTGACGGTTTCGGCTGATAAATTCTCTCGGCGCAAATATTCTCTCGAATCGCACGACGCGATCGTTATTTAATATTTCCATGTGACTTTTACAAAAAAAAAAAAAAAAAAAAATGATTTGATCGACGCGATTGCTAAACCAGTGATTCCAGACACGTCGTCGTTGTCGTTGTCGTCGTCGAAAACTAAACGCACAATAAATGAACGTTAATCAAGAAACGGTTCGTCACACAAATAAAAGTTTAGAAACACTGTGCAAACATTACTAAATTTGTCTCGTGACAAATCCAAATCACAAAACTAGATACTCGGTTAGTCGGTGGCAATATATTGGCGGCGAGGAGAGGACGAGACGAAGTCGATTTGCCGCCGAACAACGCCACCGCGATGATGTAACGTAACGATCCGGCGGACACGAAAAACGTTCTGTCGACAAATAAAACGATTCGTTTTTGTGCGCACACAGAGTGATATCGGAATTTCGTGGTGGGAATCACAAAGATTTTCAATGATATTTCCATTATTTTCGTAACAGAGAATATTCTGATCACTCCGTATACCGGATTGTAATATACACATGCGAATAGTGTACCGGATTTACTCGTGTGCACGTTTTGGGCGTGTTTTTGTACGTTTGCACGCGAACTCAAAACACTCGGCGAACCGGCAGAACGCCGCGCGTACGAGTTATTTATTACGCGAGTAGTCGGTTTCAAGTCGTTTTCGCTGTACGAAAAAAAAATAATAATAATTCATGGTGGAGTAGATAATGTACGATATACCCCACGTAATATACGCCTATTATAATAATACGTATATTAATTTATCGCGTCTGTTGTTTATAAAACCATACTGACAATTATGCGAAAAACGCCGACTTTATTCGGACAAATTAATAATGTCGAAACGTATATTATTCGGATATATTTTATGATCAAATATTTACACAAGTGTTGTGGGCCGGGCCGCGGGTGTGATGCCGCCACGTGATTTAAAATTTAAAACGCGAATGAAATTTTGGACCGCGTCCAACGTATAAATAAATATTATAACGAGTAAAATGGTTATCACTTGCCAACCGGAGCAATCAGCTAGGATTAACGCGAACGATGTTTACCGCGGATAAATATTATAATTTAAAAAATTACCAATATTTGGTTGGAGAACGGCCAAATAATAGTTTTGAATAAAAACCTACGCGATCTATACTGCTACATTATATTTGAAATATACCTGTGTATGTTTTTGTTTTTAGCGAACACGTAATGCTATACAAATTTAAATAAAATCTTACAACACTTGTTTGGTTTTAATGTATTGTATAAATAATAATAATAATAATATTATTATTATTATTATTATAAAAAATATTTTGCCATTTTTGTTTCAACAAAATATTTACTCCCAACCGGTAGCAACTTTTTTACGTTATAAATGATAATATTATAATATTTTAAAAGTAACAATAAACGAAAATTAAAAAATAAAAAGCACAACACTTATTTAGTAAACTTAAATCCCGTATAAAAATATTTAATTTTTGAAACTTTATTACTATACCAAATTGTTCATCTTCAAATGGTAAAAATTAAAAATTGTAATTAAACCACGAACAAAAGTATTTTAAATAATATAATTGTACTACCTATATATTATATTGTTACAATTAATTTCGTTTATAATTATATAAAAAAAAAAAACACGTTAAAATGATTTTTGATATTGCATGTTGGTTTATTGAACGTAATATGATACGTAACGAATCAAAAATACGAAAATAACGAAATTTTGTTGTTAAATTATAAAAAAAAATATAATTTTTTAAATTTTTTATATGTATAAAATTCTGGAGTCTTGAGACAATATTTTAACTTAATATTTTATTGAAACACTTACTAACGAGCTTGGTTTATAGCTAAAAGTTTTTATGGTTCTTCATTTGTTTTTGTAAGCTCTTTTATTATTAAAACTTTGACAAGGATATGAGCTTTAGAGTTTATTTTCAGTACCTATAAGTGAACGCAAGAAGCAGGAAAAACCACGTTAGAAGTTAACAATATTACAATATAGTATTTTGTTACTTATTTATGTGACAATATTTAATACAATTTCAATTTCAATTTAAAGTCACTATGATTTAATTTCACTGTAGTGGTCATTATTTTATGGAATTTTAACATGACATTATAAATTTTTTTTTTTTCAATAAAGCAATTAAATGACATTTATAAAATATATTCAAATTAGCTATTCAGGATATAATTTTTATCACATTGTGATCTGTAGAAATATACTGAAATCAATAAAATTGAGTGGAAAATAATATTTATATAAAAGTTAACCCTTAAATTAATTTCAGTAAACATTTTCGATATATATATATACTTTATACTTCCATTGTACTATAATAGTTGGATTAAATGAAGAAATTTTCACTAGCATTCCATTAGTAATCCCATTTCACAAAAAAAATATGAAGAATTCATTCATGTCTCCTTAATAAGATAAAAACGGAATCGGGAATTAAACAAAATCGATTATTATTTAAAATATTGATGACTTTATTAAACATTTATCTTCTATGTGACAAATATATTATTTAAACATTTTAGTAACTATCTAGCGTTTTTATAATTGTCTACATTCGATTTTAAGATCTATGCTTTTTATAACAAATGTACTTTTTTGTTACCCTATTAAACGGTAAATTTTTCATTATATAATTAAGTTCACATTTACCATTCTATCGTTTGTTTTTCTGACTCGTATTAAATTAATAAAATTGATTATTTTTAAAACTAAAGATATTGTTTTGAAATAAAAATAAATACAGATGTGATATTACAGGAAAACCATTATTTCGCCTTGGGCACTAGGTAATGTTCGATATCTTAAAACACTAAATAATGATTTAATTTTAAACAAATCAATACTTTGCTATTTTACTAATAGTAAAATAATATAGTATATATATATGTCGAGGACAGATTTTTCGATGTTTCTGTGAACTTGGTTGTTTGAATTTACCTGGTTTAATTCTTCATTTCGCGTTTTCCGGTTATTCCTGGTCACACATTTTTATAGTTCACTGTGTGAGACCGGAAATTATCCCTTCAATGATATAGATATATCATACAATTACGCGAATGTCATTTTACTTTATCCCTTTGAAATTGTTTGAATCAACCTTACCTATATTGGCTCTATGAAAAATATAGTTCTACCATCCGGTTATTATGGATAAAAGGGACGTACGCAGACATTTTCTACAAATCACAGTCACTGATTAACCGACTATCGGAATTCTCGTATTAGATCGATTTAGGTAACATTAAACACACTTTGTTCTTTAAAAGATTTTAAAACAAATTATCATTGAATTTTATTGTAGATATCGATAGGGTCGTTTTTTTTTTTTTATTTTAATTATTAAGTATTATATTACACATTCATATATATATAGAGGCGCAGGAACTATTTTTCTTGTGGGGGGGCAAAAATTTTAGGAAAATCATGATATATAGTATATTAAAATAAAATACAAATACTTATTGATTTTTGTAAAATAGGTTTAATTACTATTTTGTTGATTAAACTAATAGTCTTTACCTAATTTAATTTTAAATATAAAATTAAAAACAATTTTAATGTTTTATATTTTTTAATTTTATTTGTTATACAATTTTTCAAAATTCATTTTATTACATATTATAAAAATATAAATATTAAAAATAATAAAAATGTAATTTAAATTTAAACTATAACTCTAAAATGTTTAAGTATTAAGTGTATAACTATGATAACAAATTTTCAGGGAGGAGCAAAATTATAATTTAATTCTTGACATATTGTCAAATGCCCCCTCTGCCACCAGCTCCGGCGCCACTGCATATATAATATATATAACATAATATATACTCATATTATATAGTAACTGTGCACCCATTACTTGGTATTTCAAAATATTCGAATTAACGTCATTGAAATAAAATTAAAAAAAAAAAATTAAAATCTTTGTTTTAAAAATACAATTTTCGAATGCAATAAAAATAATAAATTTAGGTTTGAATACAATATTACAAAGGTCATCGACAACATATTTTTCAATTGAAATTCGTATTGTTGTTTTTTTTATTATCAAACACCATTTTATTACATATAAATCGGCATAGACATATATTATATAGTTCGTAACTTACTTAAATTTTAAATTTATTCCCAGGAAATCAATTGTAACGTTTCTTTTTGATATAATTCACTTAGCTTTGTGAAAATCACATATAAAATTAATTTCACCCACATACGCGATGTTATCAAAAGTAATTTATTTTTACGAGTGATTATTTTTGATTTTGAAAAACATGTTGAGCCTGTGAGATTTTAAAGTTTAAATCGTATATGTTGTATATAGATTTCGATCAATACGTTGTGAATGTGTAAAATTCTCTTGAGGACGGAATATTAAATGTTTTTGAGAATTGATCAGTTTCGCTAAAATTAAATTGAAAATATTGGCAATAACTTCACTAAATTATTTATACGTGTAATGTTCGTAAATGGGTACCTATGTACTATATTATAGGTTATTTTTTTTTTTTTTTTTTTTTTCGTATAAACGTGTAAAACATTAATTTCCGTTTCATACGAACAAATTATTGGTGTCATCGATAGTAGGTATTATTTTATTAAACCAGGTCATGTTCACTTCCAGTTCCGATTTTCAGGGCGACGTTAAAAAATAAACCAATACAAATGACTAATATAAATCCAAATTTAGAATGCGCGGAGAATCGGGTGTAGTCGATTAAACTGTCCCTTTTTATGTTTGTTATTTGTATTACACAGTGCGCGCGTTTACCTAATAATTGTAATATATTATTATAAACAACATTATAATCGACGATTATTATTAATCGTTACATTACATTGACTGTATATTGTTTTTATTTATGACTAACTCGTTATTTATGTAAAGAAAATCACGGAATCGATTCCCGATGGACGACGGGGACAGTTTGATATAACGAGACAAATAACTTTTTGTTCATTTTATTTATTTTTTTTTTTTCTGCTGCCCAGCACACTATACGGTCAACATGGTTATATTATACATCTATACCTAACGTGCGGGTTGCGCGGCTGTTACACGGTTATGAGATGGTGGCATAGAAATCGCTTTTCTCCTCTCGTGCAAACCGGCCAGAAGCGCAAAATTCCGATTAGTTTTCACGTTCAATTTAATAATAATCGGCCCCGAAGCCTTGTCCGCGCCATAAAAGCCCGTTCTCGTCGGACCAAGATAAATGTGTTTACGCAAAAAGAGACCATTCTCATAAAATGGCGATGGCGGCGGTGGCGAAACCGTACCTGTAAATATATTTTTTACCTCGACCTCCGCAACACCTACGCTGTTTTCGAGCCCTCTTGTCGATAAACCATTGTGATAAGTGCTCTAAAATGGTCTTTCTACGATTAATTTATACTCTAACTATATAGCATCCAGTTTTTCAACAGGATTTCCAACACAAATACCTCAAATTCGCACCAACACGCGAAATTAAAGTTTGCCACACAGTCAAATCGAAACGTGAAAAGGTTTAAAATAGTGTGATTAAGTTAAGCGTTCAAAAAAACTTTATGGCCGAACGGGATTAACGTTGATTAACGATATTTCATAATTTATTTTTTTTTTAATAATAAATGAGTTTCTATTTTTAAAATAAACATCTTTGTTTTAGTAATTTAATTTAATATAATTATATTAAAACAATAAGGTTTTTTTTTTTAATGTTTCCAATCGAACGATATAAGAATAGGAAGATAAATTTATATTTTTTAAAGTTGGCGTTTCATAAAATTATCTTAAATTAATTTTAAAAAAATTTAATGAAAATTAATCGATCTTGTGCGAATGGATACGAGTAATGAAACCTTTACTATTATTTTTATAGTACAGTTTAAAACATAATTCCACCATTTTAGATTGAGTTTATTGTTGCGATAAGAAATTTTGAAACAAGCTATACGGGGTTCTTTTTACGATTATTGATTAATTTAAAAATGCAAATAGATATTTATATTATGGTCCTAATTTGACTAAAAATAGTTTAGCATAGTATAATATTGTCCTGGATATGTATTATGGTAGAGTACCAGAGCACGGGTGAATCCAACAGTACTTAAACGGTCATATTTTTTTATTTTACATTTTATTTTTGTGAATTTTTTTATTGAACAATATATTATACGTTACTGATTAATACGTTCATGTAATTAAAATTATCTTGGAAGATATTATAAACCCAAAAATAAAAAAATAATCAGAGAACGTTCACTGATAGATCTTTTGAACGAAACACAACGTACCAAAGACACCGCCGCCATGGTACAATACACTTATAGTATGGCTTTTAGTGTCGCACACGTTTATGAAATTAATTATATATTATCTCACGTCGCGCGTCGATCTTTGGAAACGGCGATAGGGGAGCTATTGTACGTGCATTCTTGTCGCAGGAAAAAGGAGAAATGTGGTATGCGCACTATAGAATGTGTTAACGTGTACAAACGGTTCCTAACGCCATGTACCAAAATCAAAGGATTTCACGACTAGACTTGGGAATTATAATTTTAGTCTATTAGCTATACCCAACACACATCGCGAATTAAATTTTATTATATTATGCTTATTTATGCTGTGTATCTGAAAATATTGTATCGCGAACTTGTTAAAGACAATCATTGATTAAAAACAATCAAATTCGAAATCCCGTAATCAAATGTGCTTATTAATGTGATATCAGCACAATATAATTAACTGTATCTGTATCTATATGTATGTCTATAAAGTCGCATCCGGACCAAATAAGCAATGGCGGCGTGATTTTTTTTTTTTTTTGTTGACGACGCAACACGTTTTTTCAACCTATTTTATTGACAATTTTGTTCTCATACTATATGTGTATATTTAATAGTGTTATACAATATTCTAAATTACCAAATAATAACTAATAACAATAATTATAATTCATAACACATAATGTCCTAACCTGATCCACCTACTTCTGTTTTAAATGAAACAACTGCGTAATTATAATCAGTGTTATATGCCACCAATGCAAATAATAAATAAGTACGATCATTTCCATAAAAATGTCAATAGTCTGAAAAAACTTGTTGGTTCATATCGATAAAAAAAATTACAGTCCACATTTCACCTAGTGTTAATTATATATTATAAGCATAATGTTTAACGAGAAAGTATCTTTTTATTATTATTTAAACGATTTGTTTGTATCCAATTTTTCTTATATGTTTACTAAAATAGTTTCAAATACAATATACATACAAATAAATGATAACAGATACAGATTAAATTACCTGTAATGATAATAACAATAACAATAATAAAACTAATAATAACAGCCTGAAATATTATCAACAAAAAAATCGCAGAAAAAAAATAAAAACATTGTTGCCAACAAAATTGCACCACTATCTTTAATCTTTACCGCCTCCAATGAGAAATTTATTTTTAAGGATTACACGAAAATTGGTACTTTTAAAGATAAATTTTACAAAATATGTTGTCCATAATGTTGCTTTATCTGAACGTGGCTTAACGTGTAGTATAGCGACATAATCGTATGCAGAAAAAAATTATGACGATTAACATAATTACCGAGCTTAAAATAGACCTATAATCAAAATTAAGACAAAAATATTTTTAAACGATTTGGTATATCAATTTCAAAAAATAGTGAATGAAAAAGAAGTACCTGAGGTTTATGCTTCGGAGGTATATTCTTAGAAATCCGTAACAACCAACATAATTGTCAGACACTATTTCACAAATTAAATAATACGCAAGTTAATCATTCAAAAATATTCCTGTCTTTAATTTTGATTATAGTCATATTTTAAGTTTTAATACTGCCAAAAATATAAGTCGTGCGTTAACATAATGACTTTATATTAATTAATAAACCCCAAAAGATTTGAAAAAAGTTTTTATGCTTACAAAACTAATGTAGAGATGCTTACCAATTAGGTTGCGAACGTTTTAGGCTGAAGATAATTAAAGGTCCGATGTTTTCGCTCGTAACCGTATTATTGTATAGGTAACAATAAAATTCCGTTAACGGAGTATAAGGTTTTATTTTTAAAACTAATATTGGCTTTTTACGTCGAACAAAATCTGTTCGTACCGCGAGTAACTGATAATATTAAAGTTGACTGACGCAAGGTAACTACCGATGAAATAAGTTACCGAACGAACGATGCGGCTTCCTTTTACTGATAACAGCGTTAAATCACATTTGCATGCAAATTTTACGTGAGGTATTAACGTACAGTACGTGCATTATAGGTACCGTTGAAATGAATGGAAAATTACGAGATATCTTGTACTACGCGATGAAAAATGATTTTATTTCTTATTTTTCTATCAACAAAATACAAATTTTCTAATATCATGTAAAGTTCAAAAAATTTTAAAGAGAGTAAACTATATTAATAAATTGTCGTACTATAAATTAAAATTATATATGTTTTTTTATATAATTTACTTAAGTGATATAAAAAAAAAAAATGCAAGAATATTGTTTATGTAATGGTAGTAAGAAATTTAGGACATTAAATAGGTAGGTTGGTCACATAAGTCCTAAACTGTTTTTATCCAACAATTATTATTAATTATTATCATAAAAAAAACTAACTTAATATATAACTAATTTGAATAAAATTTAACATAATATTACAATGTAAATATAGCAAATTAGGTACTAAAAAAACTCCATTACTTAAATGTTATATTATATTTTTCATTTATTTTAGGTCACAGGAAAAAAATGTCAGTCTCAGTAAGTACTTAAGTATAATTTGAATCCATATTTTTTACATTTCCCTAGCGAAACTTTCATAATATAAAAACAAGAAATGAATAACAGTTTTAAAACAGTAGGTATCCATTTATAATATTTCATTTTTAATTCATAGACTGTGAAAATGCGCAAATGTGTACGAAAAATATGTCTATAGGTATTTTTTTTTTATTATCGTATAAACGTAAAATAATAAATATAATTTCACGAGCATTTTAAATACTATACAGTGGGATCGACGATTTTAAACGCCTCCATTAAAATAAGGGTTCGTACATTATAAGAGGGTCGTAAATAACATAAACTATTAATGGTCGTATCATAAACCGTTTTGATAAATACAGTTTGAGAACTAAATACAGAAAATATAATATTATAATATAAAAGTTATATTGACATTACAAATATATAGTTAACTACATTAAAAACGTCTGATTAAGCTAACTAAATATAAATACTTCTTCTTCTAGATGTCATCATCCACTAGAACGATTAAGGGCTATTTCGACACTCAGATAATTCTCTAATCAAACCTATCCGCTGCTCTTGCTTTCCCGTAATTCTCAACTAAAAAGTCTACTTATCTCTTTACCACGTCTTCCCATCTCAAACGGTAGCATCCAAGAGGTTTTTTCTTCTGGATAAGTGACTGTCATTAGTCATTACATTACCATGTAAAATAGTGGTTCCTAACTACGAAAGGCGTATCCATTTAACTGTAATCTCCAACTCTGGATTGTATGTCATGTATTTGGTTTCTAGAAAATTTCCTTTGATTAATTTCTTTTAATAATTCTCCATTCCTTGTCATTTACTGTACCAAAGATCATTTTAGAATTTTTCTCTCCAAAACTATTGGTATAATTATAAAATTGTACTAAAATATTTTCTAGATAATAAATTTAAATGTGTTGTTCACTTTTCTATAACAACTTTTCTATAAAATAACGTTTAAATATATAACAATTTAATATTATGAATGGTTTAATTTCTTGTCATTTTAAATTTAAAACGGTCGCGGTTTTTTGCGGTTAAGAATTTGTAATAGTTATTACAATAGTTACCTCGAATTCTGGCGTTTTAATTGATATACTTCCGATAAAAATTTCGGTTTTCCGCAATGACGGTTACATTATGACCTTGTCGTCGTCCAGGAAACGTCTGCGCCGCCTGTGCCAGTGGTGATTTTGAAGGGTCGCAAAAAATGTGCCTCCAAACCTAACCGCTAGCCATGGCCGTGTCATTAATTTTCAGAGAGGTCTTACGTATAAAAGTATACAAAGTAATTCGAAAATATAACATTTATTATAATAAATAACACGTCGAACAATTTTCGGAGAAGTTTGAACCATAACCCAACCCCACTCCCCCTTGCACCCAGAATACGGAAATGCCACTAGCGTCATTGTACTTGTTTCGGCCGAAATCCACATTGAACTTATGGTACATAACAATAATAATAATAATAATAATAATAATAATATAATCACATCGTCGTGGAGAGCCAAAGCAACATGCAAAAACGATAATAAATAACAATACTAATATTATATACGTCGATGCGTCGAGCAAATCATTCGCGTTGTATCGAAAACCTGGTTTGCGCGGAATTTTACTACTCATCCCTCGTGTCGAAACGCAAAAGTTTTTAATTAGGTTTCGGATGCTAAAATCCCTCCAGAGTTCGACGGGAAAGAGGTGCTATTTGTCGACCCCCGTGGACCAAACTTTGCCACGGCGTTCCGCTTGTCTCTCGTACGCGGATAAGAGCGGGAAAAAACGCGGGTGCCGACGACGACGTCGGTTTCACATTATTATTATACGAGATTCCTCGTCCGAGGTCATTAGTCCGATTCGTCAAGCTCCGGACGTCCGACAATTTCGAGAAGCATTTTTTTTTTTTTTTTTTTGTGGTTTTTCTTTCTTTAGCGCCCTTATTATTTTATAAACCCCTTATATACAGTATGATCAGATATTCACGTTACAATAATAATAATAATAATACGGAAATAACGTAGAGAACGTATACAATGCATCCTTTCGCGTTAGCGACATTTAATTTCGATCGCCCCGTATATAACTCGTACTATACCGCGGTTACCATAATATATATATAGGTATATATAGATATTATGGGCGAAACGAGATCTAATCCGAGCGCGGATAAAAAAAAAAAAAATCCGCCTCCGACCCCCGCGCACCCAAAGTTTGAGGTTAATTAAGCCGGTATTAATGCGAACACTGTTTTATGTATACCTACTCGGTGCGCACGGTTCATACATGTTATTCGCATTAGAGTAGACGCGGTATATGTGGTAAGTATAATAATAATAATATACGAAAATAAGTGAGGTTTCGACCGCAACGCCGCGGGGTAATAAATAATTTCCTGCCTGTTATCGCACTTGTGAACCCGAGATCGTCGCAGAGTCGACGAATATGACGCCCGCTTTCTTGAAACGATAAAGCGTTGGTAGGTATAAAGTACGAACGGTAACGTACAACTAATCGCTTTCAAACGTATTGTTATCATTGCACCGTGCTGTAAAGTTTGTGCGACGCTTAAAAACGATCGCAAACACGAATAACTAAACGGATCTGTTCGATTTATGAGTCCGTGTTACCGCCCGAAATTCGCGTAGGTAAACAATTATCTAAGTTATTAATGGACGTCGCATCTGTCGCACGTTTCCACGAGTTGGCGAAAAGTTAGCGTAGTATTTATTTATTTATTTATTTTTTTTTTGCTCGTATAATTTTATATGAATTTTGTGTTTATATTATTATTACATAAACAATACAATTCACTGAAGGTAATGAATATCTAAAATATGAAAACGACCTTTGCGTTTTGTCAATTCGTTTACAATTAGAATTTCGTCATTATTATATAACTCAATAATTGTAACGGAGTAACATTTTATCCAATATCAGTTCACGTTCACATTGTTTCTTCAATTAATATATACAATTTTCTGCAAGGTAAATCAAATAATCAAATAAATTTATATGTCGTCGATTAATTAACGTTGCTTGTTACTGTTACTACAAGTATTTGATTTTTCACCGACAAGTTTGTCGTGGTAATGTGCACGTTATAATACAATAATATATATATTCGATTTTTCTTCATTCTGTCTTTTTATTTTAACCCCAAAGTTTTGGCACTTTAGTTTATGCGCGGCCGACATATAAACCGACATAATTTTTGACTTTTTTCGGTGTACTATTAAAGTTTTTATCACTGCTAAATACTAATAACTTGTTCGTCTAAAGTTTCCGCACCGAAACTAACAAAATCAAAATGAAATTTCTCTTTCGTAATGAACGTCACAAAAAGATCGAGAGACATATTATTATTTTTTTTAATTATCCTTTTTCACTATTCGCGTTTTGCGAGGTTCTGCAATAGTAGTATTACTTCATTCGCGTTGAGTGTTTTCAAAAGATGTTAGAAACGAAAAAGCGACTTACCCTCTCGGTTGGTTTTGAAGTTTTACTATGTAATATTATTAAGATTCGTGTATACCGCTCAGATTTCAAAGACGCGTCCATTATGATTTTTGGGTTTTCCGAATGTTAACATTGCCGAAATTATTTTTTGTATGTTAAGTTCTTCTCAATCATAACAGTTGCAAATATAAAGCTTAGCGTATATTCGAAGAAAAATTTAACAACTATCAATTCACCGAATAATAAAAGTACTTCGATAGGTCGTCCTTGACATCTCGTCACTCACACATCAACCAGATCAGGAGTTTATAAACTAAAAACTAAATATTAATGTCACTGGTACGAAAAAGAAATCGAACATAAATAATTTGCAATATATTTTAATCATAAATTTATTTATTTATTATAAAACATTATAGATTATCAGTTTTAAGTACATCATTTTTTATACACGAGGTCACTATTAGTTTTTCTTTTTATTATTAAAATATCCTTTCACGCTTAAACTGACTTTAATTTAAATATATAATTGTAAATAATCTAAAAAAACGACTCCATATTATAGACTTATAGAGTGAGTTAAACATTTTTCTCTCTTCCCCGAAAATGACCACGACTTTAAGACAGAAATTATATTATGGTCTGGTCGCGTCCATGCGTGAATCACTTATAAATAAATTGGATTACCTGCAATTTACTATGGTTTTGAACAAATTTAAACTAACCTATACATTATATTAAAATCCAACAATAATATAATCAGATTCTATAGAAAAACACAAACGAGTGTAAAATTATTTTGAAAACATTAATGTATAAAGTTCCTCCCCAACCCGGCTATAATCAATAGGTCAATATTTCGTACCTTGTAAACTCGTTACACACTTTTAGCCCATTGGTAGTCCCATGGTCGTAGTTACGCAGTCGAACAAGACATAATTTATATTTAAATGAGAACAAGGAAATTTCACCAGGGCAGTGTGTATGTGAAATCACGTCTGTGATGCATTTTGTCGTGAGTGAATTATTAAATTAACATACATATTCGCAATCGTATTCAGTGTTAACGATGTTTCACGGTGTGGGTTCGCGCAATAATACCTATACGATAGGTACCTAAGTTATTAAATTATTAATGATTTCGATTTATCAAAATAAACCGAATTTGTATAAATTATATATGTATTCTCATTATGAGTAAAAAATAATATTTGGCACATTTGACCATTTTTTTTCGTAAAACACATTTAGATATGTTACCCTCGTCCAGTCTGTTAGGTGCCTACTCTCGATTTTTCGATAGAAAAAGGTTCGTTTTATTTCACTCCGACTTATATTCAATAAAATACTATGTATAATAGTATATAGAATGTACGCTAAAAAAAAAAGAATTGTGAAAAGTCGTTTTTTAGCGTTACTATAGAAAATTTTTCTGATATTTCAGTGGCTTTTTACACCATTTACCGATCGAAATCTTTAGAAATAATATAATTTTATATTGCGTACACACTAACATTTTTACTACTGTGCATTGTATTTTCATTTTTGGTTCTAACAATGTTCCTACACCATACATGCTTTCCGTCTTTGACAAATGTGAAATCTCTTGGAAATTATTGTACATAAAAAAAACTATTCAAATCATTAGCCAATACGTTTAGTATAATTTAGAACATTTTATATTTGTGTTTAAATTTCCCTTTGGTTTTTTTTTTTTTTTTTCTTGCATATTGAAAAATATTTACACAATATATGTATTGTTATCACACGTAAATAAGCTGTAGTAATCGAATTAAAAATAAATACACATTTGTTTAATTAATAATATTATTATTTTTAAATATAAAACAATAATAATGGTGTTTTTTTAATGGTTCTCTAGTCTAATATTTTATTTCAATGATAACATTTTTATATCCATCATGTGAATATTTTGATATTATTTACTATACACAATGTTATAGCTACCGTAACCTTTAAAACTTTCTGTTGTACGCATACAACGTTTTATATTAGTTTCTACAACTACCCAAAGATCCTCTTTGTCAAGATGGCATTTGGAAAACGCATTAAAGATAATGAAAGTGATTTACTATATCTGTGAACATAATACAATATTATTTTACTTTGCAGTAACCAAATTCAATTTGTAAATATTTGTATATCTACTTCGTTAACAAAAACTTAATGAGTTTAGCGGTATTCAAATTGTTTCATTTGTTCTTTTACAATTCGATTTTACAAGACTATGATGACTTAGAACATTGTTCTGTCTTACTTTTAAAAAAAATACTTTGTCGCGAAATATACGTTCCTAATGAAATCTAGCAAGGTATAGTGAAAATAAATCGAGGATTATCATGGAACGTGATTTCACTATATTTAAAATCTGTAGCAAGGTTAGGTTAGTTAATATATTAATATGTTGAAATATGGAAAAAATTTATGACAATTTATTTTTTCTCCTTTTTATTCCTGTATAATTTACCGTACGATAGCGTATTCAAGAGTGTTTATGACGTTGTGGTGCCAGTTGAGGTAGGTAATATATAAAGCCGCCTGCAATTGAGACTTATTATTGTTATCGTTTGCTTCTCAACAATACGGTTTTACTATTGTGGTTAAAAGTGTAACATTTAGCTAACGAATTGCACGAAGAGCTTGAGACTCGGTTTCCATTACTCTCTTGCTATTATTATAAAGATCGTAAAAATATTTTATTCTCCCTTTCTTACCACGGTTACCATTCGGGCGCTTGTTATTTATATACATTTTTACTCTTTAATATCAATTATAAAGTATGCGGGAAAATAAACCGTTTCCACGTGTAAGTACTACACTCCTTTTGAAATAATAATAATAAAAATATTTAGGTACGTTTAGTGTTTGAATTGGAAAATAAATGGGTGGTAGTAAAAGGACGCTAACTAAAATGTATTAAAAGTTTGCAACAGCCCTTAGGACTCGAATGTAAGATAAATTATATAAACTCGAAATAAGCTAAAATTTATTTATTTTACGAAGAACCCACACACAAATTTTAGTACCTATGAGTTGCGTTTTTTTTTTTTTTTTGCTATTAATCAAATTCAAAATTTAAATACACATGTTTATTATCGTATTATTATCAGTTTTATAGATTTCTGAATTTAGACATTTTACAAATAAAACTAACAACTCAGACGTATCTGTAATCACATCTAATGAATGAGAATACATTCATGAAATTCGTTGAATGTTTAAGAACACTTAACTTATTCATTTTTAGTATTTTAAGTCGATTACGACCATTACCTGTAATTTATTATTATAATGTTCGAGGCGCGTTCCAAAACGACATTAAATAATTAATAATGCGTTAGTATTTCGACATTTTGATACTTATATTTAACCAGACGTACCTACCTAATAATATTGTTAAGTAATACGTTGGTTCACTTAAAAATAAAAATTAATTATCAATTATACCTTAAAAAAATATATTTTACAAAAGCGAGAAAAACGATTCTGAACGTTCCTCTTTCGTCCCTTCAGTCCTCGGCGAAATAAGTGATTGAATTGAATGCAATGATATTGCATTCGAAAATACGATTCTGAGCCGAACTCAGTTAGATAAACAACATAATGAATATATTATACTGATAGTCCGTTGAAAAATTTTACCATGTGTATAAATTACCTAAAAAATTACACAAAAAAAAAAATAGTCAAGACCCTATGATCAAAACAGAATTAGTTATCACATAATATTTAAAATTAAATTAATGGAAATGTAGGTAGGTACATGTAGGTTTGTAGGTAGTTATTCTTCTTCTGAGAAAAAACTTTAGAGAAATTAGAAAATTGAGCTGAATAAAGTACCAACTTGATGGACTTTGCTACTGAAAGTTATTAATCCTAATCATTTCAACCGGACTATTATTTTTACCCGAAAAAATGTTTTCAGACACAAAAAAAAATTTACATTTTTGTAAAACCAATAAGTTTTTCGCTTCGCTCAGAATCTAAAGTAACTAATTCTAGGTATTATTAAAACATTTAAATTTGACATTGAGATTTATTATACATCACATCAACGAATATGAAATGACTTGTTTTTTCCCCTGTGGCTTTTTTGTTTTTTCTTTTTTGTAAGAAATTGGTCGCTCAGGAAATCAGAACAACTAATATAATATTGCTGAGTTCATCGCACACGCTAACAAGCCCTTTTCAGAATACGATAGAATTTCATCAAAATATTGAACCAAAGGTATAATGTGATACCGTCCAACATATCTGTGTGACAACGTATAATGAAATGTCAATTATTTTATTTTCGATTCATCGAAAATTTTCAACGATTGGTTTGATTGATGCGAATTCCTATTCTCTCTGTACCATTATCTCATTCGTTTCTTTTCCCTTGTTCTATTTTACTATCTTTATTTTGTTTGTATTTGTGTTTTATTATTATTTGTGCTTTTTTCATGTGGTCTGGAATCCACCCCACTCATCATTGAACAATTGATCTGGAAACTTTTTATTTCCAATTTACCCAACCCTCTCTGCTGTTCTATACGACGACATAGCAACAACGGTTGACTGTCTCCATTATAGTCACTGGCTTTTGTTGACAATCAAGTATAAATAGATAAATCGACATTATATTTTGTATTCTAACGCTATTGTAGTGTATGGCATACACCTAACATAACATTAATACGTTTCTAACGTAATAATTTGGTCTCGGGATAAAACATAAAATATTTGTTATTATATTAATAATCGACCACTTAATCATTTGATATCGTGATTGATAACAATTTTATCCTCGAGTACATATAGATCTCTCATAGAGAAATAATTATTTATCCATTCTATATAAATTTTTTATTAGTGAAAAAAATATCATAGAATCGTATCAAATTAGCCACTACCTTAAGAATTTTATTTTATGGTAATGCTTATAGTTATTAATAAAACAGCTTATATACGTGTAGTGGTTTTAGTTTTAATTTATAAATAATCAATAAAAACACATTTTTTTATTTTCACCACGTTATTTTTAGAACACCAGATAGGTATATAATTTAATTGAAATATATTTGTAGTGTTTGGTGTCTACATTATATAACCAAATGTTGTTATGACACTAAAATAAAATCCTTATGTATATAGATACTGAGATTAAATAAATATTATAGTATTACATTACTTATTTAATTTTAAGTATTTGAAATATACGTGCTTAAAGTAAATACTTATATGGAGTTAGAAACCCGAAACTTACTCTACTTATATAAAAATGTAATTTTTCGTAAAATAAACATTCATTTTATTAAATTATTAATAAAAATGTTTTTTTATAATCTTGAAACATAAATAGCACAAATATGTAAACAAGGAAATTATTTTTTAAGCGATATGGTAGTTTAAACAAAAATATTAAAATTAATAGAACATGTGTTTGCATAAATACCTCGTATTTAATAATGGTTTGTTTTGCTCTTTATACAAAATGGTTATTGTAATATTGTAAGCGCATATTCTGACAACGTACGGTTATATCCCAAACAAATTTGGGCATCCAGCTTTATCTATACCGGAATTTGTTTTTCAGGAGTGAGCTCTTTTTGCACTCTAAAGTTTTCAACACAGATAAATTTGACATTCAAACTATATGAGTTCGTCGATGACATCTAACATAATGCTTTTAACCGAGTTAAAATATAAATCGGCAATCATATAAAATATAATAAATCGTATGATAAATATAAATTAGTAAAAACTACACTATTTTGCATTCATATTTAACATGCATGATTAAATACTTTTTTAACCTTGGTATCTACTAAAATAGCATATTATACAAATTATTAAATTAGTGCATTATGCGAAAATTATGCTTTAAGATGTTTCGTAACATGTTTTTATTTTTAATTCGTAATTTTTACAACTTTTAAGATTAGTAACTTCGACTTATTTGAAAAACAAAAAAACTTTTATGGTATCTAAAATCTCCTTGGAATTATTAAATTCAAATTCAAATTTTATTTTTATTTTTAATTCGTAATTTTTACAATTTTTAAGATTAGTAACTTCGACTTATTTGAAAAACAAAAAAACTTTTATGATATCTAAAATCTCCTTGGAGTTATTAAATTCAAATTCAAATTTCTGTGAACTAAATTAAATAATATATACGGAAATCATACTGTTTCCCAGAATATAGATCAAACTTTAATGAATCTTCTTAAACAAAATTGAAATCTTGAAGTATTATTATTATTATATTTTGCAAACATAAATATGCGTTTTAGATAAAACAAGTTGAACATAATTTCTACTATCTATATTGTTAACTGATTTCAAAACATTAAAATATAGGTAATAATAAATTCTTAAACAAATTCCATATTAAGTGTAACCATTTTTATTTTTAAATAATTTGGTACCTAATATATAACTATTGTCACATAATATATATATACGAGAAAAATACAGTTAAGTCTTTTAGAACATAGATTAAATATACTATTAAAGTATATTTAATCTATGCTTGGAATTACTTCAAAGGATGAACAATGGATGATATCTTTATAAATTAAGATAAATAATCATTTTAATTAAATAAAATATTTTTTATACATTTTTAGATGTTACAAACACAACAAAAATACTGAATCAGATTATAATAGCCCATATTTAGACGAAACACTCAAAGTTCTCTGATTATGTATACAATTTCTAGAAGTATAATTACTATACGACTACTTTCTTGATTACAAGAAATCGTTTAAAGTTTTCTTTAATTAACCACTATATTTTCATTAAGATAAGATAATAAAAAAATAATAATATAAATTCCGAATTGTTCCTAGACAAATATATACTTTCAAATTTTAAATAATTAATATTTCAGATTTAATTTTCTCTAACAATATTATAAATAATATTTTAATTTATTTTTATATAAGGTCCAATTAAAAATAATATTTTACACTTCTACAATATCACAATGCCAACACAATAGTCATTAATCAACGTATTTTGTACAATATTTGAAAAAGAACATTTCATTATTTATAAATAATTGTATTTATACATTACTAGTACATCTATTTGTTCTTCATTATTGATTCTGTAAAAGGTTCTGCTAGGTAACATAATATTTTATAATTTATTAATTGATTTATCAGTTGATACAGCTGATACATTCCATTTATATTGAAAAGAATAAAATATATTATCAAATTATTATTTTTAATTGTTTTAATTAAGTTTTATAACTACTATTTCTTCATATCTAACACACAGTTTTAATTTTAAAAATAAAATAATATTTAAAATATTCAAAACATGATACTACTAAAGTTATAATACATATTTAGTTTAAGGGAAATGTATAGGTACTTAAATATTAAATTACACATTTCATATTAGCATAAATTAAATATGCATCACACAAGAAATCCAATATAGTTTTTATACCTTCAGTCGCTTCAGATCTCTCATGTTTCGTCATTAAATGTCCTAAAATGTCCGCGCGTGTAGAAGACGTGAATTACCGTTGAGGACAACAGTTAACGATCTGTTACAAAAATAAATATTCAAGTCATCATTTTATAATGATTTGACTAAATTATAAAATGTATAAAACTATTACCAAACATTGAACAATAAATAATCGTTTTGTGGGTTTTTTTTTTTAAGAAACGTCAATATTTGCTAATCGTAAATTATTATTAATTTTAGGAAAAAAATATACATATACGTAGATGATTAATGTTTTTTTTTATACGCATTTATGTCTGAACGTTTTACATGCATATACGTAGAATTGCGTGAGTATAATATAATTATCAATTAAATTAATTTACCTTTTCATCAATTTCAACCTTAGAACAAATTTTGTAATAAATTCACAATAATTGAATTGTTTTTGTATAATTTGTATGCTCAAATACACCTCGGATCCACCTTAACCCGACACTGTTAAATTTTTCTATGTAAAGAGCTTAGATAAATAATTTAATGAAAATTCCATTTTAAAAATAATAATGAAATAAAATGATATAGTCGTGAGCTTTTTAATCTGCTATAATATATTATATTATATATAATATATTTTCACGTATTGTATTACGTGAAAATATCGACTTTATTATACTCATATCCAAAATTACATGTTTTTGACGGATTTAAAATAAGTTATATTTGTATTTAATTTCACTAGTCATAATCCATCGGGCGTGTACTTATAACTTTATAAGCGTTCATAATAATATAATATTATCAAGTAGGTATTAATTGCTAATTCAGAATATTCAGACCACCGTTGACGATAAAAATGGAAAACAAATAAAGAGTTTAAAAAATCGAATAAACAAATAGCAAACAAATGCATTGTGTATTGAATAAGTTGAATGTGTAAAAAAAAAAATATGTATTACTATTTCTTCCGTCTACATAATTAAATAGGTAAGATAGAATAATCATCATTGCAAATTATAATGCTCTACAGTCTACAAATCTACAATATATGGCATATACATGATAACTTTCAAATTATTTACTAATTAGGTAATTGAAATTTTTTCCATAAACTTAAAATACATAATATAAAACATAAACAAAAATAATTTTTAAAATGTATACAAATGTACACCGTAGAATTACAGTTTATTTAAAATTTGTTTATCTTAACGATTCCTCTACGTTCTCAAGTTCCCGTTGTATCAACAACATAAGTAAACAAAAAATAACACAATTATATATGATTAAATAATATTTTTCTCTTATGACATAGAATAAACTAAAAACACATTAAATTTATTTTTGAAAACTATTAAATTATATTTAAAAGTATCAAGTAACACAAAATAATAGAAAAACCAAAAATAGGACCATAATGTGACATAAAGATACGCACCACACAAATTTGAAACCAATAAAAAAGATAAAAAATAAAATATTTGTATCACTAATACCTACTATCATATGATAATGCTTAAGAATATTTCATAAAACACATCAAATTTTCAACTTAGTGCATTTAAAATCAAAATCATTATACTGTGTAGGTATAACAAAAACTGGGTTGAGACTTAAATAGTAATATATTATCATGTTTCTATTAAATTTTAAAACCATTAAATCCAAAATTGCAAATTATATTTAACATTATTGAGAAAAAAAATACATTTTTCAAAATATATCAGTTTTATATTTAAACATAATATAATCGAAGAACAGTTTCAACGTTCAAAAATTTTCAAGTCCATTTATTCAAAATTACATAAGTTATAAAAAACGATTTAACATAAAATTCGTTAAAATTACTTTTTCTGTGAAATTTTCCTTTTTTTTTTTATTGCTTTTCTTATGTTACATTACAAAAAATTAAATTTTTTAATACGGCTTTTTTTAATTATTATGTAATGCAGTAGGCTATAATATTAAATGTATTATTTTTTTGTTTAAAACGTTTAGTAAAAATATAAAAAATAAGTTATGTAAAATTTGAATATAGCTAGTGTAAATATTATATTTTTATGGACATTTTTATGTATCGACTTCTAAATTAAATCAATATGTTGGTTTTTAGGATTTTTCAAATTTTTTAGAATAATCATATTTCTGACGTCTTTATTTGTAATTATTATATCTTGAAATGTAAAATTTATATTATCAATATTTAATATTATAGTAAATAAATGATACATAAATATTTATAACTATAAGATCGATAATAATTTCTTGAGAAATATTGATAACTGTCTGATTATAATAATAATATACCTACCTATTGGTGAATTTTATTTTGCAGTCCTCGATATAATATTGAGATTTAATAGATTAAATAATTTTAAAAAATCACGCCAGACATATTTTATATAAATATAAGATATAAATATAATAAATAAATATCAATATATTATATATAATATAATTTATAATAAATATAAATAAATATGAATCGTCAGACGATTTTTCCAATTAATGATAAAAATTTTAATAATCGATATATTGATTTAATTAGAAATATGATACATCAAAATGTTCATAAAAATATACTGGTTATAACTTAAAAAATAATAAATGGATTTTTATTAATTTTTTTTTATTAGAAAAATAAAAGAATAATTGAGTCGAATATTATATCTTTGCTCATTGCGAAAAATTTTAAGAAATTAAATATTTAAAAATTTTGTGGAGATTTTTCAATTAGTAAAAATATCTCACTCTATACTTTATAATGTATTGTGGCAAATATTTAACATATTTATTATATCATATTAAAGATAAGAAAATGTGTGTACAAAATATAAATAAATACTAAAAGCTATTATACTAAAATCAATACTGTTATTAACATATTGTGCTAGACTGTGCTAACCTTATATAAAAATAATAACTTTAGGATGCTGAAATTTTATATTACAGCAATTCTCTCGTTTAAAAATGAGAAAAATATATTGTATGAAAAAATATAATATAATCTAAAACTATTTAAAGGGTTCATATTTGTATAAACTAAGATGAATAATAATAGTTTTTTTTATTTTTTTTTTTTTTAAAAAAAACAAAATAGTAGTTTCCATTTGAAAAAAAGTTTATATTACCATATTTATGGAACTATACTTGTATGACTAAGAATTTGAGTAGTAAAAAAAAAAATTTAGTTTTGGAATGAACTGAAATTTCCCTAAAAAAAAATGTTAAATATAGAAATTAAAATTAAAAAGTAAGGTTGGTACGTTTGACAAATAAGCCTGTATATTATAATACAGACATTTTTACATTAAAGGAAATAAAGAAAATAACTATAAATCGAATACCTATATTTATGAAGTTGTAATTTATTTCAAATAAAATAATTTTGATAAACATTATTTTACAACTGCATCACCATGGTCTTGTTATTTTACAAAAATTTAATAAATTAATAATATTATGGTAAAATTTCGAGTAATAATAGGTAGTAAAAAACCATAATGAGAAAAATCATACATTAAACCTTTATAAACCAAGATAAAGAATACAAATGTATTGTACATTAATATTGATGTATAAAACGTATATGGTTTTTCTTTCCTTTTTTAAAAAAAAAAATTTTAATTATTATTACCAAACAACATTTTTTAGAATTTTTTCATATCTAAGGTATCAAAAATTGTTTTTATTGCAGTTGGATCACTAATGCTTTTAGTATTTGTTATTTTTTATTTACTATTTACTTAATTAGTAAAATATGTTAAATTCTCAATGTACTTACCTAATTTTTACTTACTCAGCATGAATACCATTAAATAATATAATTTATTGGTTAATCTTTGTTTATTATTTTATAATTAAAGTTTCAATAAATAATATTTAATGTAATCAATTATACTTATTATACGAACAATACGGGTGAAAGTCATATGGTCGAAGGACAAATAATCGAAAAAAAGAGATTGAATGTACATTTGTTGGAAAGATAAATGATCGAATTTTATGAATTTGAGTAATATTATTCTGTATCGACCTATCGTATATTGTTTAATTTACTATCGATTCATTATAAAGGCTACAGCTAACAATGAAATATCTAATAAGGCGACGACACTTTGTACATTATTAAGATATTAATAACTTCAGTATTTAATGTGTCTTAAAACCAGATATTTTATTTTATAAACATATTTAGTATGTGTTTTAACTTCGTAAAATAAATATTTATCGTTAGGTAATTAATCCGTCATTAAATATTCGACCATATATTTTTTGATCAAAAAAATGTTCGATCACATGAAATTTGGATCACTTTTCTTTGATCATATGACTTTCGATGAAGTGAGCTTCGATGATGAGACCCGCTCCCGAATAATACATAGTGAGATATACCAATTCTACATTTAAATAAAATACATGCCAACCCTGAAAAAACGAATTTAAAGTAGTAAAATATCACAAAAATCTCTTGGAACTGAAGTATTATTTTATTTTTTTTTAAATTTTTATTAGGTCGTGAAAATAATTATAAATGCATTATGATTATTTTTTATCATAAATATTTTTAAGAAATACAACTATTTTCACCGTCACTTTATACAAGAATAGAATATGTTCAGGCGAATATTAGAATTCTACCATTACTATATTAGGTTATTTAAATATCTACTTAAAAATATTTTTAAAAAAATAATTAATTTAATCATAACTGAATATTGCACAATAATAGTAATAATTCTACTATTAACTATATATTATTATAATTACATTGCTTTAATTAAATTCAGTTAAGTTTAAATATAATAATATGTGTATCCTAAAATGCAATTCAATATCTTCAACCTATATCATTAGCTAGAAACTTTATCACTAAAACATTTATAGCTTCGGTGTTTCAGGCTCAAACATTATTACATTTAGTCCTTTCAATTAACCAGATAGAAGAATATAAAATGACAATTTCAACTACAAAAGTAATTAACATACAACGTCCTTGTATAAACTATGTAAATGAACCTTAATTTTTTTTAAATTTTGTTTTAAATTATTCTAAAAATATTATGATATATTCTGATGCATTTTTTTCACTTACTATTGATTTCTGATTAATGTTCGTAAATGTGAAATCTAAATTATTCTATTGAAGAAGAACCAAATAAATTTAAATGGCATTTAAAGTTTGCTATACTGATTACTAAAATATATCTGTTATCTAAAAGAATTTTTTTTTTTTTTCATTTTCAACTAGTGGTTGATGTTAGACACATCAAAAACTTAAATACTTTAAACTTTTTCTTGTACCTTATAAATGGAAAACTGTCGAAAACTTAATCCCTCATTTAAAATTGAAATGCTATATTTAAAATAATTTATAATAAATTAGGATTCTAAACCACAAATATCAATATTGATATTGATAACTGATTATGGTTTAGGTTAAAATATAGATGATAAAATTAAAAGCAATATAATTATTTACAATCCTGTTAATTTTTTTTTGATAAACATTCGTTTCTATGCTTATCAATAACCTAACCTATAAGATAGTCTATAGAAAAATGTACATTTTTTTATGACAATCGTATAATATTTACTAATTAATTACTGTGGTTATCAATATTAATATTTCAGTTAACGCTAATAATTTGTCATTCTAATTTCAAAGATATCTTATATTTCAATATGATACTCGTATATGGTTTTTGTAAATTATTAAGCAATACATACGATTATTATAGCAATACGATAAAAACTTATCTTTTTTTCCTTTTAATATAGTAATAATTAAATCATAACATTAAGTCATAATATTTCATTTACTTTCATTGCGTTTGACTATTGTAATATTATTGTCTTTTTGGAATAAAAATTTCGATTTTAATGTTTTTTTTTTCTTCAGAAATTAAATGTTAAAATTAATCATCAGTTCTGAGCACGTATTAAGGACATTAGTCATCAGAATATATTTTTTTTTTTTTCATATTTTCGTTATTATACAAAGAAGAAATGATGTAGTAGTTCAATGCGAGGGACATCGGAAAGAACGTGACTCGCATTTTCTGTATGAATATAATTTTTATTTTTTATTTTTATCTGTATTTATAAAATAAAAAAATATTAATTTTTGATAAAGAAAAAAATATAAACATAATATAACATATATTGCATTTTTATATAAATTAATGCATATTATTTTTAATTTTTTTTTTAAACTATTATATTGTTATAAAACAATCATAAAAATTATTATATAGATTTCTACAAAGAATCTACATTTGTCTTAAATTTAACTAATTTGAATTTTTATTCAACAATAGATATAATAACATGGGGTTAAATCCAATAAATTTTATATCAAAAATACCAAGTTGTTCTTATGAATAATTTAAATCCTCAAACAATTATATATTACTTTAATAAATAACGTACGTTTCTACATGTAAGTATATGATTGTTGAATATAAAACAAGATTAGTACTACCAACTTCCAATATAGTTATATGATTAGATTTTTTTTTCAACACATAAATTTTAGATTATGTTAAAATTAAAGTTTAGTACTTTAACTAAATTCAACCTTTTTAGTTCATTATAAATGTAACTCCAAAGTAAATATTTCTGTTCTTAAACTGCAGACAATTAAAAACTTAACTAAAAAGTAATGTTGTTATATAATTAAATGGTTAATTTTATATTTTTATCTTTATACACCTACGTGTTATATAATACACTAATATTTTGACGTATAATTTGTTGTGATCGGAGTTCGATTAAATATTTACAAACCTCAAGGTTTAGATTAAATGTTTTCAAATTTCCGATGATTAGACCATGCGTGTTTGATCCGATCGGGTTGATAATGTATTATTAAATCAAAATTTATTGACATAATATCTAGCTATATATCGTTTGTCATCTAAGTATTTACATAGTTATTTGGCACACAATTTACATACTTATTCAGAAGATTAGAAATGGACAGGTTATAATTTGTATTAAATCTGCAGAATATAAAATGATATTTGACTATCATTCATTGTCAGTTAGAGATCTATGTTAAATCACTGGGACTCTTGTATCTCTAATTAAAATTTTGAAATGAAAAGCAGTTTTCTATTAATGATTTGATATCTTTGGTTAAATATAATAAAAGCATATAGTTTTGTATTTCTGCTAAACGCGAATTCGATTAATTTCAAATAATCGTAAAGCCGTATAAGCTCATTAATCAATGTCCGTTATCGTACGTCTTTTGAAAACAATATTTTTATATATTATGTGGGTAGAAAATTGTCGTTTAATGTTTTCGGTTTTTAATTTCACAATATTATACAGTACACATGTTATAGACATTACGGTCATTGAAATATCATACTATAGGACGAGATAGTATCATAGAAACGAGAAAATCTGAAGGCTTAAAAATTTGTATTTAATATGTGCAAAATTATGATTTACTTGTATTTTGTATTGCAGATAAAGTTGTGAGTTTTTTTTATAATCAGAAATCAATAGATACGCATGTATTACTATATCACTTTTTATTAAAATCTCGACAATTTATATTATATAGTATGTATTTTAATATGCACATTCCTACTCGTAAATCTCAATTATTCTACAATAAAATTGTAGAACATTGGTTTTTGGAAAATGTAATATTTCCTATTATCACAAAGGAAAATAATTTAATAATATTTTTAAACCAATGATAACCATGGTTATTGTGGTAAACAATTTGATCAATATTTATGTTTTCGAAACTACTGTAACCCAAAAAAAAATGATAACTAATTACCCTAAATCCTTTAGATATTTTTATTTTTTAGATATTCCTTTACATATTTATATCAAATCTAAAATGTATAAATAATGGAATCTATTTTTATATCGCGTAATTAATAATTAAATTATATTCCAGAATGGTTTTAAATATTAATTGTACTAAACATTTTTCCTGTGTTACACTGTATTGTTTATTGAAGAAAGAAAAAGAGTAATATTAATTATTTTCGATTGTTATTCTACATCAAGTATATATATATATACATACATTTGTCAAGTTAAGAACTGAAACTGTCAATAAATTAAGAAACACAAAAGCTTTTTTTTTGTTTTAATAAGAAAAACTTAATGAGTTTTCAATTATTATGTAAAAAGTTTGTTTTTTTTAACAATTTGATGGTTTGTTTATATAGTCAAATCGTTCGTACGTAACAAATAATATAATAAAGGTTCACAAATGCATCCAAGCACGAGACACTATTTACGAATTAAGAATGAAGATGATTCGACCGGAAATTAAGACAATCCGATATTACAAATAAATACGACTGTCAAAATAACGATAGATCCTAGACAAATACTTGTTGATTTGGGGTAATATATCGTCCAGGTATTCGTTTTGAGTTCGTTAGGACGTTAGGTCAGTTTGATTGCTAGTATTTTATAACATTTCAAGAAGACAGATTTTATCATGACGATTTTGTTTAAACAACATATTTTTATTGTTTGATAAAAAAAAAAATTCTAGGACAAACAAAAATATTTCTTTCTACTGTCAAATGTTATAAAAAGCAAAACCGCTAAACTTTTGTCACTTTCCAATGGGTTTTTTTTTTTTTTTTGTAATAAGACCGTGAGATAATATACTGTATAAAAACCTCGAGGGATATTCTCTCTGAAAAAAGCAATGCATTTCAGACGTCACAGACCGCTGGTACGAAAATGTTAAATTAAAACCACAACTTACAAAATGTTTTAGGTGTATATTTCAATTTTTTCACCCGTTTTTTCTGTCTGGTAGGTTATAATTTAAAATAATATTTCTTCAACCCAAAATTGTTTTTTTTTATACTTTAACATAATTTTATGTCTCTATAATAATATTTGTATAAATCTATTCACATTTTTATCTGTTAAATTATTCTATTGTGCAACATAAAACTTTTATAATAATATGTTGGCTATCAGTGAACGAAATATTTAAACTGATGATATACCAAACCGACCGTGAAACCGTGTTACTATAAGTCGTATTTTAAATCTTAGTAAATATACGTGAGTAATACGTATAAGTAAATAATTATTAATTAGACACTAAGTGTTTGAATAAGTTTTTGTTTTGATCGTGAATCATTATTATTATTTTTTTTTCATAATTATTTTGTATTTTCATGATATTATCATTTGTAAGCTTATATGTATATATAAGTCATTTTTATCATTAAAAATAAAACTATGTTCTTATAATGTTACCAGTGTCTAAATTTAGACTGATAGAAAAATATTACAACACAAAAGAAACGTTTTCATTATTGCCAAATAAAAAGGGTTAATTATAATTGAACGATAAATTGTATAATTGGTACCTACAAATGTTAAAATATATAATAAAGCGCTAAAAATATACTTTAATTTTTTTATAATATATACTTATTTTACTAGAAAAAATAGTACATGAAATTTTCAAATATCTACCTATAACTACTTTAATATTGTATTATACAATGTATTCAATAAACAGTAGAACGCATATATTATAGTTTACAACTATTTTTAAACTATTTTAACAGCACTACGCTTATTCAATTGATAACTACAATGTGTAAATCAGTATATAATTGCCAATTTATTTCTGAAACAAACCAATAAATGTACAAATAGATAAATTTATATTTTGATTGCCATGTAGAATATAGCCCTTGACTAACATACCTTTTTCGTCGGCATCGGACATATTTTGACGATTAAGTCGATTCGCGATGTCTAACAAATATATATTATGTTGTTAAATTTTCAAGTGGTCACCCATCCAAATGCTAAACTAAGCTTGATACCAAAACCAAAATTGTGTGGTAACCGCGCTGAACAACGTATCATTATGTCTTTAGACAGATATTTTAAAGTAATCTGTCATCTAAAAATATTTATCGTTTATTACCATCGATCGCGTTATACTGATAAATCGATTATTTATATTATAATAATAAAACGAGAATAATACTTCGTCACTCTAGAAAATGTTCTGTAATGTACAGAATATTATTCTAAAATATTTTATTATATCAATATTTTATGTGGCACGATGAATTTATATAATATAATAATATATTATATATTATAAATTGATGCATGACAACAAAACGTTTCCGTATGTAAAATAGGGTAAACGCAATGGTTGTAAATGGGAAATAATCAGTACGGAACTCCGCAAAACGCAGGTAAAATAGTTATTTATAGTTATTATTTTTATAGAATTATTAAAATTTAATTTTTACATTGAGGCGTTTGAAAAAAAAATCCCCATTATTTGGATGGTTGTTTGCGAATTTTATTAATTGCCACTTGTTTTATGGACCCACCAGAAAATCTGCGCAATGCTTTTGACCCTTCGTGTAAAATATATCCTATTAATTACGTTAATAATGACAGTGGGTGTTAATTTTTTTTTTTTTTTTATCGGTATAGTTTTTATTTATGAGATATGGTGGAAGCATTTTTCATTCACAGAAACTATCAAATTAATTAATAATATCAAACAAGAAAAATGGCAAATCATTATTTTCCGGTAAAAAAATCGTCGTTTTAACGAAAAAATATAAATTATATAATAATGTTGCATTTTTAAATATAGAAATTATAAGCATACACGTTGTAAAAATAACAAATAAATTAGTTAAATTTTCCGATGGTTTTTCACTAGGAACCAAATCGTTTATAAAGAGTAAATACATATAATGGGTAATATAACTCAGACGCATTTAGAGTTTGACAAATCGGACTGCTCTGACTTTTTTTTTAAAAAAAAAAAAAAAAAGGTGGGTAGGTTAAGAAATCTAAAGAGACAAACTAGATTATTTCAAAGAAAAAATATATTTTGTGGCATAGAAAAAGTAAGAAGATAAAGAAATAGTCAGCTAGAAATATTTCCGAAGTTTTTAGAACAAGTGAGTCTAAGACTTTTGACCTTTATCCTTACTTCCTGACTTCCTGTTGATCTTAGTTTGAAGTACCCATTTGGAGAATAATGTAGTTCCATTTATAAATTTCGCCCGTGATTATATAGATCTTATTTCAAAACAAAACATTTCCGACGACTCATTTTTGTTAAATAAACAAGCTATAATTATAAATGTTTAAAATCTAAAAATCAATCACATAGTCAAGTATATTATTATTATATTCGTATTCGTCTAAATTTTAAATCTAAATAAGAAGCAGAATTTTAGAAATTCGTAATTTTGAAATATTTGGAAATATTACTGACCTTAAGGATAAAATAATCAAAACTTTACGTTATTTTAAACTTAAAAAGATTTTATTGCGTCTGAAGTTTAGATTCCATAAAAATGAAACGATAAGGTGGGAAAAACGCATATTTCCAATAACAAAAAAAAACTTTTTTCATGAATATTTGATGGACTGCACTCGTGAGATTAATGTTTTCCGAATATCATTGGTTAGATATAGGAACATTAAAAGTGATAAACACAGTTTTCGAGAAAACACTGTTTGTATGAAATATTAACTTTAATAGCTTGTCAAACATAAATTATGCGATAAAAGACTAATCTTCGGTTACGTGTAACAGTCGGGTTTTATTTTTGCGAAGATGAAAACTTAACACCATAAAGTCTTAAAACAACCTATTACTATAATGGCTTTTATTTTAAGTCGAAACGTGCACTTTTAGTAATATTTTGTTAATCATATATTTTGAAAATCCACAGGAGACTTCGAACACTGTTTTGAATTTTTTTAATTCTTACACCGTCAATATTGCAATACGGTTACTATATATATTTTAAATCGGAAATATTTGGAACAATGATACAACAAGTATATGCGATGGCTTTTGTCTGAAAATAAGTCTACTATATTTTAAGGAAGTCATTCATTATAGCCACAACTCTTGTTTAGTAATTTAAAATGTAGGTGGCAAAATTAATATTAAAAAATTATATTTTATCATAATATTATATTATACTACATCATAATAATTTATAATTAAAAATTAGGTATATCATAAATGGTACGAACCATCTTAGCTCATTTACAGTAAATGTTCATGCATATTCCAGGCACTTTGAGCACTACTCTCTAAGTACACCTGTCTACGATAATAATTATTTAGTGTATTTTAATAGTTCATTCGTCTAACGAGCTCTCAGAGTTCAACATTAAACATTTAACCGCACTGACTTACTTACATACTTACTTGCATAAAATATAAATATGAAATTCGCACAATATTCGTATTATTATGCCAATACAATAATCCGCTGTTGCTATATATATATTATATTTTATCTTTATGCTATTCATAATTAAATCACGATTTTTTTTGTGATGATTTGTATGTGATATTAACATTTTATAATTGTAATTAAAATGTAATTGCTTACACCAATAATATAACATATACCTATAAATCTCTGTGTTAAATATACTTATTTTGGGGAAATGTTAAATATTATAGGGCACATTAAGTAAATTAAAAATATATTCCACTATATAACATAAAACTAATCAGTTATATTGAATTCACTGTAACAATTTCAATACATTAAACTAAACTTAGTATTTACTAATATTTAGAAATGTTTTGGTTACAAAAATTCAATTACATTAACATCTTTAAAATATTCTCTCATCTCATCATCCTGTAAAAAAAACTATAGTTTATACATTTCGATTAACAATAATAGGTATTACTTAAAAATGTGTTTGATTGTGTCCTTTTTTTAATAATATACAAATGTATTGAACTTTAATATTTCAGGTTAATAAATAAATATATTCTAAATATAATATTTATAATTTATGTTATATATATATTAAAAGTGAAAAACATAACAAAATGCTTTGTTGTGAATAATAAAAACACGTAATCAGAAAATGAATGGATGATTATGTACAGTTTATGATTATCAATAAAATATAAAAACAGTTATTACGTGTCTATATTAAATAATAATTTGTTAAATCGAAATAGTGCATTTCAAGCATTTTCAAATCATAAAATCATTTGTTTATTTTAAAATGACAAAACAATGGATGATATAGTGATAAAACAAGTATACATATAACTAACCTTTTGAACCATCCAAATTCGGTGAAATAAAAACTAAGATCTCTTATATTATCATAATCATGTATATTAGATATACGTATAATAATATAATCAATCATTTAAAACGAGATGCAATTGATCGAACAATAATAAATATGTAATTTCGGAATGAAAATAAAGTCGTTCCAGCCGAATGGACTAACCGAAAGTCATTTACGCGATTCCGTCTCGTACACAATATAATAACATAAAACATCAAATATTATCATTGGAATATACGCTATGGGACATGTGGTTTTACTTGAAAGTTTTTTGTCGACAAAATGTGTAATAAAATACGCATGTTACGTACAGTAAAACATATAATGCAACTATCTATTTCGCAAGAGCACGCGACACTAAAAACTAAAAAATAACTTTGGAAACATACTTGTATACCTATTGGAATTCTTGAGAATCCTTTCAGTAGAACGTTCATTAACGAAAACAAAATCACATTACGCGAAAACTAAGGTAATTGGGATCAGATAGTTTCCAGTTTAAACTAAACACATTTTCGTTATGTTGTTTAAAATTGTTGATTTCTTTCATCGTCGAGTTTGTACTTAAAAATTTCAATTATAATGATCAAATTGAAATAAACTTCAACTGAAAAACTAAAAATTAATTTTATAAAGTTATTACTAATATAAAAAAATATATATACTTTATACTTTAAAGTTTAACTGACCTAGTTTTTTCTTTTATTTTAAAAAGATTTTATAAGTAGAACAAAATATGTAAAATATAGGTGGTCAGATAACTTTGGTATAACTCTAAATAAAAATTTTTTTTTTCAATCTACTTTTTTATAGACATTAAACTCTATGGATGACAGTATGCTGCCTTATAATATAATAAATTATTATAATTATTTAAAATGTTTATAAACTATTAAAATCATATAATATATTTAATTTGTGCACAATTTAAACATTTATTTTTTAAGTGAAGTTTTAAAATAAATAAAACTCGTACAGCATTAGACTAAAGTAATATAATATTTTTAATTATATTTTATTCTATGTTTAGTTGGACACCTGCTAAGGACATGAAATATTTAACTCATTGTGTAGGTATTCTCTGAAATAAAATATCGATATGAATGTTTAAACAGTAATTTGATAAAAACCATCATAAACTTAAATGATGTTTTTTCTTAAATAAATATTAATTGTTTGAATAAAAAATGGACACTCAGTAAATATTCACAAAAATAATTAACTGAACCCTAGACACATTTTATACTACTAAAATAATTTTAAAAACATTATATCTATAAATAAATATATAAATTTACTTTAATGTTTGTAAATTATAGTATTGGTTATACTACGTTATTATACCAGAAGGTGGATGTTAATACAGTTGCATATTTTTACTCTTGAATAGCAGGTACAATACGCCGAATTGTTATTTTTAATTTTTTTAACTTTTGGAAAATATAATAATATGACGTGAGTTATATGTAACATATTTGAATAAATTATTCTTGAGAACATGATATTTTTAGTTTCATAATATTTTGTAATTATACTTTATAATTAATTGATGTGTTTTATATTGATACTATTCTATTTATTATATTTATTTATTTTTGTTTCAAAGTTAACGTGTATATTTTATTAGTATTTTAATAAATATTAATTGTTTATTTAATAAGAACAAAATATTAATAATAGAACAGGATATTGTTTTGTATCTATTTAATCAGAATTAGGTTTTTAGGCCGTTAGATTTTCGATTCTTGTCAAATCATTCAAAACATTTGTCTAAGTATTGAATTTTCTAAATGTATTTAAGTGTGCCGTGTTAGTTAATATCCAATGAGAAATATAGTTCAGAGAAAAATTCCTTAGAACCAAATTTACAAAGCGCGATAACGAATTTATCGGAAATTTTGTCAAATTTTCCAAATTAACCTAACCGAACAACACAAGTCTCGTGGTAGGGATAATATGGCGTGTTTGTAAATCAATTTTCTATAAATAAATCCAAATAAATTCGTAAACGTGTTTACTCGACTATCGCGCTGTACCGTTTATTTTATTGTTTTATTCGAAATTTGTATATTTGATTTTTCTACCGCTATATAATATAACATACCGAGAATCACGACTTCTCCACATCCCCCCCACCGATCACGACGACGCTCGTTTCCACAAAAATCCTAAACACAAGCCGTTTGTGCGTTACAGCCGAAATACGCAAAGCTCGGCGGCGCCGTCGGTAATGAATTTCCATTACTTATAATTGAAACAATAAAAACGTGGTCAGAACGACGGCGGGGTGAGGCCGGGAAGATGGTCGTGACGCCAAGACTGGCGCCACCGTTGTCCTTTGCCCCACGAACTGGCGTATGGCCAACGGCAGCGGAGGCGGTGGCAAAGGACGAAAGATTTTCGCGGACATGAACCCATGTTTGTTTTGGTTCTACGAGTACGATTCGCGCGTCGGTCCCCGACCCTTGACAACAGTACAATACCAATACGATCCCACTCCACTCGAGGCTATCGAATAACCGCCACGGCCACTACCGCGGTATATTCGGTAACGATCACGTATTACCTATAATATTGTTTTTTTATATTTTTTACGTGCATATTCGCAGAACATTAGAGCATCGCGTTATCATTTTGTTGTTATCACATAATAATATAACTAGGTTATTTATTTATTGTATTTAGGCATTTTTTTTTTTAACTTTGATATGCAAATAAATGATAAAATAATTAACTTATAAAAAAAGATATTAACAAATAATAAAATATATCTGTGACTGAATTACGATCATGTTCAGTGCCGCAACTTACAGGGGGACCAGTGGTGCGAGGCACCTCTTGTGAGGTCCGAGCAGTAAATATGAAGCCCCTAAACAAATGTATATTAATATAATATTTACACCAAAAGTCCAAAAGTCTTAAAAAATAATCAATAGGTCACTTTTCTAAATACAAATTTGAAAGAAAAGGGCCCAAAATAATTATTCGCACCGAGTCCCTGTACAACTTAGTTGTGGCACTGATCGTGTTTTCTTGATCTCGTTACACAATAATCAAAACTAAATTTTAAAATAATTATTTAAAAAATGTCAATATTAATTATACGATACAGATACAAAAATATACTAGATTGCTATCATATATCCTCGTTAATACGAACTTAGCGTATTTGACTACATTTTAGTTGCAGATTATGATACCTATCAATATATTGTAAAAGTTTTGTGATAAGACGTAAAACACTTGTTAGACGTTAGTTAAAAATTACTATTTAGTAATTTAATAATATGTTAAAATATTATAAGGCAGAACTACAGCACCTAACTGCTAACATATTTTTCTTAACATTGAAAAATTTAAATTGAATAAATTAACCTTTTTTACGCGCTCTAGCATACATTAAATGGATTTAGCGACAACGAAACGTAACGCATTGCGAGCACGACGATCATCAATGTCGGTTGGATGAATTTTTTTTTAAACGTTGGCGCGTTTTTTAGATTTCGTAGCTTCTGATTTATTAACGAGGCCAATCGTCGGGATAATTAATCCGTGCACTCGAAAATAAACGCAAATTCAATTAAACACTGATCGTCTATCGCGATAATATTCACTCATTTTTTTTTTTTTTTGCTTTTTACCGTACAACCGACGACGCGACGGCGACGTTGAGCGATCGTTTAGAACGCACCGTTTGACGTTTAATTATTACATCCGGTTATTATAACGATGACCAAGTTTCTAGGGATTCTCGGTGTGTCCCTGCTTGATGCGTATAATCGTTTATAACATTTAACGACGTACAACGTGCTATGATAACACCCTCATGATTTCCATCGGACAAGACGACCTGTTTGATTTTTTGAAAAAAAAAATATCGAATTTTTAACAAATCTGTAGCATTAAATTTATAACTTTTTTTTGACAATGTATACGAAGGTGTAATTGATAAATAGTATACAAATAAACCGTCAAATAATTTGTTCGAATGTTCATTTCTACATTGACATAAATAAATATATTGTATATTATATCGTAATTAAAATCTTAAAATATATTTTTCTTCGTTGCACAGAAGAACATTGAATCATGGATGTGTTTTAGGAGGTGGTAGTTGTTTGGTGGGGGCAAATTTTATTTTTATTTTGTTTTGATGTTATAATTCTATATTATAATAATGACTTCTAATGTATTTACATTAGAAATCGACTATAAAGTGCACACAAAATTCTAAAAAATACGATTTATCAAAATAGGTTAACAAAATATACTCGACAAGACGACAACATAAGTCGAAATCTAATATTATAATATAATAATATGACAAATTATTAATATTGATATTGATAGTAATAGTAATCTAACAGTAAATAAATTAAAAAATATGTCTATGTTTACTAACGCAAAATGGGTTAGAAAAAAATTATACATACCCCGTAGCAAAAACCTATCCATGTTAATATTATTCAACATCGAAGTAATTTGTTCGTTAGCTACTTACATAAAAATTTAATGATTAATACGTATTAAAAATTGTAAATAATGTATTTCACATACTCGTTCCCCGGACACGGTACCATATTCTGATATTCATATAAAAAGGCTCCATCATTAAATTTTTTTTTTTTTTGATATATACATAAACTCAAATTATATACTGTACAACAGAGTAGGTTTTCTTTTTAATTCGTTTTCAAATTACATCTGTAATCTGAAATACTGCACATAATGATAAATGGGAACCCGGAACGACAACGTTCATGCAATACACACACTAGTGCGTATAAATACCTCATTATAATAATGCCATAACATTAGAGTTATTCTTTGGACTTCATATTCTACGAAATAAAACTATATTATATTAAGAGTTTATATATCTTTATTTTTTCTGTGCCTGAGTGGCAGTTTTTTCTTTTATAAATATTATTAAACTCGGCCGACCGGACGTTTACTTTTATTATTATTTTCCTTTTTTTTCATTTAACTGTTTATAAATCATAATTACATAACTCTGGTCCGAAGTTGACCTAGGTATACACCACAATGGACGACCATTGTAGAGTATACAAATATATCAATTTAACAAACAGTATTATATAACTGAACGCATTTTCACGAAAATAAAAGTAGAACTTATGAATTATGATAACCCACATAGGATACGAAATTTTAATTATTATAAAATATCTGTTAAATTCAACATCACCAATCGTTATAGTATAGATTATAGATAATGATTAAAATTAAAATATTTCATTAAAAACAATTACATGATGACAAAGCGTTCTTTGTTCTTTAATGAATTAGTTTTGGGTTTATTTTTAAGTATACAAATTTGCCCGTCATCGGTCATCCTGTTCTTATTTCTTGCTATCTCCTTATCTACATAGTACATCTTTGTTATTATTCAACTATAAAAATTAATATTTATTTATTGATCTGTAAAAAAAAAATAACATTTTTTAGATATAAAGACACTACCACATTTGTATCCCAGTTTTCAAACATGAATTTCAGTAAAAGGAAGTGCACATTAAAGGCGAACATTTTTCTCCTACTTGATATTTATTAAATTTAAAACTAAAAAACGACTAGAAAGTCATAAACTAGGTTTATATTTTTGCGCCTTTATTTTTATATACGCTTTATACGTATTTCGATGATAAAAAAAATCACCATTATACTTGAAATGTGTTGATTCTAATAGATTACGTCACTCTCTAGTCTCTGGGGTTATATTTCAATAACTATTATCATAATACCATATACGTTTAATAATCATAATTTATTTTGTTATCACCATTATTAGTTTGTTTACAATAGGTTTTCCACTAACTTGAATTTACCAATTATTATTATTTATCATAACAGTGAAATATGATAAAATATATTAATTTCATTTCCGAGGTCGATGCACCTCCTCCAATAACGCCTATAAATTTAATGTGTTGACCTGGACTTAAAAGAGGTACTCCTCATAATGTAAACGGAAATTTAATGCGGTAATCAGTCAAACATTTACGTTCTCAACCATCAAATTAGCTACAATAAATCTAAAAGTTTTTCACGTGTTACACTTGCGAATAATTTTTTTTCCTCGTTTTATTACCAATCGGGTAGTTTGATATTTTGATATTTTTTTCTTTCGCTATAATAATTTTACAACTCTCATATAGTCGTATAAAAATAATATTTTTAGAAGAAACGTGTCTAATCTCAATTTATATAAATATCACTTACATTTAAAAATATATTATATGTACACAACAAAATTTAAATATTCTGACGTAAAACTTGTTAACTTTATATTTAATTTCATAATTTTTTTTTTTTCAACTGGTATTCTTAAAATAAAACAATTGTTGAATAATGCAAACATTTAAAACGTTAAGAAATGTAAAAAAATAAAAAAATTTAAACACTCATAATTTCTTTATTTTACTACAACGATGCGTCTATAAAACAATAATAGTAATTATAATTGAAATTATAAATTGAAATAGAACAACGTGATTCTTATAATGAAAAATATTAAATTTTTTTAGCAAGTATACCATACTTTTTATATATAATTTTTGCTTTAAATTTGTATTTATTATTATACATTTATTTAAAACACTAACGTCTGTATTATATTTGAAATAATTTAGCGTAGTATAGAAGTTCATAATAATATAATAAAGCCGGAACATGTTTTAGGATATACATTATATTGTGCACTGTATTTTTATTTATGGATAAAATATTTCATCTGCAAACATTGAAACGAAACACTTATTGTTTTCGAATTGTATTCGCAGTGGAGTTTCTATACCGACGTTTCTTTTCCATCCGCGGTTAACATCTATTGACAGCATAATAATATTGTAGAGTTAATTATATTTCTACGAATTTCCAAACTATTGATTTCGCATCAAATTTAGTTACTGTGACAATGCATTGATCAAGCTTTATGTTGTTCATGATTTGAAAGCATACATTTCTATTTTTTTTTTTTTTTTTTTTAAGTCCGTGTCTAGAATTTTTAAAAAAATATCCACGATGTATAATATTTACGGTGACGTTTGTTATTACGAACAATTCAGGATATAAAATGATAATAATAACAATAATACATTCTAGTGATTTGGCTTTTATCTTGTTTATTTCCTCTCAACAAGATACAATTTCACATCTTAAAATGAACAAATTAAGGTGTGTGTGAAACGTTGTTGGGCAGTAGAGCGAAAAAAGTCTGTGATTTATTTTATCCTGAAAATGTGTATATTATATTGTACGATACTATCCGTCGTGCAGCATCAATGCTATCAATGCCAAGATAATATAAAAAAATATTATAATCGTATTACTGTTGCATTATAATTTCGTTTAAAACTGTTTGCATATTATGGATAATATTATATATTATTATTAGATTACCTACGTGGGTTTATATGATAGCATTTAATATATATTTAGCCGGATTTGCTTAATTTAAAAACTATACTGTCAACAATTTTACTAAAAGTATACATATATACAGTAGCGTAGATACGCAGGATTTTAGTTTGGTTAGGATTTTCACTATAGATTGATGATAGAACAGTGGGGGGGCTTTTACCCCAATACCTCCCATTATTACTTAACTAGTAAAAAATACCAACATTAAAATTCAGAATAATTAAAATTACTATTTATTATATTTGAATTTGGGCTTTAATCGGAATTAATTATCAAAACTAAAAAAGTATAATCCGAATAATAATATAAATCATAGATTTTGTATTATGATGATAAATATAAAACATTTTGGAGGAAATTTCAAGAGGGTTAAAACCCTAAAATCCTACCACTGTGTACGCCACTGTAAATTCAGTATACACACATACGTAAAAATGTTGTTTATTTACTTCCGCAAAAAGTTTTGATTATATATTTAATAAAAAAAAATAACGATAAAAATAAGTATCAGAATTCATTATTAAATTAAAAATGCATCGGTTGGTTTTATTTTCCTGCAAGTTTTGATTTATTTTTCACTATTTTGACTTTTTTCGACATGCCAGCATATAAAACTAATTTATTGTGTTCATAGCAAATTATGATTTATATGACTAAATAATAGTTTATTATTCAAAAGTAATCTATTGATGCAAACCATTATTTACTTTAAGATAATTTTCATCCAAAAATATGTCGGTTCTAACCTTATAAGTTAACATATATTATATATTATAATAATTTATGCGATAAAAATCATTTTAGTATAAAATTAATTTTCTTTGGCATATTATTTTTTAAATTTTATAATTTTTTATTATTAACTAGCTATTATAGTAACGTCTAATTTATTATTCATACATTTGTGTGTTTATTTGTGGAACTTAAAAAATAAATATACTTTTCTCGTCTTATAATATTATATAATTTTATTCGCTACAATACGTCCTATCTCAGAAATTAAAAATTAGCATTTTTAAATTCAAAACTTGCAAAACTTGTGTAGAATTTTATTATTTTGATATTTTCCGAGTATTTCGACAAAAATGTGCATTTAATCAATGTATTATTGAACTAAAATGGAGTCTCGATTGTTTAAACAATGCGTAAATGTAAAATATTATCCCGTTTGAGACTATTCAATAGGTACCTCAAATAACATAATGTTACATTATTGAAAAAGTGTTAAAATTAAAAATCATTTCTTTCGCTACGTATAGATTTAATTAAATGTTTTATCGTATCATGAAAATAAACCGTATTCAATTTGTAGTTTATTCTTTCCACGACGACGTATTAGTAAAATAAAAATCGTTTTTCACCTTTTTCGATTTTTCTTCGTTCGCCTTGTTTTATCCCGTCTCTCTCATCCTCCATCTCATCTACCCATGACGTCAAACTTACACCGGTGAAAAAGTCACCAATCTAGATAAGTAAAGGAACGTCTCTGAGACCAGGTCATTTATTCAAGTTTCGGGCGCGACCGTCTATTGTCCGAAAATCTTTATTTTCGATTCATTAGTAGCAGTCGACTGTCGGTGCCAAAAGATTTTCTAAATATTAAAAAAAAGTAAAAAACGGACCCTTTTCTTATTTTTATGCACACACTATATGTATATATATTACAAGCCGTTCCGACATCAAACGAATTACTATTGAAAATATAAAAAAATACAAATACTTTGAATAAAATACACTTCTAAAAATATGCGAGAGGGTAGAAACATAAACAAAAATAAGGTAAACGTAAAATAATATATTATATTCTGTCCTCTTACAATAAAACAAACGTCGTGTATCGCATGACATTAAACTTAGAATTCAGGACATACATTACGTTTTATTGTTGGCGGGACGTGATTTAACGGACGAGCCGGAAACAAAAATCAACTTATATAATATTGGATAGATATGATTCGTTCGTTATAAACTGAAGATCGTCTTTCAAATATAAAATGTTACGCGTAGCGGTGAGGTTGCCCGATTATTCTCGAAATCTTTGGTAATGGGAACAAATTCGGAAAGGAAATATATTAATATTTTTAATCAATCTTATAATTCCAATATCGTTATAACATATTTAAACATTTTTAAACTACAAATCGATTAACTAAATATTCTCGTGTGAAATTCATACTTTTTAAACTATTACAACGCATAGATTATTTATTATTATAAATCTATGAACTTATTATTGTCATTTTAAAATTACTTGTAATATAGTGCACATTTGGTCTAATATAAGACAGTAGTAAAAAAAAAAAATGTTTTTAAACAACACGATTTTAATATTTTATTAGTGCTTTCAATAGTGATGCACTAGACGTTTATTATGAAACTAAATCCCTTTAAAATATATATGTATGTATAGTATGATTTCTATAATATTATACCATAAAATGCGTCTGGTAAATCCAACATGAATAAAAAAGCGTATCTAAAATGGAAATTTTTCCACAACTGGTCCTGTCGATTAAAAAGTAGAGTGTAGAATTATTATAATACCAAGAAAAGATTTAATACAATACTATACGTACATAAATTATTGTACCTAACCGACGACGAAGATTTATTGTCATGTTAATACACCCGTGACATTGTATCGTTATAAAATTCGAATAAATGCTTTACATTTCTGAAATAAATAATAACAATATAAGTACATATATATATATATATATTATATTTATATCTATGTGTGTATGTGTGTATGTGTTATTTTAACGCGATTATAACGAATTTAATGAATTGTACTCCCAACTAAGTTTTTATTAGAAATGTAAACTTTTTAAATAAAAGTCCATAACTTAATAACATCGGTTTATTATAAAATAAATCAAACGCGACGACAACACGTACTTCTACACAACGTAACTTAGTTCTCCAGAAAGAGCGTATGGAATGATGGTATAATATTATAATTAAATTTTAAAAATTACTTAATGAATCATCTCGTATATTATAAAAAAATTATTTTACTCAAATTAATGTATTGTGTTCACTCAAACGAATGTTCTTTTTTTTTCGAATGATTATGTGTCTTTTACCGAACTTCCGGAGACCAACTTAATGGGGTTGCAGCCTATGGAAATTAAGTCATTTTATACTTATTTGGGACATTTTATTTATATAAATTGAAATTAAATTTTATTTATAAATTTTACATAAAAATGTATATTTTACATTTTACTAATAGTTTTATTACTATATTAGTATTAAAAAATCTCCGGGCTGAAGAAAAATTGTCTTATTTGGAATCTATTTTTTTACTCCTAGTCCGTTTTTATTGTGAAACATCAAACTATATTATCACAGCAAAGTTTTAAATCCTATTAATATCTTTATATTTAAATGAAGGTCGAATTATTAAGATTTTAGACAGATGTCGAACAGTTATTATCGTAATCACATGCCTGTTTATTTATTTTATAAAGAAAAGTCATAGGGATGATTTCCATTAAATATATTAAAATAATTTAGGCACTGATATGAACTATATATTTACAAATTTGTATGAATTGTCTAAAACTCTTAGTTTACAATTAATCATAATAATAACTTGTTTGGACAATGATTTTCTTGGAAGATTTGGATATTCAAATTTTTAATTGGTAGGTGGTAGGTACCTACTATTTTTCGTATTTTTTAATTATATTTTTTTATAAAAACACACAGGTCACAGATAATATCAATTTGATATGCTTTTAACCGTATTCATTTCAATTAACAGACATTAAATAATATATTATTAACATATATTAAAGAGAAGCATTTTTTTTCACATAAAGTTTGTTTTATCTAAATTATATTTTTTAACGCGTACATATTTTTATTATAAACTGTAAACGTCTATTTTTATGACGTTCAATTATTTTAAATCTTTTGTAAAAATTCTAAAAACGAAAAAATGTTTTACTGTTTTAAACCTATGTGTCGGCTTTATAAAATTGCCATCATAACACTTTAATGTATTATACACAATATGTTATGTATAATATGCAATTAACAATGCAAAAAAAAACAGAAAATTTCAAACGTTTTAAAGGTGTCTGCATATTTTTTTATAGTATATATGTGGGTCTCTGGTAATGATATTTTTTATATAATTAAATATTTTTATTTTTGTAATTTTTCCATATTGTGTAATGTTGATTAGTTTTTATTTTAAATTAGTTTCCAAAATGTATTTTATTGATTCATTCATTAATAGAGTAATGATCACATTTTAATGTATTTCTATTACCTACTCAATAACATTATTAAAATTTTATGTCAAAATATTGTTATTTTTGTCGTATTCATTTTAACAAAATAATTATAATTTATTGTAATATTATTGTCTGATAAAGTGAAATTAAATATAAAATAATAAATTACTTAAAATCAAAATATCATCATATCTTTGTAAAATATAATTTCCCAACTGTTTTGTTATCGCGTAGGTAAAAACTTACGCGATAAAAAAACAAAATGTCAAAAATATAATACACATACAACTTGTATCAGATTTTCATAAATATTTTAAATATTTTAAAACACTTATAATAGATTCCAGAGAAAAAGTCATACAGTCATTATAATCAATATAAATAATTGAACATGTTCAGAACGTGTTTGATTTGAAAATTGAAATCATATTTTTAGTGTCACGACTTTTTATGATATTATGTTATATTTTATAATTAAAATAAGTTAAAAAATAATAAAAAATAAAATAAGTAAAATTAATTAAGTTTTCTACATGTTAGATTGCATTCGCAATATTCGGGAAAACGAGGGTTAATTTACACGCCCTTAACGTGATCAAAAATATTATTTTTGCAAGAAATGTACATTATAAGATTCTTTATAATGTATAATATACTATTCAAGTGTAAACTATTTAAAACATCGATTGTTTTAAAGACGAAAACGTTGCGAAAAAAGTCCATACTGTTTTTATTAGCCGTAAACACCTCTTTTCACGTTCGTAAATAATTTCCCTCTAAAAGTGATTATTGTCCGATTCTGTTCACGTATCTTTTAAATATCCTCTTCACGTGTACAACGTATAGAATTAATTTAAAAAATTGAATTGTAGGATATAATATTAATCAAATTGTATACGTATAGGAATTTCGAGACGTAGGTGTATAAGAAAGTTTTGTTCGAAAACATTTTGTCTAGAATTCATATTTTACATTTCAGTTAAACCCTCAAACAAGTACTAGTAATAATTCAATCAGTTGCTAAAAAGTGAATCTCAAATTTGAGAATTCTAATTTATCCGCGTAATATTAAATCATAAACCGATAAATGTTTGTTCCTCTAAATTAGGGTGACCATATGCGCAACTAGACTTCAAAATTTGTGGGTGCTAAAATTTTAAAACCATCGTAGATCTGTATACATCTCTATATACTAGGTATGTGACCATATTTATGTAAAAAAATAGAACAAATAATTTTAACCGAACTTAAAAAAAAAACCATATTTTTAAAAATCAAATATTTTTATTTAATTTAATTTATGTATAAAGCACTTATTTACATATTAATTAGGAAAATTAGTACTTTTAACTCAAGGAAAAAATGTCTGACACAGCGCTTATTGGATTTATTTTAAATATTTATTATTTTCTAAACCTACCAAACTATTTTTAGTCGTGATTTTCGATGAAATAATTAAATTAAATAATGTTCTTTGTGTTAATAGATTGATTTTTTTTTTTTTCTTATACAGTGTAAATCAAATTTTTTTTTATACAGCAGTATCCTTATATAACAAGAGTAAAGGTAATAAAACGGAAAAATATTCAAAAAATGGGACAATTTGTGTCCCATTGAAAGTTTGTTGTGACAACGGGACACGATGTTAAAGAAGGGAAAATCGCGTTTTAAACGAGACGTATTGTCGTCCTACTCTAAGTTCATGAATAATAAAAAATTCTTCCATAATCATACAATTGTATAGTTATTTTCTTAATATTTATTAAGCATATAAGCACTTATGTTTTAATTAATTTGTTTTGCATATATTTCTGGTTTATTTATAATTATTTTACAATTAAAATTGATATAATAAACGGTAGTTTATCACTGAAAATTACATTATATTTTAAACCATAAATATAATTTACCAATTTATTTAAAAATTTTATATATAACTTACCATGACATATTATAAAAATAATATTAATTTATCTATAATATAAAATTATTGACACTAATACTATATTTGTGTAAAAAATATGTTTAAAGTATCTATGTACCTATAGTTTAAGATAAACGGTTGTAATATAAATTTTAAATACGATTAAAACAAATGTGTTGTTAGTCGATCAGAATTGTAATAAAAAGAATGGATATATATAAAACTTATATAAATGAATAATATAAGTTGTTTTAGATCAATAAATATATTAGAAATAAACATAATTTTATTAATTTTATATTGTGGCATTTTGTTTGCATTATTTTTAATATATATTAAAATATTCAACGCTTAAAAAGTATTGGTAACTAAAAAATACATATGCATTATTCCGCTAAAAATTAAAATTTTTTACATATATATACATATAAGATGTAAATTCAGTAAAAAATAAAATAAAATGAATTATGAAAATTATTTAACAATATTTTTTTAAAATATATTTGATAAAATAAATGTTCTACGAACGATTTAACTATATTACGACTTTTTTTTTACTATCGATAAAATTATCGTAATTTATTTAGAATATACAAATTCATAATTCTTAACAATATATTAAAATCGTTTTTTAGTTATTTAATGTTAAATTTAAAATTATCAAAGTTTACGTAAATTATTCAAGCAAGTTTATATAATCATTCAATGTTAAAATTTAACTTTCATATGTGTAGGTTAATTCGATTTGTTAACATCAATTGTATGGTAAATGGATTGTGTTGGAGATGTTCGTTTCTGAATATAAATTTTCCAACAATATTATGCGTATGTACCTAAATGAATAGTAATTATTAAAAAACGATACATAGGTATTATTTTTTTAGTCCATTTGAAGGTCGTTTAATAATAGAATGCAAAGTATGTTTTTCATTAAATAAAAGCAGTCAATGTCATTTTGAGACACAAATGATATCAATGTAGATAGTTTAAAATTTAAATGGATGTTTCAATAAACAGATAACACTTTACCATTTAACTTAAACAATGATATATATTACTTTAAATTATATTAGCATATAAAAAAACTCAACACAAAATATTTATTTGATCTAATTGACCAAATAATTGAAATTATACATAATAATATCTATTATATCATTAATATTTCTATTCATTTTATGCTTAACAAATTATTAAAAATATCTTTATACCAGAAAATTAATATTTTTATCTCCGATACAAATGAATAATATTTTAAAAGAAAACAGTAATATATTATCGTCTCGAACGAATTATAAGACTTGTTTAATATGTTAAATATTCAAAATACCTACTCGATCGACGACATTTTATTCATCTTCTACGAGTTATAAAATTTAATACTATATACTTTTAATAAATCATTTCCATTTTTGAAAGTATTTAATCTAGGGTTTAAAGTTTGTGGAAACGCAAGACGACTCAGTCCACTAACTCTGACAATGTTTAAAACCCGTCCCCTTTAACAATTTACAACTAATTGAGCATTAACGTTGAAAATGATCACAATCTCCGCTGACATATTTTTTTATTATAACTTTTAAGACAAACATCAACAATATTACAATAACAGCAACATCGACTTTAAATGTGAAAATATTACTTTTGACAATATATATATATATATAAAGTTATATAATTTTAGAATATAAGTATCAATGTATCATTAATTCATTATACAATTGCAATTAATAATTTTAAAAAAAAATTTAATGCTTAACGAAAATTATTTTAAAAAATAATAATAATTTTCAATAATTATTATACAGTACTTTATGTAACAATATTTTGGAAAAGTTATAAATATTGTCCATCAATTAGGTATGTAAATCATAATAAAATATACAAATTATTAGTTAAACTTTATGTGAATAAAAAATGTACAAAGATAATATAAGCTGTTTTTTTAAAAATACTCTGAAAACGATACAATGAATTTTACCATAATTTAATTAAGATTAATTTAAATTTAAATATACATAAATTATAAATTTATTTCAAAAATTTTAAAAATATCCAGAATATATATGTATATTTTAATATTTCAGAAGTTTAAATGTTATTAAAAAATGTTTAATTCCGTTTAATAAAATATATATAAGAACATACATAAAATAATGAGTTGTTAAATTTATTAACTATCACTTTCATACTTGAATAAAGGCATATGTTCAAATGGCTTATTCCAAAATATAAATTTTATTGTATTTTAATATTTTTAGTATTCTACCTTCAAAAAAAAATGAAATATTTTACTTTTCAAAGAAATTTTTATCCTCAATATACATTAAAAATGTAACGTAAGTATAATATGTACATAATTAATTTTTTACATATAAAAATATTTTGATTTAAACTGGAATCACTTATTCAAATATATTATTTACTAGGTTAGTAATATTTTAAGGTAATTCAATATTAATGAGATGAAACTAATTTTTAGTTTTAATTTTTCTATTTATAACATCATAGAATACTTAAGTGAGATTTAATATTAAAATATAATATGTAAAATTTTAAACAATTATCTTTGTATTACTTAGCATACTAGCTATATATTTTTTAATTTGCATCATGTGGAGCGTAAAGTTTGATATATTATACCAATATCCAAATTAAAATACCGGTCAGGTTTCATAAATTCAAATAGATATTAAGTCTCTTATATATAATGAGTTTATTGTATAAGACTGAAATCTTCAATCTGAGAACTGTACGATATTAGCTAGACGTATATTGGCACCCACTGTAAGGTGCTAATGAAGGTTTGCTCCCCCCCTATATTTGGGGTGAATATGTTATTTAAAATATAATTTAAGCAAAATCTCATATGTTAATAATCAAACAAATTTTCAAGCCCCTATGATTAAAACTCAATTAGTTCTCACGAAATTAAAAAAATTTAAATAACAGAAACCATAATTTTACCCATTTTTTGCCATTTTTTGGTAGTATTTCCTCTCCCAAGGAAAAACTTTTGATAAATTCGAAAAATGAGCTAAATAAAGTACCAACTAGACACGATTTACTACTGAAAGATTATCCTACTTGTGGTAATCGGACCATTATTTCTACCCGTAAAAGTGTCTTCATACATAAAAAAAAAATTTTTGTAGAACCAATATATTCTTCGCTTCACTCAGAATCTAAAATATAATAATATGCATACAACCACAGTAAAATTGTAATGATATTATTATTTTATGATACTATATTATGTATTATAATATTACAGATATAACATAAATACTTAACTAAATGAAAAAAATATATATTTGTCCCCCTCCTCTGAATTTTTACTAATGAGTGGGCTTGTATACGTATACAAGTATAGTAAGTATAGTATTTGTATAGTATCAAGTATTCAGTAATATTTCTTTTGGATCCAAGATGTAAGTCCTAAGCAAGCCTTTTGTCGAGTAGAACATTGAGGTATTTTCATCTAAAGAAATCGAGATAGGTATTCCTTGAGGAGATGAAGTATCTTTTGCCGTTTAGTGTGAAAACGGAAATGTAAACGTTAAAATATATCTTGGTTTATTTTGATCCACCTCTTATTATGGACGACATATAAAACCGTTTTTACCAAAATGTTTCGATGTTGTTTTAGACTTTTGGATATCTTCTTAAAAACAAAATCATTGAATTCAACAGGAACCGATGATACTGTTATATATAATACATATTGTGCACACATGTTAACGTTGAATATAGAATATTAATAAAAATACAAAACAATACAATACAATACAATACAATACAATAATCAATATATGTCTGGATAGTACTAAGGACAATGTTGAAATTAAATTTAAATTTTCCCGATAAATATTGCCAAACATTTCTGCTGTATCTAAAATTAAAAAAACACCCATCTGTGTAATATTATTTATTATTATCAATGATAAAATAATTTAACTTATAATCAAGGTTCACATACAAAGCGGAAATGTTTTCATATAATTGTTTTTTTTTTTTTTTTTGACATTTGCATTGTTTGATTTTTATTGATTTTTTATTCACATTATTATAACTTTACTATAATGGCGATAGAAATTTCACACTAATTAAACACGATACATAGTAATATATTATTTAAGGGTTTCTAGTAGTTAACAGAGGCAATATAAGGTGGCAAAACATGGATAAAATCATATAATCGGAGGCAAATAATGAATTGTTACATTGATATAGGACAAAAACAAAACTAATAATTTGATGATGTACAATCGAAATAGGAATTATAAACCATAAATTATTGATAAAAGTCTTCCACTATTTATGATAGGTATTTGTTTTAAATTAACGTAAAAATACAAAAATAAATTATATTGGAAAATATAAATGCATATTTATTATTCTACAAATGTTTTTAGTACATTATATATTTAAATTTACAATGTATTTCTTTTATCTACTGAATTCCGGGACTTGTTTTTTTTTTTTTACGCAATAATATTACGCTTATAGTAACAATAAAACGTGTTTTTTATATTCATAGACGTTTCAAAACAAAACCTATCTTTTATTTTTATATTTTTAAAACAAAAATGTTTTATAATAGAAATTGTTCTATGAAAAATCGATTAACTTATCATATTGCAGAAATGAATTTATATTTTGTATAAATAAACGTATTATAGAAATCATTTTAAATATATTCTAATCTGTATTAAAGCATGAATCGTGTAACCACAATCTATATAAATCATATAGTGTTATAAATTATAATAATTAAGTGATTAAAATAGTAATCTAAACTATTATGTTTAATGTTAGTTACGTTTTTATTTAAAATATTTAGGCAACTAATGTATTTATGATTTAGTGTACACAATTTAGTTTACAATAAAAGTTATAACAGTGGCAGTCAAATGATTTTGTCATGGGAGGATGATCCTGATTTTTCAAAATAAACTTTGACAATTGTAAATATCAGTCATAATTTAATGATATAATATAGTATAAAGTACAAACTGAAAAAAAAAAAAATGTTTAATGGTTATATAATATTAATAACATTGTAATAAAATTATTAAATCTATTTTTTTTTTTTATGATGACTCTAAAATAAGATAATTTACAAACAATTGATAAATATTAAAGTATTATATCGAACATGTTTTTAATTTACATTTGAAATATTTACACAAGCATAATCATAATGTACAACTTAATCTATTTCCAAAATATTTTTGAATTAATCGTAATTTACAATTACAGGGTTAACTACCGGGTATGCTTTCGGTAAAAAATTGCATCTAGTTGGTACTTTTTAAATTTATTTTTCGAATTTCTCAAAAGTTTTTCCTTGGGAGATGAAAAACTACCAAAAAATAGAAAATCGGCAAAATTCGATTTCTATTATTTAAATTTTTCTTTATTTCGTGATAGCTAATGGAGTTTTAATCGTAGGGACTTGAAAATGTTTTTGAAGTATTCGCATAGATGTTCTTCATAAGAAAAAAAATTTGGAAACTATTAGTTGATTTACTGATTAAGTATAAAGATTTGAAATTTTTTCCAAAAATGTTTATGATTACCTGCAATTTTAAGTTTAATGGTTTGAAAATGTTATAGAAGACTTTCTCATTTAATACTTTATCAATTTCCAAAATATTTTGAAAATTGTAAGTCACGATTTTTTTTATAAGCTTCTAAAGTTTGAATATTTGTAGTCAAATTGAATATTGTAATTTTATTTTTTATGTATGAAGACACTTTTTGGGTAGAAATAATTGTCCGATTACCACAAATAGGGTTTGCTTCGGTAGAAAATTACATCTATTTGGTACATTACTTAGCTCATTTTTCGAATTTCTCAAAAGCTTTTCCTTTTTACACACTTAGTAAACCTATGGAACGATCTATCAGTATAATATTTGTATTATATTGAGTTTTGCTCAGAATCGTATTTTCTAATGCAATATTATTACATTCAAATCTTAATTATAATAAACTCCTAATTTCCACTAATTTTAGAATGTCCTAAATAGACTTTCCCGCTTTTTTTTCATTATTATATAAATAAATAGGTAATAAACGATATATTGTTAAAAATAATACATAATAACAAAAAGGTCATGTGGGGATATATCCCCTTATCCCCCCCCCCACCATTTGACCACCACTGAGTTATAACATTATCAAATTAAATATTGATTAATTAATGTAATTATCCACATGATTAATGGACATCCATTCATGGAAATCCATCATCTTTTTTTTTTCAATTAGACAAATATATTACTACATTATTTTTTCTACAAAATGGTAAAACGTGCTGTCAAATTAATTAGATTTAAATGGACATATCAGTATATAACTACGACGGTTTATCCGAAACTCCCGTGAGTATTTTTAACGTTATAATCTCCGCGAACACGAGAAGTATTTTATTTTTTGTGCTTTTATAGTTATGTCACAGTCGATAATAAAGTGAAGTTGGCTTCCGCCACTTGTTGGCCCATTGTGGGATAAAATCTTGACAGGTCATTGATTGAACGAAAGCAGATTGTGGGAAAAGTATAATATACCGGACAGCATCCCCGAGTACGTTATAAATAATCAGCGTAATAATTGTTAGAAAATTTTGTTTGATTTTCGCAGTCTCCAGAAACAATCTATTTTTTCTTTTTTTTTCTTTACGACAGCAAAAATAAATTATCGATCTATATCGATTTCACTATCGCCACTCATTTTCGTAAGTGATATTATTATTGATCGATAAATCAATTGCTTAATAACCATATGCGACCATAATTAGCGCATTGACGTATTGTGAGTAATGTGACGGGAACGTGTGAAATGTAGAAGACAACAAAAACGATTCGTTTAGCGAGGACGTGGAAATTCGTTTTTCAAGTCAGTTTTAAGATCAAGTCAAGTATGCGTAACAGACGGACCGTGGTTAGCACACAGCATCGTTTTGATGGATCGCGGTTACAATAATAATACATTGTTTATTATACTTATTCGTTTCTCCGGCAAGTTTACGAAATTCTATTTGACGAGACGAAATTCTTGTTCCGGCAATATGTTATAACGTGTTAGTGTGTCAACTGTTACAATTCACTAATCACTCATGTTAAGATTTGAAACGAAATCATAATGTAGTTATTTTTTCAACACGATAGTTTAGTCTAAATCAAAAAAGTGGTACGCAAGGTATAAAAAATAACACAACACTTTAAGTAACTTTACTTCAAAGCGCACTTGGTTGAATCAATTCAATATATTTATTAATATATAATCATTATTCAAAATATTGTAAAAATATATAACGTATTCTGGTCAGTGTTGTTTTAAATTTTTAAATTATATATTTATATAGGTATTTTGTAATAACGAAATATGCGTCAAATATTATTAATATTTGTGGTAATATTTAATACGTTTTAAATTAATATTTTCAAAATCAAATACATTTATATAATATAGTAATATAATATACATTTTATATTATATGTATTTTATGAATTCCCAGAGACGCCAAAAATAATACTTTAAATATTATTTGTTTTTTTCCCTTTATATCTTTCTTACAATTATCGATTCTTTATTATAATTTATTTTTGTCTTTGCGCAATTTTTAGAGAAAAAAAAACATTATTCATTTCTGTCGTTTAAATTTCCAATAAGAGCTATGGGAAATTAATTATTAAAGATTTTTTACATCGATTAACTAAAAGCCTATGCAAAATTAGTTTGTTTTTCTTCCGTCATAATTAATGTGTCTTGATTTTTAATACAGCCACTTTGATTTTTAATATAGCTACATTGTCAAGTTAAAAGGAATAGTCTTTTCATTCAATGTGAAATTTACAACAAAAAAAAAATTAATAATGAGTAGTATATGATTATTATCTAGTTAATTCAATATTGAGATTTGTTTATCGTAAACAAACATAACGGACATACATCGATTACAACAATGATGGCACCAAATATTTCTATTATGTAATAATATTTTTATGACTTTTATTTTTGTCTCTCATATTCTGTTTAATAATATAGTATAACAATATAATATATAACACTCCATCTAGAAAAAATATTGCATAACATAACAATTTTCCTAAAAAAATACTACACCTATAAGTTTAAACTATTTTAAAAACAATTTATTATTATCTACATTTTATGGCAGAGTGAAATAAAAATTGCTATATTACTATGAAAATAAAATTTAATTAACACTTTCTGTGTTTGTTTTCAACACGACTTTGAACAAATAAAATTAATTAATTTTTCCTGTTAATTTGATATTTTCATAAAAATATTTAAAATTATTAAAATAACAATATTAAAACATTTTACCACATTTATTAATTTTTACTTTATTACATTAACTAAAATGTTTCATAATATAATATTGAGAAAAGAAAGGTTTATTTATTTTATGTAAAACGTTGTATAATGTACTCGTATATTTATTTTTCAATAACTATATTGTAAATATGTTTTTATTCATTCGTAATATATATTAATTACTTATACATAATGTGTGAAAACAATTGAAATAAAACCCGTTTGATTTTCAGAAATAAACCATTTGAATAGTTTATAAACGCCAAGTGCAATAATTCAATTTCACGAAAGTTAGATGGATTCAAAAAGGTTTTGTGGTTAAACGTTTTTTTATTATTATTAATTTTTTTTCTGAATGCAACAATAATACAATGTATTATATAATGTACTGAATGTGCGTATCTATATCATATAATTCTGACGAAATAATAATTTCAATTTTTACAATTTACAAATAAAAATTGTTAGTGAAGGCAGTTTTTTCGAGGCTACGACCATTGTTCCTTGTTAAATATTAAATTTAAAAATGTATTATTTATCTTTCTCATGTTTTTGTTTGGTAAAGTTTAAAATGATGATTTTCAACAAAAACAATGAAATAGAATAATAATATTATGTAAAAGATAATATAATTTTAATATATTATTATCGATAGTGATCATAAGCGCCAGTGTTTGTGAAAAAGTTTACAAAAGCGCCACCCTTTATAAAACTGTTAAATCCTTAAGCTCCTTTGGACAAAAAAAGCCAATTCATTAATTTTTTTTATTTTTTCTTGTAAATTATTTTATCCTGGGTGATTTTGCACAACAAATCGGATTTAATTTTTAATTTGCGGAGCGACGAGTGCCAAACAGGCAGTGCTTGCATAGTTTTCCATTATTATTATAAAATACTACCTTCTTACTACATTAGGACTTATTAACTATACGACGTGTTATATATCGAAATATTAGCATTGGCTTATGTACTGATTACATACTGGTCTTGTGGTATAAAATGTGGGGGTTAGAATACTTATAATAATAACGAGTAGATAAAAGTCTTAAATTTAATTAAATTTAATTTTTTATAATGGTTTTATTGTATGTGTCGATTAATCATTAAGGTTTTAGATAATTTCTATAAATTATTTTAAAATAAGTATTTTTTACCGAACGTTCAAAAGATATTCGAAATTCGAGCAATGCAATATATTATAAGTTACACGATTTTTACTTGGTTCGAACCTCAAGAATTGGCGAAATTCCAAAAGTATAGTGTTATATTAACTTCTACATGAATAAAAATGAGCATCTACGTTCATCGTCACGTTTACCATAAAATTCGTATAAATAACAATTAACATTACTATTATTCGTGTAAACTCGAGGGACTTTTGCAAAAGTGGTATTATATAACTCGATATAATATTATAGAAATTGATAGTCTTTCAATGCAACAATAATTTTAAAAAAGAAAAAAATATATTAAATTTGTCCAAAATATTCAAAAACGTAAATAATTATAGTACAAATATTTTAATATTATAAAATATAAGTATTATTTGACTTCCATTGAATTCCGGTATATACGGAACCGATTGTACCTATTTCACAATAATTACGATCGAGATTTTTTTATTGAATTCAAGTTTAATGATTTCGCATAATATTTTTTGCCAGACTCTTATAATTTATTTATATTTGAACTTATAACTATTATTGGGCCGTCCGTAGGATGTTGTAAAATTTCATTTGGACAAATAATAATTTTGTTATTCATTTCCAACACGAGTAACATGTTTCGGAATAATATAATATAATTTTATTGTTATGTTACCTCCTTTTTGTACTGAATGTTTTTTTTTTTAATATTATTTCAAACCAAGACGATATTTTATTCGGAAGTATTTTATAGGAATTTTTATTGGTAGTATTGGTATAAAATAATGAGATCAATTATATTGACTTTTATCGTTCCTTCGTTTATGCGTGTATGAATACTCTAACCAGCAGATATAAAATGAATAGGCGCTGTGATTGGATTCAATAGAAGATAATATAATTTCGACGGAACTTTTAATGTGGCAGACGTCTCGGATAAACGTACGAAGTTAGATGAACCGAATGAATACGTTGAAAGTTTCGTTTAAGATCGGAAAAAAAAAAACGAAGAGAAATAACTTAATTTATTGCCGTTTAAAACGTGTTGCTATAACAATAGAAAAAGTATGATTTTCGTGATAACGTTAAAAAAAAAATTTAAAAAAATCGCATCTAAATATTTAAATCGTAATGCGTTATCACAACATTATTAAGTCGCATATACTCACATATCACATTCGCCGTCGACAGTTGACTGTATAGCGTGTTATCATTATAGTGATCATTACGCGCGATGGAAAACGAAAAATTAAAAAAACCTAATCGAACGATAAATGATAAATGATCGATCGATCGATGAGGACGGCGCGCGCAGTGACGCCGAAAGTGGCCGCCCGTTCGCGGAAGTGAAAAAAAACAACGAATGGTACGCGTACGGCGAAATTACAACCGTTACGGTCCTTTATGCCCGTAGCCTTTCCGGCGCGCGAATAACGCCGCGTTCGGCGTGCGTTCGTTTACGGCGGCAGAGACGAGAACGACCTCGTGGACGGTCCCGATGAAACTGATGTACCGCCGTCGTCGTCGGCGGCGGCGGCGGCGGTGGCGGTGGCGCGATGAGCTTTACGACATTTGCCAGCGATATCGCACGACCGCCCGACCGACCGTCGACGCCACAGATTTTCCACCGGCCTACCCCACTGGACGACCCGACCTACCCCACACGAACCGTGTACCGCGATGTGCCGCGTAATTCGCGGAGAAGGGGTTTTATTTTCCGTTTCGCACGCATTCGCGTCGGTTAATTTTCCACTTTTTCAAGTGACCGCTTTGGGCAGGAGCACTTAACCGGCGATGGTCCGCGGACCCCCTAGAGGTTTCGTCGACGGTTCGTCAGTTGCTCGGTTTTTTTATTTTTTTTTTCATTTTTTTTTTTTTATCTTAACTCAACTGGACTTAACTGGAAAATATTATTTTAAATAACTCCAACTAGTTAGAATCGAGTTTTTTGAACAATGTTTGTTTTCGTAAAAAGTTTGCTTGTCGAGATCCGTAAACTATACTTTAATAATGTAAAGCTATCCATGACCCTAAAAAGGTTAAGAGCTTCTGGCATAATAATCGGAAGTAATTTTGTTATCGGTAAATTATTGTTTTATCATAACGAATATAAATCATAAATCAAACGAGAAAAAACATTTTTGGAGTTAGTAATATAATTTTCGCATTGGGACTTGATCACTGTTGGCAATCGTTTGCGTAATGTATAAGCAAGTATTAGCAATTTAAATAATAAGTTATTTTGTTCTACGAATATTATGCGAATTGTATTTGTAATTTAGTATATATATATTTCTATTAATGTAAGATTTTGAAAATGGCATAAGAGCTGAATTCGCTTTTTTTTTATACAAACAAACATATGAATTTATTAGATTAATTAATATAATCAATTTATTCATATATCTCGATATTTCATCTAAATAAATTGAAACTTTTAATATCATAAAATGTGTAATTTATTAAATAATTAGACACTTAACATTTATATAATTATTTTGATATAATTTAGATCAAAAAAAAATATTTCAGTCTAACTTTGAATTTTTTAAAAATATTGAAAACAATTTCGTGGGTAGATTTAGACGCTTGGCACCAATGCATTTAGATATCTATATTAAAATTCTGAATTCTATATTATATCTATTTATAATAATTACTTGTTCAGTTAACTAGAATGTACCTACCTACTTAATATTATGTTTATAAAATATTAAATAAAAAATAAGAATAAAAATATACTTAATTATTAGCTTCTAAAGTCGACCCTGTCTGTTTATCAAAATGGTGATAATTCGTGTATGTTATCAATTAGCTCAAAAAATTATTTTTGTATTTGAAAATGATACCAATTTATAAGTTTTATAAGCAGAGATCGTAAACTCATACATTTACATGTATTTTTGTAACATATGAAAACACGCTATGTAAGGTACAAATTAATTGTATTACAATAGTAATATAAATATAAAGTTTAATAGAAAATATTTTTTTATATTTTGGTTGTATAGTCACATTTAGCATATAGTTGATTTTTTTGAAGTTATTAGTTAAAGTCGTATTAAAGTTCTAATTTTTAAAACTGAATTTCTCTATAAAATTGCATAGTTTAACACTCTTTTTGTCGTTGTATAGTGTTCAAACGCATCGTGTTTCAGTGAAAATAATTAATACCCAAACGTTAAACTAATGTTGTTTTTACACTTCCAAAACAATTACAGAGTTCAAAGATAGAGTAACAACTGAGGCGTAAAACTCATTAAGTACGACATACTGAAATTTCAATTAAAAATGTATTGTTTATGAGGTAAAAAATCTATTAGAAAATAAAAAATTTAATAAAACGTAATAATATATTATATTTAATTGTATATTTTTTTATGTTTTGTTCAGCATAATAAAACAAAAAAAGTAATGATAAAAATAACATAGTTTGGTATAATAAAATACTACAAGCTAACCTAAACATATTAAGGACAATTTGTATTATTTATTATTACATTCAATACTCTTACTCTTACCAATATATTTTTGAAATTATTAAGATTAATCACTAAATATTATTTTACAATTGATTAATTCTGCTAAAAATTTTAAAAAATATACTGCTTTTATAGATCATTAGTATTTTTATGTCACTACGAATAGGCTACGAATATCATCAATTCTACTTGTTGCATAGATAGTTACTATTTTTAAAACAACAATAATAACAATATACGGATGATTATTCGAATTTCTGAATGCACCCGTGTAACTGAATTGCCTACATATTCAGCCGCGTGATTCACATTAATGTATTCATGTTTTGCAATAAAACAGTCTCTGTCTATATAACGGAGAATCACAGCAACGGAAAACTCAAATTATGATAAATAGATTGAATTTATAGTATGAAATTTAAATTCGAAGAGAAACATTTTGGACATAATGTCCATTTTGTAAAATAACAACTGGCAATCAAGTTATACTCATATACCTTATACCTTATGTTGTTATGTTTTAAATCGCTGTAACTTCTTGGTCAAATGATATTTTACAAAAATAATATGACATTTTCTCCAAAATATACTTCTCATTCAATTCGTTAGTAAAAGTTTTTACTCTAAGCTCAACTAAGTTTCCGTTAATTAAACGGAGACAGAATTAATGAAAAATATTCAGATGATTTCCTCCTAAAATTTGATTCTACAATTTTATAAACAATATTAAAATATATGGATTTAAGGCCGTTCTACTACTAAGGTAGCATGACGCGATGCAATTTTAAAAAAAATGTCGCGGAATTATTGTTTTAGAAACACGGATTAATAAATTGGAATATTTCCACTGAAGCGACGAGACGCGACTCTGACACAGCACAAAAGCAATTAATCGTCGGCAACTAGTTCTGACAATCGCTTGGTAAAAAGTTGCCATTAAATCGTCTGCGCTGTATCATAGACATTAAACTTTGTATAATAATTTTAGTATATAATATTAAAATATTGAAATAATTATCAAATAAATATGTAAAAATAATAAAGTACAATATATAATAAAGTATACAAAACATTAAACTTAGTTAAATTAGCAAAAAATTGAATATGTACTAAACATAATATAGCATTCAAATATTAAAAAGTTACTTCATTAGAACATAATTTATTATTCATACATTAAATATATTTTTTAAATTTAGTTTTAATACCTTTTGAATTATAATACGAGGTATATCTTACTGATACATTTTTATTATATATTGTAATAATATTGTTTATGATAAATATGCATATTATAATTCCTAGTTAAATCTGTAAATATATTTTGTCAAATTTAAACGATCAGAAAGTATATTCTATTGAACATTTAAACATATAAAAATATAATGTTTGAAATATTATCATTAACATTATTATTATTGTCATTATTATTTAGATGTTATCGTCATCATGCGACTGGTCATTCTAATTGCTGTAACATCACTTACAGGATATGTATAGTGTGTAGAACACCAAAAATCTAGTCGTACGATTTTTTGCTAAGCAACTATTATTTTAAATGGCGTTAACATCGCGTAACATCGCATTGCCCTAGTGGGATGACAGCCTTAGAGTTAAATAAATTTTTGCTGGTTTTGTACATACCCAAACTTATTTTTAGCTGTTTAAAAACCAATATTTCTGTTAGTTTGACTGGTAGCATGACTGATTTAAAAATACAATATACCATATGGTTTTGAAACAAACATTACACAACATAAAAAAGTATTATTACAACAATATTAATTTGAAATAATAATGAAAAAAAGGAGAATTTTTTTTTATATTTTAAAAATTACTATAAACAATTATAACCTTTCAATATCAGATTTGGCAATAAATAATAAAATAATAGAATATATTATTATTTTGTTTGTACTATCTTATAGCCGAAAACGGATCATTGGACATGGCTTATCAACGTCAATAATCGATATAAATAATATAAATTTATTTTAGTTTACGATATTCAGTCACAAAAACGATAGTAGTGGTCATAGTAGTAGTTTGTAGTCATGATTTAGAATTATTAACTGAGTGTACATAACATACAGTAGATTTCTTTTATGGTGATCCAGGGTATATCTTTTAAAAAATAAGTCGTATTTGTACATTTTTATTTTTTTGAAAACATTTTGTTTGGTTTGTCAAAACTAATTTTGTTTTATACTCTTTCATAGTTACAATATTCTACCCCCATTCCCTTACATGATGAAACAATATCAACTTTTTATTTTTAAGTAGAAACATATATTTTAAATAATACATCTTAAAGAATATATTTTTATATAATTTAATATGACGTGTTGATTTAGGAAATCCGATTATCATTTCCCGTGTAATTAATGTTCTAAAATATAAAGAGTACTCAGTAATAACTACGTAATAATCGTCGTCTATAACACTACGATACCGTCCATAAAAATATTATATTCTTTAATAATTTACTATTTAAAATATATGTTACCATTTGAAAATCAAAAGTTTCTATGTTTTTGCCATTTGATGTATAAAGGTAGTAATATTGTATCTAAGAAAGAGTATAAAACAAAATGTTTCATAATGTTGTTATAGAAAAAAAAATAAAACTACTAATATTTTCAAAGTTATACTTTTGATCACGATATAAAATTCATCCTAAATATTTTGTACTTATCTAAATGACTCGCCATCGATCGAGATAATGGTACGGGAAATTTCCCAGAGTTAGTTACGATTTAAACAGTGAATGTGCATCTTCCGTGATACACGATAATATTATATACAATTTAAGTAATACAGATAATATTTATAATTTTATTTCCAAATTAATATTATAATAAAACAAGTATTACTCCTAATCAACTGGCTATTTGTCCGGTATTTACCTAGTATAATTGTAATGTTATTAAAAAGTAAGTTGTTAACTAGAATTCAACTGTGCGTTGAAATGATGGTATTAATTTAATCAAACCGTAATGGCAATTTTTTTTTTAAATAAAGAGTATATTTATTGGATGCTTACAGTCATGATGGATTAAAGCTGCTTAGCTGCAGTTTTGGGCGATGTAGGTTTAAAACTGAATACAAAATTAGAGGACATACTGACAGGAATTATTTTATTATTATTAAACAAATATATGATTATACACATGACTCAAAAGCTCCAAAAGTCGAAGCCAAGCCAACATCCACAATAATTAACGAATGTATTTCGAAATTATCACAAATAATAATTTATTATTTTATTTAAAAATATAAATATACAATATTAGAAACTGAAAATTGTTTTTTCTTTTTACAAAAGATTAAAAATCTATAATACCTACTATTTTTTACATAAAAATAAAAATTTTAATTTATAAAGCATGAATAAAATATGTTAAAAGAATTGTTTATTATTAGATAAAATAATTGAAAATCACAGTATTCTATTTATTTTTACAGTCAGTATTATATTCTAATGTTAAATATTTATATAGAGAGCGATTCAATCTGGAAATACATTGAAAAAACTGTTAAAAGAAATCTTAATGAAATTCAGGCTGCTCCAAATGTACCAAAGGATTTATTGACTCTGGAAATTCCAGATTTATATAAAATTTATTCACCGTCTGAAGGTTTAACTTAAGAAGAATTTTTATTAGACGATAGTGGACCTAGTGAAAAGAGAATATTAATTTTTAGAAGAGTAAAAAACATAGAAGTACTACATTTTTTAAAAGTTTGGTATTGTGAATTGTGATGGAACGTTAAAGTATCACCAACTAATTTTTCTCAATTCTACGTAATTTTCCAAAAATCTTTAAATGGTGAACACCCACTAATATATGCGTTATAAAGGAGAAAATAAGAAAAAACATATGATCAATTATTTGATTAAATTAAAACCTGGTTTAAAACTAAAATCGATAAGTAGTGATTTTGAACTAGCTACAATAAATTTAATTTAAAAAAATATCCGAGATTTAAAATTTATATCATTTAACCAAAAACATTTATAAACAAAAATTGGTATTTGGGATTTGCTTCAAGATACAAAAATTATGTTGACTTCTCTTTATTCGTTAAAATTATTATAGTACTTTCTTTGAGATTCTGAACGAAGCGAGGAATATGTATTTGTTCTACAATGATGTATTTTTTTTATGTATGAAGGGAATTCGTCAAAATTACTGTTTACATTATTTAAAAATTTTTTATTTCATGTTAACTAATTAAGTTTTGGTCCTAGGTACTTGACAATTTTTTTTAGTATTCACACAGGTAGTTTACATGCATGGTAAAATTGTGGAACAGATTGGTTAATTTTCTGACTAAGTATAGAGCTATGAAATTTCTTTCAAAAATGTTTAATATTACGTGAAATTTTGGGTTTATCGGAAAGTTTTATAAAAGCTTAATCATATACTACTAAATATTTTTACAAAATATTTTGAAAATCCTGACTTACAATTTTTTTATAAGGTTTAATAGTTTAAATATTTAGTAAAATTGAAAATTATGATATTTTAACCTAACCACGAATAGGTTTTAACTACCTACTGTTTTATTGATTTAAAATGTTTTTGCTAATCCACAATAACAGACAATCTATATTATTATTTATTGTGAATTAATTAAATATTTTTTATTTCAAAAATGTCTATCTGAAATTTATGTAGAATCTTATGTTACCACAATAACATAAATCAATGGTCTTAATGAGTTTCAACTCATAAATCAAATATAAAAACCTGACCGCATTCTCGGAGAGCTTCCTAACTATATTGTATAGATAAAATTTAATATTTTAGAAGTATCTTATAATAATTACTTTTCGGATGTTCATTTCAATAAGGAAAAACCTGTGGTTACTTTTATTATAAATGCGGCGAGATTAAAGAAATGTTTAAATTTGATTCATTTGTTTACAAAAACCATGATTAACTAATTGAACTCATGTTAGATACCAAAAAATTAATATCTCTTTTATATGAGGGTTAAAGAACATAAATATTAAATATATGCAGACATTTGGTCGTATTAAAATGTCATAAGTTTTGAATAAAAGTCATTATTTATTATATTATTATACTTATGTACTTATTAAATGTTTCTGAAGCGAAAACAATGCAAAAACTTTAAGAATAATCATGAATAAAATGCAAATTAATTTACAAAAATGTAGTTTTGCTATATTATGTATAATAAAAAAAACCAGTTACCATTTATATACTATGAAAATATTTTAATTTGAGTTTTACTTATAAAATAAAATTTATTGTATACAAATATAGGCTTTTAAATGTAATATAATATAATATATACATCACAATTCGACATTACTTTTTAATATTTTATGAGAGCAACAGTGCACACGATATTATGATATTCGCGTAAATACAACAAAAAAACTGATTTATTTACCATCGTTTCTACTTTACTATGTAGGTATACGTATACTTTAGTAATAATTAATGGACATGAAAAAAAAAAATATGTTGAGTGTACTATTTCCAACGGTTTCTGATTTAACCCGATAAAGACTAAGATAAAGAGCAAACAAAGAATTTTTTCCGTGCTGTGTCCAAAGAACGAAAATCAAAAAACTCGATTGCCATTGAAACAAATATAGATAAAATGTACCAAGGTATACAAAATTGTGGGTATAAGTTTGAAGAAAGTTAAATATCATTCAACTATTATTATTAAATTCATATTTTTTAAAGCGTATGACTAGATTTTCAATCAGTAAAAAATAGTTAGCTAAACTAAATTAATACCTAGTGAACTAAATAATAATAATAATGGTATGAGTGAAAAATTTTAATTTATTTCTATTTTTAATATATTATTATAGAGACAGTATTTAAGATATAATAATAAAATATAATATTTAAAATATGAAAATTGCATAGGAGATGAGATAATTAATATTCTTTCTCAACGGTCTCGTAAAAAAAGCTGTATTGATTAAATTTGTACTTAGTATTATGGAATTATTAAAATACGTTTTTAAAGCTCAATTTATTATTATCACTTATCAGTGCAATAAATATAATAATAACTGTGTATTTTCACTTGGAATAGTTCAGATGTTGAATATTATAAAGGAAAAAAAAATTATTAATCGTTTATTGTTTTTAACAAATGCATTAAACTGTTATTCTAGATATAGTACTGTTTATAGACTAATTATTATAATGTTAAAAATACGTATTTGATCGTATTTAAACCAAGATTTTACTACTTGACTACATTTTTTTTTTTTTGGAAATTCAGATGTAATAAATTTCTGTTGTAGATTAAACTGACATGTAATATTATGTATTGTACAAGGATATTAGAATACATGCTACTGTTTAATGAGTTTAATTCAAAGATTAATTACCATTTTACTTTCTTAGTGTAGTAATTATATAATATCACACTAAATCACATTATATAGTATCACACTGCCTTAAGTAAAACATCTAAACACCTATGCAATTAATATTTATATGATATAAAATACGTATTTGAAATATAAACATTATTTTTCCATAATTTTGTCAAAAAAAAAAAAAAATTGTTTTTTTCTTTTATTTGGTAAATCATAATATTGTATGTTTATGATAAAAACATTTTGGTTCATATTTCATGAAAAATTATCGTTTAGTGCATGGAAAAATTATATTAGAAAATATTGTAGAACATATTATTAATTCGGTCTTTAGTAATTAAAACATATTATTGTCACGGTTTCATCATTCTCAGTTCGTGTTTCGACTGCTCTAATGGTTAAAATTGATCATAATTGACATTGGAAAACGTCATCGGAAGGACGACGATTAATTACAAGAGGTGTCCAACATGATGTTATATTAAAACGTAATTAGATCCATCAAAGAACCGTTGTGTACTTATTTTGTGTTATGTCATCTGCTCTAGTCCCCTCATCCAAGTCTGTAAAACAATCGAATTGGTACGTCTCTCTTGTGCCAGATGGTGTTATGCTGATTATTGTTCACGCTGGACGACACGAAACGTTTTCAATTAATCAAAATATACGTAGATATAATATTACAATAATACACATAAATACACCGTTGTTTAATGTAAATACTGTATTATGTGTGTTTTTTTATAGTTCTATTTCATAATAATATTATCATCATCGTGAAATTTATTTATATACAACGGATTATATTCTAAATTTACATAATTACAAAATGTACATTATTATAATATCAAAGATGGGTTTTAGTCGGTTTCGACAAATATTTAATCGATAATATGTGTAATTATGTATGTATAGACATGTATTAAACAAAACATAGGAAACTATATGAAAATGTAAGCACTGAATTAGAAAACGGATGAATATAATAAAAGAAAATCATCAGTATTAAAATTTTTTTTCGGAAAAAGTACTGAACTAATTATTGAAAATTAAAATGTTTCTTCTACAATAGTTATATCGCATTAGATAAGTAAATAATAGTAAAGTTAAATATTAGAAAACGTATTAATTTTGAGTTTAGTTTTTTTTTAAATATTAACACAAAATACAGGAATTATATTTTGCTACTATATCTGACTCTAACGTGAATAATTGTATTTAATAAACAACCATTATGTTTTTAAAATTAACAGTCATTGAAAGTATAATAAATTAATTTTTTAACCCTTCGTTAGTTTCGCAGAATACATATGTACCCCTTTGTTTGTAAACTTTGTTTTTTAATAAAAATATTCATTAATGTTAGCCCAACTTTCATATATAACTCTAGTAGATATAGTATGCTTAACATATTTGATTATTTTTTTTTTTATGTAATTAAGAAATTTTATACTATAGTATACTCGTGATGAAGTGGGCTTGGATACGTACGTACATACCCTCATGACTAACGGTGTCACTTTTGTGTCAATAATATTATAATTACGGGTATATTTAAATACAATATTAAGTAATATTTATATAATTTTTCTCTTATATTAATTAAATAAACTTGAAAAATTGTTATATTAAATTTTTAAACGTTTCTAAAATGTTTTATAGTATCAATGCAGTTTTTAAAAATTATGTTTTTTTGAATTTAATTAAAATACAATTTTTTATTTAGTAATATATACATATTTATAATTATATATATTTTTTTTCATCATAATAGTAAATATTATATAAATTTATCTTGATATTTTAATATATATATATAATAGTAGAAAAAAAATGTTTAAAAATTTGAACTATTTAGGACAATAAATAATACTGATGAGATATAATAATTGTACCCTGCGAGACGACTGACGTTACAAAATATCACGCGACTAACGAAGGGTTATAAATAATAATAACACAAAATTGTGTTTTTTCAGCTATGTACCTATTCTACTTTTACAATATTGATATGTTATTTGGAATAACGACTAATGAAAAATTACTTTGTAATGCCTGTAAAACAAAATATAATATATGTTTGTAAATTTTATTAGAATTAATAACCTCCTCCCCCAACGATTATCATGAATTAAGAATTATTATGTCGTTTTCGTAAGATATAATGTTTTTAAATAAAACATAAAAGCCAAGAATTTGGTTGTTTTTAGAATAGTTAGGGTAAAGACTAAAGATTAAAGGCTAAGTATTCATAATTACTCACGTTATACGTTACATTAATTTGTACATAGGTATTTTATATTTGTATTTGTATAATAATATATGTGTATAGGTAGATATGTATTACTTGATAAACCTTTATTGCACAATTTTATTGAGGAATTTAAATTATTTTACATACAATTCATATTTAAATAATTTTATAAGATTATTAAATTTGACTAAGCACATTATCGAGTTATTCAAAATATAAAAAACTAAGAATAATAACCGCTATACATAGTATACGACAAAATATTAATCCTTATTAAAATATAAAAAAGATCTTTATGGTTCAATATGGTATTATATATATAAATATATATACTTACTGGCTACTGTATATTATATAAAAATTATAATGGAAAAAATCACTCGAATAAATCGTTTTTGCACTAAACAATTTATGGTAAAAAATTACATTTTTTTATATTAAATGTTTTATAATGATATCGTATAAAATACAATACGACATGTTATAAATATATTTTTATAAATGTAATATTAGTAAAATGAATGCAAACATAGAAATATTTATTGTATACAAAGTGATCAATGTAACAAAAGTGATAGGAATTGCTTAGGTACATTTTCAATGTTATATCTCCATGATTTTTATAACACAAAATTTTAAACTCAGTGTATAAATAAATATAAATATAGCCAGAAGGTGCACCTATTAAATTCGAATAAATCTGAGTATTGAATTTTTTTAATTTTAATTACCACATTATTGAAATTCATCACAATATTAATAAATAGATAGATATTAAAATATATTATTAAAATTAAATATTTTTTTCATAACAATTATAAAATTATCATTATCATTATATAATTAACTTAATAAAGTGTATGTTTAGTAAAACCATTACAATTTCACAATCATAATGAATTTATATAAATCTTTTATTGAAAATTCGTACTTTTTAAGTAATTTAAATTTCAATCAATGATTCTGTCAAGCTATACATTCAAATTCAATTATTTGCTATTAAAACGGAATAACTTTATTTAACGTGGTCCTATACAGTATACGAATTTAAGTAAACGAACATTTTAATAAAATACGTTATACCCATTCAAAGTATATTGTATTTTAACACATAAAAAATTATAAAAATAAACCAAACATGATAAAAAAAAAAAAAAAATAGACTTAAATCTGTAAATATCATTAAAACGTTAATAAATAATTTGATAAAGACTTGTAAGTAATAACAGCTTACTTTATTTACTTGTAAGAGATGGTCGTAAAACATTTTATGTGCATATCTATTTATCACTTTACAAACAATGTCATTTCATAAATCAAAGGAAATCAAACTTCGTCAAATTGGTGACAATTTTCGATATTACTACAATAAATTCAATATTTAATTAAATTATAATACAATTACAGGAATAATCAAAGCGGTGAACACAAAATAGATGGACATATGACATTAACCACTATCCAAATATCATATATTTATAATATTAAATATTATCATGTAGTTATAGATTTTAGTGATAATATTATATTTTCCAAAATATGATAACTTTTTATTTTATAAATTGATAAATTCATTAAAATGTCTAAATGTTATTAAAGAATATTTGTGTTATTTTTCTCATCGTATATTAATTGCATTTACATACGTAAATATTATTGTTTTGATAATATAAAAAAGAGTTTATAAAAAACGATATAAAATAGTTTCGGGAGTGTTTAAAAATTAAAATATTTATTGAAAAGGTTTGTTTCTAAAAAATTAATTTTATAAAATATTGTAATTTTCTAAATTCAAATAAAATATATGTCTCTGTCACACTGATGGTGGATCTACTGGTTGGGAGGGATCATATAGGGTCATATTCCTCCTGGTAGGTTAAATAAAGTTTTTTTGTAATATAAATTTATTATTTTGTATAATATATTAACAAAGTTTACCTATACATATATGTAAACACATATTTAATATCCTCCCCTCCCCCTCGGGAGAAAATCCTAGATCCGCCGCTGATTCAGTCGATTACATTTCTCTAAATAATTGAAGGGGTTAATGGATAAGTGTGTTAACTTACATTTTTTTTTTAAATGCATTTTATTGCATAAATAAACGTATTATAGTATAATAAAAAAGTTATAGTATATTAAAGAGTATCCCTAGACCAATATTTCACTTCTTATAAGTTATTTGATATATTGAATATCAAAAAAGTTCCATAATTATTTAGTATTTACATACAAAAGTAACGTTCCTGAACAATTTCAGAAATGTCAGTTAACACCTTTATCCACTGAACCCTTCAATTATTATTCGATAACATTCATTTGGTATATGCAATGCGCTCTAGTGGTAAACACAAAACTAAAAAATAAATTGTTATAAAATAAACTTCAATTGAACCTGTTTAGCTATTGATTAGCTCTACCTATTTCGACTGTTTGAAGTATAAAATATTATATTTTGACTTTCGTATTATTATTATTATTATTATTATTATTATTATTATTTGATTTTTTAATCACCCTCTAAAAACATGAATTGTCAAATAATAATAATATTGTATTTTATACAATCTTAAATATTTCCAAATAAAAAAATATATAATACAACACAAGGAACCACCAAGACACGCGAACCGTTCCGTGAATAAATGTTAGTTCAAAATTATAATTTATAATTTTCAGCTATGAATGTAGTTTAAAATAATTATCTAAGGAGGCTGTAGACGCTAATATTGTAATAGAAATATGAAACCTAGGTTAATAGTAATTAGCAGGTTCAAAGGCGTATTTATAGAAGGGGGTTGAATGGATTTAAACCCCTCCCATGACCAAAAAAAAAAAATATATTAAATTGCTATTAACACTATATTTTACCACCTTTTTTAGATTTTGCATTATAATTTATACAGATACAGAACATGTTTATTTTGATTGTTTTGCAATTAATTTTTTTATATAATCAAACCGTAAGGAGGGAGGGGGTTATGCTTCGTGAAGTTTCTAAAAAAAATCTAAATCCCTCCCTTTAAAAATTGCTAAATACGCCCTGAGCAGGTTACAATTTTAGGGGGTTACGAGAGGTTCTCAAAGGGCTGTAGACCATCCTACCACTAGCAAACTACGCCTGTGTGTGCAACAAGCATTTGAATGATTGTTTTCACGTGTTTAAAAAAGTTATTGCAACTTGAGAGAATAATTGAAAAATTTTACACCCGTTAACACACAATTATGTTGTTATAATATGACTTATATAATATATGAGACGATGTAGCTAACTAACTGAGTTCTTAGACATGGCGATAGGACTATAGGAGTATCAAAGAAAGAATAAAATAAAATATGTATAGAAAATAAATGTTTTTATTATAATTTAAAATTACAGTTTGCCATATATTAACCGTTTTAATAATTTGTAATGCATTATAACTGTTACAATATCGTTACATAAATAGTCGATATAATATAATTTGTTTTTAAATTAATTTCGAATAAACCTTATGGCATTACAGAAGCCGTTAGTTAATATGTTGTTATGTGTCAGATGTAGGAAATATTTTTTAAATCGAAAATCAAAGATACAAATACTAATCAACAAACACTTGACAGCCAGATGGCGCTCCGCATTATACCAAATGAATAAAACACTAAAAATCTACGACAACAGTATGAAATAATAATAATAATATACTTGATTTTCCAAGGTGCGTAAGCACATTAATGAGTTAATTCCATGACTAATTTTGACATTATTTCTTCATGTATTTTTCACCAGAGTATGGTTAAGTTATTAGTAATTACGCAATAATTGCTTCGGATCAACTAACTATGTTTATAATAATACAAAAAGGAGTTTTAAAATAAAATTTAAGTTTTATGAATTGTGCGATAAAACAAAACGGATATTAACATAATTATACAAAAAGAGATAAACAATTATTTTGAACAAATTGAAAATTCTCGACGATTTTTTGGCGAATAATACGTTTTCTCAAGGACCAAAATTATGTGCAGTACGACACACTTTGTGTAATAGGTACGAAATGTTAAGTGTGCGAAAGTAAAAAGCGTACATAGTATATTTCTATATTTTATTGTGCAATTTTAATTATTATTGTAAAATTATTGTAATTATTCTATCAAAATGTTTAGTTATTTGAATTCGACTCGTGAAACATTGACAGTTATCGACATAATAATTAATATTATATAGTTATGTAGTAACATATTATGTAGTACACTGATTATTCACTAGATTCAATGATAATGTATATACGGTTACGGTTTGGTATAAAACTATAAAGTGTGGAGTATGAAGAAACATTTTATATCTCAACCTCTGCGTATGCACGTTAATAATAAAATAAATAAAAAAAGCACAAAAAGAAATAATTCTTATCCTTTAAGAATAATATTTTGGTTTTGTTAACATTCAACATTAAATTCAACATAATACATTACCGAATATTTGTTTAACGTTTAACTGTATATTGGCTATATTTTTCGATGTCCTAAAAACTTTTTTATTTAGTATCCATTCAAAACGTTTACCGAAAAATGGCCCGGTATGCCACATACACTACACCAAAACAAAATGTATACATAATTCGTCACGCCTCTTATGTCAATTTTTATATATATTTATATATTTTGTTATTAACCTTAGTTCCTTAAATTAGACATTGTGTTATCTAGCTCACTAGTTGTTTATACTAGATTATTATAGGCCTGCTACTATAGTATTATGAATAGCAAAATCGCAATTTTCATCAAAATATCTTTCGTACAATACGTTGGTACTAACCTACAGTTAAAGTCGTAAGGATAAAAAAGAAAATTACAAACTTTCGGTATACCGACTACCGAGTAGGACCTATAATTTTAAAGTAGCGTTTGCTGCAATTTCGGAATCTTTTTTCCCCCGCAACGTGTATTTCATTAGTCTTTTGTGCGCAACAATAAGATACTCGGTGATATTTTTTCTCCTCGTTCTATTTATAGGTACAATATACACTAAATTAATAATCATTTCTTTTTATTTTACTTATACCGTCGGTAAAAATATTGTGAAATTTCGTTGATGATTATAATTAATTTCTGGTTAATTTCTAAATTTAACCATGGATTTTTACTTAATTTCTTGTTACCATTTACTTATGTTTTGTAAATATTTGTTGTTTGTTTGATATATTATGCATCTCGAGTTCCATCAATGAAATCACGATATTAAATATAGGTATAGTATAGCGTATAGGTATACATACAAAATATTAATAAATTAATAGAATTATATTTTAGTATTTTTATGAATTTGAATATAAGTAATAATGTTATTGAAAATTAAAGATAAAAACGTGTGTTTGTTGTCATTGTAAATTTATAATCAATAATAATTATTGACCGTTACCTCCGTTTTGGCGTTTTTAAAGTATCTTAAATTTTTACCTTGGATTTTTAATTTAATTATTATCTTTCAAAGAAAAATTGATTTTTAACAATTTTTAATCATCCTTGGTCATTATTATCATTTAACCATTAACTAACATCACTAGTTATTACGAACTGTTAGAATTAATAAAAAAAATAGTCAGTGACTGACGTCATTAATTATGTAAACACAGTTGGTTTGGTTAATACCCATTACCCATGGATAAAAAATATTTAATCACTATAGTAAATAGATACATAACGTATGTTTAGGAATAACCGTGGGCCATAAGTGCACGTCAACAAAATTATCGTTAGTTATTTCATCTTAACTTTTTTTCTAATTACATTTAATATTTAAATCGAAGAGTTTAAAAAATTATATTGCCATTATATAAAATCTACAGAGCATCTCAGATATATTTACTTATTGCAATATATCCGCGAAAAATTAAAATTTTTGTATGCGTTTATTTTTTTAAATTATTATTTAAACAATGGGCTATATTACATCGTTTATCAATCTTTTTAGTGTTGTGACACAAAAAATAGGTAAAATATAAAGTCAGTCACCCCATTACTTCCATATAATAAACACTATTTGAACCTAATTATCTATTTTACTGGTTACAAAATATGTGTCATTAACCTTCAACGAATCTAATAATAACTAATCATTTTTAATTATTTCTGACCAATGAGACCCCATTTTAAAGGGTCCTCGACCCCCATGTTACGAAACACTGGGTTATACTATTACTTCTATTACTTTAGACTGAGCAAAATGATGAGGAATGTATTGGTTTTACAAAGATTTTTTTTATAATTATTCTTATTTTATTTTTTTTTATGCTTGAAAACATTTTTTCGAGTAGAAATAATAGTTTGATTACCATGAATATACAAAGTATACTTTCGATAGTAAATTGCATTTAGTTGGTACTTCAATCAACTCATTTTTCGGATTTCTCAAAAAATTTTCCTTGGAAGAAGAAAAACTACAAAAAAATGACCGAAAATCGGCAAAATTACAATTTCCGTTATCTTGATTTCATATATTTCGTGATTACTAATAAAGTTTTGATCACTGGGACTTGAAAATTTTTTGAGTGTTTTCATAAGAGGTCTATAAACGTAACAAAATTTTGGATAGAATAGGTTGATTATCTGACTATTTAATCAAATCTTTGAAATTTATCTTAAAAAGTAATTTTTTTCTCAAAAATAATTGATACCAGTAATTTTGTTTTAACGGTTTGAAAGCATAATTATATACTACTTAATCTATTTACAAAATATTTTGATAATTTTAAGTCACAATTTACTTTATAAGATTCTAAAATAATAATTTCTTAAAGATTTGAATATTATGATTTTCTGATATTATTTTAAATTTTAACGTTTAAACATTTTGATTCTTTATATATTTAGCTGAAAATTTGACATGTGTTTTATGACATACTTTTAAATAACTTAGTCAAGGGTTCCATTTGAAGGGGAGCTGAGTGGACCACGGCTCCCCTATTTTTTTACATATTTTATCACGCCACAATATAATATACAATAACATGGACTTATTGTACTTTTTTATATTTGTACCATTTTATCGTTAGTATTCTATATCCTTGTAGTTTATTTAGCAGTGAATAATGATATATGTTAAAGTTGTAACTAAAAAACTTTGTACATTCCTAAAAAATACATCGAAAATGAAGTTGTCTGTTACTAATATTATTTTAATATCAAACAAAAGTGGCCTGATCGGCGTAAAACTTGACCTGCTTCAATTTTCGCTCCTCCTATAAAAATATTAAAATAGCGCCCCTGAACATAGTAAAAAATTTTGAAAATCTTAAGTCAATCTTTTTTTTTAACGACTTCAAAATTAAACATTTTACATAGATGGTTAATTTTTTTAATTTAATGTATTTTTAAAACTTTGAATCATATAAATAATAATCTTAAAAAAACTTCATTCAACAATTTTAATTTTTCGCAAAGGTTTGCAATTAGTAAATTGACCTAAGACACCCTGTTTTAAAAATAAAGTACGTTCAAACTTTTAAAAATATTATATTAAACTTATTACAAGTAATTATTAAATAATTAATAATTGATATATTTGTTCTCGTTTATTCTTATAATTTGCTTATATACATTATACAATATTACAATTTGAAAAAGTATTTTTCGATAAAATATAAAAAAAATATTAAGAAATTCAAACAATGTCTCAAGAAGTTTCGATAAAGAATTAAATATTAGATAAATAGGTAATAAATGTCTGTTTAGTAACATTTATCTTATTAAAAAAACCGTAAAGTCGTTAAGAGGTAAAAAAAGACGTGGAGATGCCTAAACAGTAAACTGAAAGTTTTATTATGATCAACCCTATAGGTTTGGTTTTTCATATAGAAATGATTTTAGCAGAAATTACCTCCTTGAGACTATTTAAGTTTAGAAGTTATCTTTTAACTAAAATAATTACCTAAAATAAAAAATAAAATATATCACTAAAAATCAATACTGCACCATAAGTATCTCACAATAGTTATATATTTATAATCATTGTAAATAGACAAATGCAAGCGATACTGGTGAAGTGTTATCCCGTTTCTACCTCAAGATTTTTTTTTTTGGATATTAAATCAAAAACTTTCTCAAATGAAGATATTTATCAAAACTTACGTAATTCTCCGATGAAATTATCTTTTTAATACCTAAACATATTAAATACCTAGGTATATAATATAAATATTTATTTTATATACCCACCTACTAAATGTCCCTATATTTATACTAATAAATGCGATATTTTCTGTTTAATAAATATATTCTATATCTGGGATTTTTATTTATTTTGTTTAATTGTCCAACCATGGTTTCAAATCAGCTAAATTTAATTCTCCTCCCCTAAAGTATAAACATCCTCACTTATTTAACTCATCTCTTCTCACTCATCTGCTAGCTACTTTAATTAATTACATACTTTTCACCATCGAAATATACTATACAAAGTGATCAAATTTTCACGTTACATAATTGTTGAAAATTACGTACGTTTTCAATGTTATCTCCATTATTTTAATATTATAAAATTCTGATAATTCTGTATAAGCAATTAATTTATTAAATTACGTTAATTACGTAATGTAAATTATAGAAAATTATTATACTTCTATAAATAGTATAAACAGTAAGAAAATTAACTCTATCAAATATTTCCCCCAAAAATAAAATGCATAAAAAACATTAAATTATTTTTTTTTTATTTTTAAGAACGTGTTCACATCGTACATAATACAATATAGTGTAATTAACCTACATATTTTTGTGCAGCTATATTTGATATAAGTTTTAATAATGTTTAGTTAACTATTTACCCAATAATATGGTTTGAATATAAATTGTGATCAAAAACAGTATAAAATAATGCAGTTTAACAATTATATCATTTGACTTATAGATAATAAAATTAAATAGATACCTACTATTATGCTTAACTTTATATTTAATTATAAATTTCTGAAATCATAGATTACTGAAAATTCGATAGTTGGGACATAAAACCTCAAAGTCTTTTGAAAATAATTAATTATTTCACTACAAATTTTGAGAAGGACAATCGCATATACGAAGCGGAAATATTACAATTGAGTTTATTACCAGACACACCAAGGTTAATGATAATTAGTAAAAACTTTTATATAATATATTATATTCCACAATGAAATTTCGAATAATAAGAATAACAAACTTCCATCATTCACAGAGGAAAATCTGTAAATCTGATGGTGTAATCGTGGCAGTACTCTGAAGAGACAATTTTAAACGTGGCTGTCAATAAAGACAATGTATGTAAATTATATTAATAATAGTGTTTATATTGAGGTTAGGCTTCCGGTTGAAAGCAATACTGTTTCTCAGATGTACACATATCATTCACATATATAACTTTCTCGATTATGTTGTTAAATACTATACGATAATGGAGAGAGCTAAAACCAATTGTAAAAACTATATTTTGCATTTTAGATTCTTAACGTAGTATAAACTGATAGCAATATGTATTGTTTCTTCAAATTTCACAAATATCCAAAAATGTATACCTACTTTTAATATTTTTCTAAAAAATATTGCTATAATGATACATATCGTCTTACGTGGTATAAACTTGTATTCATGATATATTTTAAACCAACAAATTTCGAATAATTTTTGTAAAAATATAGTTAAAATAAATTTAAAAAAAGTTATTAAGAGTTATAATTTTTGAGTAACATTAGTCACATTGATTATGTACAATAATAACTTGTCATAGTAAACTAAAAGTTTTGTTTTATTGCCAGAGAAAATCAATAATTTCTATGCTACGAGCATATACAAATATACAGCATTACTTATGAATTTTCATAATTAATGACTTTTAAATATTAAATTTATTTTATGGGGTGATATATTTTTCACAAGCAATAATTATAGTGTAAATACAAAAAGTCACAAATTGTAAGTACACATTATTTACAGATGTTATTCCATATTCTGTGTTTAAATTTTTATCGCTATTGTGTCATCAATTAAATATATAATCCTGTTTAAAAAAAACCGTATAAGTATAATAGATTTAGAAAAAAATGTATATATATATTTCTCACTATTTTTATTATTACTCTTAATGCAAAATATCTAATTATATAGTTTGATTTTAATTATTCAAAGTATAATATGTGCACAGAACAAAATGTATCTTTAATCAAAAATCAATTAATAAATTCAAAATGTATGTAAAGTGTATAGTTTACAGTTTGTATACAAAATATTAACCCATTCTAAGTATATGATACTATATTACTATAATATTTAGTTATACTTTAGTATAACTTTATAATGTCAAACAACTCTTGAAATTTCCGATAACCCTCAAGTTAAACTAAATACTAAAAACGAATCTCTCGATGTATACTACTTTAACAACTAATTTTTACTATATATTTCAGTTTTAAATTATAATTGTGGAATTTATTAATTTGAAATATTTATTACACAATTATTTATTTAAACTTATATATTATTATCAGTGGCGCACGCAAAATTTTGTTATTTCTAGACATTTCTAGAAGATCTTTTTGAATAAAATATTAATTTCTTAAAAATATATGAACGACTACTTTTTTATATATTCTATCCGATAATCATATTTCAAATATTTAGATTATAATATTTACTACGTTTATTTAATTATTTTAATAGATTAAAATAATTTAATTTACTTAAACATCAATCGTTGATTCAAGTATAAAAAAAACATAAGTATACTATTGACACTTGGCATGGGCTACCTTATAATCACATCTGAGTACGCTATTATATATAAAAGATAACATACAAAGTGATAAACATTTTATAAATATTTCAGATATTGTAAGTAGTAAATTATTGATTCATAAATATAGTAAATTCAATTAAAAATATATTATTCCAAACAAACTTCAAATTCATTACAATAATTATTGTATTTCTGTAAGTATATTATAGGTCGGTGACAATTGAATTATGTACATACAAATATTGGGGTGGTTATAATCTATTTATCGTACTATATAAAGTGAAAAAAAGTTTCTTGAAAATAAAAAATATAAAATTATTATAGAAATTAAATTTGTACAAAATATTTAAATTATAATTATTCATATAACTAAGTACATATGAAATAATTGTATACAATTATTTTTATGACATACTAACTAATGATTTATCATTATGTTTAAAATTATACAATTCAGATTTTTCTTTGTGCCATTAGAAAAATATAAATCCTTTGAGCAAAAATAAGCGTGATTTATTTGTCATCCAATGGAAATTTACAAAATAGGAACTAGTTTTATTGGGTATTTAATCAATTCTGTACAGATAGTTTTACTACTAAAATAAATAATATCGTAAAAAAAATTATTTTTCAACTTGATTTTAAAATTAATTAACTATATATTAGTAGTACCGCCACAAATATAAATTAATTTGATATTAACTATCAAGTACATATACCTAAAAAGTTAAAAAGTATCTACTCTTTAAATGTTTTTTTAACAGTGATATTTAAAAATCCAAAAATTGTAGAATAGTCGTAATTAAATATTAAAATATGCATAATTAACGATAAATAGTAAAATCTGTTATATTTATAAAATTATAAAGTTATAACAACGTAAATATAATATTGTTTTAAATAAGAATAAATAATAACTCTTTTTTCTTACATACATATTGTCCCAGATTTATTTACTAATTGAAATATCTCTGCAATAAATTTAAATATTTGAATACGTTTTTTTATTTTAATTATGATTTAGGCAATGAGCTATATTACCTTTTTTCAACCATTACATTTTAAGTTTTAAACGTCTATTCAAAAAATAATAACATTTCATTTTTTAAGTTATATGATATTTGAAGATAACTAGTACAAAGTTTATATTTTCTGAAAATTTTGATAGGACAAATTTCTAATTTAATCGAGGTGAGTATATTTAGAAATTTCTTTCATTTATTGGAAACATCATATTTCTAACATCATTTTTTTCATTATTTTATCTATTATATAATGGAATGTACATTTCATATAATCAATATTTAATATTATGATTAGTAAATGACACATAAATAGTTGAAAAATAATTGTATTATCACTGAAAGTATTCGTGATATTGATAATACAAATTTTGTATTCCACGATATAAGTAATAGGTTAAATAATTACAAAAATTGACCTCAGAATTATGATTATTCCAATAAATAAATCAATTTCTAAAAATCAACATCTTGATTAAATTAGGAGGTCAACACATCAAAAGTTTCATAAAAATATACTATTTACTGGCTATCTTACATAACTAAAAAATAATAAATTATATATATATTTCATTATATTAATATGCATAATTTTGTTTTAAAATAATAGTTTTGGTTATATATTTTATAATTTACATAGCTTGTAAGCAATAATCGTAAATAATATAAATTCGTATGGCACAAATAAGAATAATCGTATTTGTAATAAATGAAATGTACAATTTTTAGTAAGAATCTAAATTTGTTTTTAATACTAACTAAAAATAAAATTGTTTTAGTTTACATGATACTTTCAATGTCATTGATATATTAAACAAGCAGTTGTATATAATCCACATAAATATTATAAGCATAAACCAATTGAACAGCAATAATATTTTTTTTAAAAATGTCAAATAATCAAAATAAAACAACATAGATTTATAATGTTAATGTGATTTTTTTTATTTACTTCTGCCGTGGTAATAAACATTACCACAAATCACAAGATATTCGATTTTCTATAACTAGGTATATATAACAAATATGAACAATTTTAACTACCAGAAAACTTAACTGCCACTACATGCGTAATTCAATAACTATACATTTCAACATATATAACAAAACATATTTTAACATATAGCAAAACATATTTTGAAATTATAGTATACTTTTTGAATTTTTGATATAACTGCTATATATAAAAAATATATATGTAACGTCGGTTTATAGTGATTTCATTTATATATTTTTAGTTTTTATGTTTCTAATTTCTTATAATTTTTGTAAAATTATTATTTATATTTTAAAAATGTCAAAAATTCCATTATGATAGAGCACCATTACGACAATTTGTTGTCGTGAATGGTGAATTATGAATTTTCAACAGATTTATTTAAACCGGACTGAATTTTTTTCTGTATATCTTTAAAATATTAAAATACATAATTTTGCTTCTTTTTAAAAAAAATAAATACATATTTTATCGTTATTATTAGCATACAAATCTTAGCCTTCGATTTTTTTTTTTTATATTATAAACATTATTAACTATGAATCAAACGAATAACACTTATATAGTACATTTCACTAGAAAATGGGCACAAATTAAACATACCAATTACCATAAGTGTAAAATATATACTAATTGGTACTGCCTATTTAATAGGCATAACTTAAATTATATAATTAACTTTCAAAAATTGAAATATTCAAGCAGTAGTTTTAAACTTATCTTATTAGTATTCTTAATTACAACGAATAACACACAATATACAGAAGTAATTCCATAATTGTATATGTTCAAGTCAACAATTATTATTGTACCAGACTAAAAAAATATTATGTGGGTATAATATTAAATTATTAAATATATCCTACAGAATACAATTATTTTCATTCGATTAAATTGTATTAATCACAATATTACAGACATTATATTATAATCTATATATTTATATATATATATATATATATATCATTAGGTTATACCTCGGGGTAATTTTTTGAATGGGTAATTTCAGTGGTTTAATAAAATTATACAATTATTTTTTGTAGAATAATTCAAAAATATTATATTAATATATTGAATACATATATCACGACAAGCAAGATATTATGATTCGAGAATTGAAAAAAAATTAAAATACTAATAACTATAATAACTAATATTTATGACTATATTTAATTGACAATTATTAATAATTTTATTAAAATATCATAATAATATGTGTAATATAAAATTTTATTTCTATTTTAAATATTTTAAGAATAAAAAGTGTTCTTAAAAATATTTTTATATTTTAAAATATAAAGTAGGTATTTATTAAATAATTATTTGTTTGAATAAAAAGTGAGTGGCCGAGTGGGTAGGAAAATTATCTGGTTTGCATGAGGTCTGAAAAATATTCTGCACGTCACTGATATAATATATTAATAATTATTAACAATATTCGATAATTAAACAGCTTAATAACAATCTAATGTTATTTGGACAAATTAAAACAATAATTGAATTATGATATAAAATAAAGAATTAAGGCAACAATATACTAATTTATAACATGTGCAATATATAATAAGTAAATAATACATAGGTAAATAGTTATAGTTCTAAGATCAATAATAATTTCTCTGGTAATATTGATAAACTGATAATAATAATATATAATTTTATAATAATAATTTTGCATTCCACAATATAACAGAATAAATCATTATAGAAATTGACATCAGAAATATGATTTTTCCAATAAATGAAAAATCCTAAAATTCACCATCTTGATTAAATTATGAAGTCAACACATCAAAATATTTATAAAAAATATACTCTTTGAAGTGGCTATCTTCAAATTTCACATGACTTAAAAAACAAAAGTTTTAAACTATTTTACTAGACGTTTGAAACAAAAAAATAATAATTGAGGTAATATTATTGCCTATTATCTAAATAATAATTTTAAAACCCATCATTCAAAATTTTAAAATTTTTGTGAAAATATTACAATACTATATCTTGGACACCATGTATAATTAACTAAATTTAGGTGAAAATATTTTTTTTTAAATTATAAAGAATATTAATGTAGTAAGTTAAAATAATCACTCTATGTCAGGAGTGCACCGTGGGGATAGTTTTGAAGGCTCAAACCATCTCTAAATTTACTGGATTATTTTATTCTCGACTAAATACTATTTTATATTATTTATAAAATAACCATTTTTTTGTCTGACCAGTAGATCTTACATAATTATAATATAGTTGTTTCAAAGTTTTCATTAGTTAATATCATTGATAATAGAATAGCTAGTCTATTAATCAATGGTATTATAAAAAAAAAATACATTTTATTTTTCTATGTGTCTCAGTATATAAATACGAATATTCAATATTTTAAGAAATAATTTCATAAACTTGTTTTAACTGAAGAGCATTAATAAGAATAAATGAACCTACGTAGGCGTTAAATCTAAAAGCAGTGGGCGAATTAGTCTACCAACAATACTTTTGTGTGATTATACCGTACAAGGAGATTTTCTTCGATGTTCTGTTCTATAATGTCCAAGAACTAGTTTTACCGAATATATTAAAATTGCACAATATTTGATTGATAATAAAAAAACTACTATTGTTTTTAAATAACATATTACAATATTAATATTGAAAACTTTATTTAAGTATATAACTGACAAATTAGATTTTAAGAAATGATACATACCTACAGGTAACTAAAAATTTCTACATATTTCAAGTTTTTAAATATTAGAAATACAAATTGTACCTTGTACCTATTAAACAACAAAAATACAATATTCTCATAAACAATAGTAAATACTACCAGAACGAAATAATTTGTATATTATGTAAGAAATATAGTATCAAACTACTAAATCATTTGTAGGTGTATAATGTAATCATTAAACTAGTAAGATTGTATGCTGCATGCGACAATCAATTGTTCGCAGTCATTTGCAAATATTCGACTATTTTATAATTTAGAATTATTACAATATATATTTCCCGCAACTGATCGGCATCCCAACAATTACCCAACAAGCGCTGTTTTTTTTTCATAATAAAATATTATATATGAATCGATTCAATACAGACGATCATAAAATTGTTGGAAAACAATGATTTATTCATTTTTGTGGATTTTCGTGTTTTGTTAATACAATTTATGTAATTTTAATTTTAAAAATGAATTCGAGTTAAACAATAGTCATATTTTGTCAATCAATCAGCAAAACTGTCACATTTATAACCATTATACTACGCCGCTAGTCTAATTTTGAAACAAATGTGACTATCACAATATGGATATTATATGTTTTGAACTCCTCCACATTCAACTGTCGTAATAATAATATAATTTTTACAAAACTCTGGTTTTAACTATTTTTAAATTAATAACTATTGATACAAAACATTTAAGTATTAAACTTAGTAAAATATTCAACGTTTAAATTAGATTAGGCACGATTTCATGAGGTTAAATGCATTAATGGATATAATATATCATTTATGCGGATAGGTATATGATTAATTTAATTGATCTGCAACATTTTTTTCATATTCAAATGATCAAGTTATTTAATAATCGTATAAAAAAATAATAATTGTATGTTAAACGTGTTAAAAGATAACTAAATAGTTTATGGTTTTGTAGATTTTCTCGTTAGAATATTGATGAGAAATTCTTGTGCACAAGCAATCCTGCGTCCCACACATATTGCGGTCGAAAATACGTATTAACGATTTATACGTAACTTCTTGCATTAAATTTCTGACGTATTTTAACAATCTTTCCAAACAATATAACGATGGATAAACGATGCAAGTGCTTAAATTCAAATAAATTAAATTTTAAAACTGTAATTATTATATACCTATCTTATTACGAGGACAGTGGTATTACTGTATATCATACCATATGTCGTTCCCAATCGAAATAAAATGACATAATTCATTAAAATGTGTTTAAATGAGGAGACGTGGAGGGACGGAGTACCCCTTCTTTTTTAAAAATATTTTAGTGTATCCCTTTTAATTTTTTGAAGCCCCTACGGGCTAGATTGAATTCAATCATTGTAAGAGATGCTAATTTTTCTTAAGTCTCGCATAGTCCACATTCTTTTATTTTTTTTCCAATTCGAGCACTGTAAAAGTATATTCTAAAATCTAAAATAGTAAAACCCAAATAAATGTATGCCTATAATATTTTGTCACAGTCTTATTGTTTCCGTTAAACATCCAAGGTCGTTTGTTCCTGCTGAAACCTGGTCGAACTTGTTCTTGCGATTAACTAATTATTATTTATCATATACAAAATAATTATACGCGGAAAATTAGTTTAAAAAAAAAAAAAAATGAATGCAAGTATTTTTTAAATGATATTTAGCCTAACCAATTTTCTACTGAAATTATTACGCTGCTGTTATTGTTTACTTAGCAGTAAAAAAGTTTTAAAAACAAATTTAAATACATTATCTATTTATTCGATGCGCAATTAATGATGTTGACATATAAAAATATTTTGTGAATTGTGATATAGATATGTGCTGGCAAATGAATACGATTTGAAATTCGTTCTATAGATTATAAAATATGATATTAATAATATAATGTACATATTTCATAACACACGTGACCAATTTAACTCATCATCTTCTCTGATCCAAGAACGATCAGAGAGCAACGCGACACAGTAATGATAATATAATTAACCTAAATAGAAAAAAATTATTGCGGAACCAACTCACTCACTATTTTAAAGTACATCGACTATCCGTCCACCGTCACTGTTACGATCGACGTTATAATAATAAACTCCTATATATGGACGCAAATCGTTATTGTTATTTCTTAAAAATTAACAACCATTTTCATGATATGTGCGATGTGTTGTATTATATTAATAACATCGTTTCAAAAATGCAATTTTTAGCTTACCGCCGCACTCTTTATTCGGTTATAACTTTTAGATTTTGAGCGGAGTGAGGAATGTATTGTTTTTACAAAGATGTTTTTTTGTTTTGTTTTTTTTTTTTGTGCATGAAAATATTTTTTTGGGTAGAAATAATGGTCCGATTATTATATGTATGGTATTATATGGTCGAATTACGATTTCCGAATTTTGTAATTCTTTATTTCACTATAACTAATTAAGTTTTGATCGTAGAGACTTAAAATTTTACTTTGAGTACTAACATTGATAATGTACAAGTGTGGTATAATTTTGGAATAAATTAGTTGATTTTTTGGCCTAATATAGATATATGAACTTTTTTTACAAAAAAAAAAAAAAATATTACCAACAATTTTGGGTTTATCGGTTTGAAAATTTTATAGAAGCCTAATAATATACTACTTAATCTTTATACAAAATATTTTGGAAATCATGACTAACAATTTTTTTTATAGGCTATTTATTTTTTTTTCCGATGTATGAAAACATTTTTTCGAGTAGAAATAATGGTCCGATTACCACAAATAGAATACTCTTTCTGTACTAAATTTCATCTGGTTGGAACTTTATTTATCTCATTTTTTTAATTTCCAAAAAGTTTTCCCTTGAAAGGCAGAAAATCGGCAAAATTACAGTTTCCGTTATTTACAAATTACAATATTTTTATTTCTAATAACTAATTAAGTTTTGATCGTAAGTACATGAAAATTTTTTGTGTACTAACATAGATAATATTTACGTTTGGTAAACTTGAGTATGGTACAAGTTTGGTAAAAGTTTGGAACGGATTGGTTAATTTTTTGGCCAAATATAGAGCTTTGAATTTTTTTGAAAAATGTTTAATATTATCTGCGATTTTTGGTTTAACGGTATGAAATTTGTGTAGAAGCCTACTTATATACTATTTCATATATTTACAAAATATTTTGAAAATCGTGACTGGCAATTTTTATCATAAAATGATAAGTCCTTGAATATTGATCGTAGGAATTTGAAATTTATTTTGCATATTTACATATGTAATTTACACTCGTGATAAATTTTTAAATGAATTATCAGTATAATATATTGTAATATATCGATAGATTCGCTCAGAATCGTATTTTCTAATACAATATCATTGCATTCAAATCTTAATGATTATAATAAAACAATAATTTGAGGAGGACCGAAGGGACGAAGGAGGAACATCCTAAATTGACCTTCCCGCTTTTACACATATATTTTTAACGAGTCTGTAAAACACTATGTCTAATATATTTCAATTTATCTATACGGATGAAAAAAAAAATAATTTTTTCTTTTTAAATTTCCGATGATTTGGTCGAGTTAAATCATAGCTAGTAAATAAATGGATGCCTCATCGTTTTGTCTTGGAGTCTAAGTCTTTTGGAGGGAAAAAAGCAAAATAGTATTTTCACTAATATTGAGTGGTCTTTTATGTTACGTCACAATTTATATTGGCATGCAAAATACGATATTTTTAAAATGCAATAGAAATTGAACGACCTAATGATTATTTTTATTTAGGTCGCTAATCGATATAATATTATATTAGGTAAAAGAATGTTTACGAAGGTCGATATACGTATAATGGACCGTTGGGGGTATTTTTAAGATCGAAATATTTTACCATTAAATTATAAAAAATTATGTTCTTCGTCATAATACTCCCAAAAATCTAAAACGGTGCTCCGCGTTAGAGTTACGCAAGGAAGCATTCAAATTGATATTGTATTATAGTCATATTTATAATTGAAATAACTAGGTACGTTTTACTCGGTTCATTTTAAATAACGAAGTGTCCTATACGCATTAACTACAGAGTGTTTATTTTTTTTAAATGTCCATTTTGTTCGGTTTAACCTGCAGGTAAACGACATTGATGGTGTGCGATGACTAATATTAGCACCAACTAAACCGGAATAAAATAGAACTTAAAATAAACTAACAATGATCTAATAATATATATATATATATGTGTGTGTGTATGTGTGTGTGTGTGTGTGTGTGTGTGTCAAGTCAATTTCTGTTTTTTATACTGCCAAAGAAATAATTATGTCTTTTATTCACGAGAACTCGTAATTTAGGTACGATTGATTTTTAGTTGAAAAAAATACGCGTATTTTTTGTTTTTTTTTTTTTTCAAATTTGTCCCCACTATATGTTTCTATAGTTAATTATGTGATGGGGGTGTATCGCGACGATTTGTCATTTTTGAATTAATATAAATGTAAAATTATCAATTTTTCGTGGTACACCCTGTATAGTATCATACATATTACACTCGGCGAATCGACGACGACGGGAAACCATTATATTATAATATAAAATGATTTTGCCCATACTATACCGTAGGAATAATTAAAGCGCCTACGCAACTTTTGCTTTTGTTTAATCAACTATTTCTATATAATATATATATAATAATACGGTCGAAACGCATTATAATACTACGTATATATACCTACCCACCGATCGAAGTATAAAAGCGTTTATATCGGAGCGCAGAAGCGATAACACAGCGCCCTCTATGTGTACGCGCCGTTATATTATTATGTCAGTAATAATAATAATACCTACTACTTTCATAATATTGCGTTTCACGGTATTATTATATACTGTTCGGTATATTATTGTGTTGCAATACAGAAGTAAAACAATTTTTGTAAAACACACGTCATTATGTTTTTTTTTTTTCCTATTTTTCATCCACGTAATTCGTAATTGCAATAATCACTCGTGTTTACTATATTATATTAAACATTACGCAGTCTATTGATATTATATTGTATACCTACTATGTACTAATATTATAATATCGAGAATTTTAAGAAATCATAATACGAGAGAAATTTAAAATTTAGTTAGATTAGATAAGCCATAAACGATGACTTAAAACCTTAAAGAGAACATTGTATACTTGTATGTTTTACACAAACACTGTCTCCGACTAGGTACATCATAACAGGAATTATACATAACAGAGTCACGAAAAGGAACAAAATTTAAATTGTGTTAAGTATGTTGAATTTAGAATACAAACTATAATTAGACAAATTAAAAAGAAGCAAACTTTGAAGTGTCATAATCTTCTTGTAAAATTTCGTTTGGCAAAAAAGTAAAACATAACAGTTTAACACCACATAAATTCTTTGCTAGATGGTATTTTACAAAACAAATATGACAAATATAACAAATATTATCTCCAAAATATGTTTATTTTTTTATTTTTTACACTACCTAACCGTCACAATTTGAGTTCTGTGTTGCTATTATTTTGTTATATTCGCTGTTAGATAAACGGAAACTGTTTAATTACAAAAAAAAAAATTTAGTGTAATGTTGTAATTTGAATTACCTGATGAACCATCATAGACCTCGAAACACACATAAAATCTTATTTTGAAAATATTTATCAAAATATCTGACTCTCTGATTACTTGGTTTGTTTTAATATTAATAAAATAATATACTAACAGACTAATGCAATAAACAATTTGATATAAATGTCCTTTAACCAGTAACTACGTATTAAAAATTGTAATGACCTCCAATTACTTTAATTAGGTTTTGAAACAATATTGAAATTTTTGCAGTATTAGTTTACAAAAAATAATAATGTTACTAACGATATTTTAAAAACAAAATAATAAAAACGTACCTATAAAATATATTAAATGTTTAAAAAACATTATAATATAGGTATTTTTTTTAAAAAAATAGTAAATGTTATGTTTTAAATTATAAATACGTAATTATATCTAATAAAATGTAAATTTCAATATAATATATAATCTATAGAATTATTTTGTTTTTTTTAAATGTAAAAATATGTTCTTATTTGTATTATTGTTCTAGAGAGATAGTTAAAATATTTAATTGATTTTTCATACTTAGAAGTTCGAATTTTAATTTAAGCAAAACAATTTCTCCGTGAATGTGATAAATAGAAAATAATATAGTACTAGATATCTAGATTAGATTAATAATAACAGATAGATTTTAATTAAAGAAGACATACTTATAATATTTTATGTACTTTAAAATAACATTATATTAATGACTATTATAGTTTAATAATATAATATTATACGCGTTGTGCACGCAATACTGATCAAATGCTTTTGAAATAATTATTTTTATAATATATAAACAAATTAATCGATATGAAACGAATAGGAGGACGAATATGTATGGGTAAGATAGTAGGTATGTATTTTTTGTGACCGACCGGTGTTTATTAATAAATGATTGTTTAAATTTAATTAAAAGTAGAATGTCAATAAAATGTGTTTCTCTTGAAATAAATATTGTTTAATTTCATTAAAAACATTTTGATGGTGAAAATTCCTTAATTTTTTTTTTTTTATTAAAACTCTAACTACGAAATAATATAATTTATAGTATATATATCATAACATTACGTATATAGGTAAAATAAAAAATATTTCATTTTTATGCAAATCCATCATATAAATTAGTAATAACGGTTCATGTTCTTCAATATTCTTGGAATTTATGTTATTATAAGTACCCATTATAAAAAAAAAAAAAAACAAGAAATAGGACGAATATATATTATAACATACACCAAAATGTACAATTAGTTACAGAGAAAAAATGCATTAACTTTGTCAAAATTGGCAATTTTACGATATTGTTTACATGTAGCCTGTATTTATTGATTTAAAAAACAACAAGAACGTAGACAAAATTATTAATTAATTACTTAGAAACTGCATATGTTATTATAATGATAAGAATTCATATTACATTGGTTTTTTTTATCAGACGATGCATTATTTTTACATTAAAAAAAATTATATTATAGTTAGGCATGCCGGTTCAAGAGTAAAAAATATATTTAATAGCTGAATAATATATTAAAATCTTAAGTAATAATATACATATTCTGTATTTAACCATTGCAACCTATAAGTTATATTGATTTAAATTATAAAACGAAATCGGTGCTATTCTGTAAGCATTTCCATTTGCAAAAATTGTGTATGGAAGGGTTCATAATAACATTAAGTTAATTAAAAAAGTGTTATAATCAGAATAGTATAATATAGACAGCTTAATACAACAATATATCTCTTATATATTACTCTATTTATAATAAAAAAATGTAAAACTAAATGATTTGAAATATGGTAGAAATGTATATATTTTCCATTTTGTTAGAAGTATAAAGGGGGTTTGAACCCCCTAATCCCTCCCCCACCGTATCTACGGTCCTGTCTGTAAGTAATAATAATATAATATACATTTTATATATTATTATTATAGTTTTCGGGAGCTTAATTTTAAATAATATACATAATATTTGAATTTAAAATTATACTCAAAACGTAAATGTATGTTATATACTTACAATAATATGGTGACCTCAATACACCTGCTCCGGTGGTAAAGGGTTACATATGATAGTATATATGACGTCTATAGCAGACAACCCTGTTCATACTATTCAATGCATATTGTGATTTTTCTCATTCAATGGTTATACAACAATAGAAATTGCTTTATACATTCCAATTTTTATCAAATTCCTCATTTTAAAAATAAAATCATAAATGGTAAGTACTAAATAACTATAAAATAATAATAATACTTAACAAATTTATTTCCTTTTTATAGTTTATAATACAGCCCCTGCACTATTGATTAATGATTATTGAATATACATTCCTATAATAAGTTAATTATATATTTTTTACAAATGTAATTTATTAGACACCACTATAAAATTGTAATATTTTATTAACATAGTTTACATGAACATAAAATGTGTATAATTATATTTATATTTTTTTACTGAACACTTATCACACATTCACATATTTATTAATATTTGAATACTTAAATTAGATTGTTATAGATTACGTTTTCGTATTTAAATGTTAACATTCTATCTATATTATGTTCACAACATAATTTGCACTATAAGTTTTTTTTAAATTTTAAAATTGATGTGTTATATATAATATTTTAATTATTTTAATGTGAAATATAATTATTTATTTAATTAATATACTTCCATACATTTTGGAAGACGAGTTTCAAATTTGTAAATCAAATAATATGTACCTACATATTATTATTTTAACAATTTCAGAATTTTCTATTACAATCCTAAGCTATTCCTAGTAATACTAAAAGTTATTAGATAATAATAATATTATATTTTTGTTTTTGTTTTTGTTTTACCTTATAATTTCTTGACAAACGATAAAATATGAAACTAATAAAGTAATAAACTAATAACTATTTATCATTGATGTAATTAGCGATCATTAGTTATATTCACGGTTATCTACATTCTACATGATGTATTGATATATAGTCATGTAGATAACCATGGTTATATTGTTTGAACTGACATTTCGTTTTATACTAAAATTCATTTTCATTATTATTTTCTTAAATAACTACGGCAGTACGGCCTATATAATATTCGTAAATCGTGTGACTGTAGCTTTCTCTAAAATGTAATTATTAATTTTACGTCAAGCCCGAACAACTAACAAGTGTGTCTGAAACGTGAACACTTTTCATTTAACTTTTTTTAACAAATCATTATCAATTTTATAATAATGGTATAATTTATTAATATAAAATAAATTCAAATTTCAATTAATAGTATAATTTCACGAAAATTGTACTAAACTTTAATAACAAATTATATAATTATAATATTATAATATTATAAAGCACCATAGTAAAAAAATATATTCATTATTTAAAATACATTGTTGAATTCTGGCCCCTGGTTTTAATATCCATACGCTGATAGACCTGTGTACGGTTGTACGAGTGGAAGGATTTATGAGTTAATTTTAAAACGAGAATAATATTATGCATATAAGTCCTCTAATAAAGTCATTTGAGATATGAGCAGTATATTATAACGTCAGGCATCATTACATTTTTTTTTTTTTTTATATTTTTTCAAATGTTAGCTTAACCACATCCGCATTATTATGGAAATTATTCAAATAGGTCATCGGTTTTACCCTAAAAAAAAAAAAACAAAGAAACAGTAATATATAGTTATAAACTAATAACCATCATAAAATTATTAACATATGTTCATTTAGAACAATTTTAATTATTTGGTTACCATTTGTTCGAAAAAATAAATAATAATTATGAAATCGGTTACTTTACACCAACCGACTTCTTTTCGTACAAAAAAAAAAGTAATGAATTAAGAGGAAGATGTTATACCAGCATGTTTTCTATTATGGTCTATATAACGCGAAGTGTATGATGATCACAGTAACACAGAATTCAATTCGTATGTTTAGAATGAACTTAGGAGTATGAACATCTATTACCAAATTTAAAGAGAAGCATGTTTTGGAAAGACGTCATATCCGTTTTCTGAAATATGGTCTGCCAAATGCCCAAAGAAGTTAAAGAGTATCTATTAAGTTTTTTTATTTTTCAATTCGCTGTAATTTTTTAATTTTCTCTAAAATATACTTCTCTTTAATCTTTGGATGTTCATGTTCTAACTTGTTTTTTCAATTTAAACGTCAGAATTTGCACTCTGGATTACTATGATTTTTCTAAATTCCCCGTTATTACCTTAAGTATAAAACATTTTTAATCGTTACCATGATGAGAGTAAATATAATATTATTATTTTTTTTATCTTATGGACTTATTCCTAACATCATATAATAATATGTAGTAGGTAATTAAAAGTTTTCTACAGAATATACATTTCTAAATTTTATTGATGGTACAAAATACAAATTATAACATACAAATTAACTATATTGTGCCTATACCTAATCAATTATATTATACAAATCATCATTTATATAATATTTATATTTAATTTTTAAACAACTAATAAAATAATAAATAATAAGAGGAAGCTACACCCCTCTTTTTGTTATTAAAAAAAATAATAATAAAATAAATATTGATTGATTTCAATTATTGAGTTAATGTAGTAATATTCCATACACATTATCTATATTTATTATATTAGCGTAGATTAACCTTTAACGATCGGTTACTGTTTTAGTATATCATCCAAAAAAACATGATACAATATTAATTTAACTATTTATTTTTAATTTGTTATTATATAAAAAAGTGTTTAAAAAATAAGTGTTTATAAAAATATAAACATTAAATTAATGGAAATTGTTTTACAAAAATACTAAATAAACGATAATTTTTTACATTTTTCTAGTTATATAATATAACACACTTATAGTATCAAAAAAATATAATTATTTCATTGACGTGTATTATTGTGTTTATCACTATATCAGTATAGGTGTGTTTTTAAGAAAATAGTTAGCAATTATAACATTAGATGTTGCGTCCTAATAATATTTGTCTTCATCATCATTATTTTAATATTATTTGACAACGACAAAAACGAAGGCCTTATTGTTCTTTTATATTTCGAGTTTTATGCAACATCATTATTCATCTCCATATAATATTCGTTTCCTTACTATACATTATTTTAGATAACTACCAACACAAAATTAAAAATATCAACCGCGTTATATTATATTATTATCAATAATTTGCAGCGAGTAATAGATTGGCATTGACTTATAATAACAATTAACAATATAATTTATAATGGTAAGTACGTGTTTCTAAAATACACACAAAACTGTTTACGTCATTTGCGTTTTGCGGTTATAAATTATGATACCTAACCTCTAACCGTATCTATAAATTGATATTTTAAAATATTTTGTGTTAAATGCCCTGCACACGTTTCAAGCTCTTTAGGTATCGTACCAAAGTTGTTTAAGTTAAACATAAACAAAATTCAACAACAAAATATATTTTGTCATATAATACCTACTCGAAATATTATGAGGACCTTATGGACTTTATACCCGCATATTCTATCTTCGTCCATCTAACGAGGAATGTAGCAACATCATAGTAATATAGAATAGTGTATAGTGTATTAAGTATTTTATTTTTTTTTTTTTAACTCTAATTTCTTTGACAGACTATGCTTTACAAAAATAATATTAAACTCCGAAATATGATTCTTATTTAATTGCCTTTTATACTTCGAGTTCAACTTATAAACTTCACAATTTGAGTTCTGTATTACTGTGGTTTTACTATATTCCCTGTTAGATAAACGGAAACTGTTTTATTACAAAACAAATTTAGTAAAATGCCCTCGTAAATATTATAAACAAATTCCAATTAGTGGAATTATCTGACGAACCATCAAAGACCTCGAAACACACATAAAAACTTATTTTAAAATATAGGAGCATAAAAATACGCGAACATAACGTCATTTTAAACGATGTCAAGATATTTTGATATAAATATTCAACATAATATTTTACATTTCAACTACTAAACTAATCAAGTTCATATATTTTTCTTACATGTAAATACATACAATATAATTTTCATACTGTTTTAAGTAATATTAATAATTACAATTTTTAATTTTCATAGCCTAACCTATCTTATTATTGTTAAAGTTGAATCGCCTGGCATAAAATATATTATGCTTATAAACCTAATCCACAGACTATATGAAAACACTATATTTTCATATAGTCTGTGTCTATTGATAATTGATAACAGATTATAGATTCAAAAAGTTCTTGCAATGATCCACTCGTCGAACGGAACTCCTTATCACAACAAAGTTGAAAATTAAATGCCAAACTATTTTAACAGTCAGCTTTTGTATCGAAACTATTAGCGCTATTAAGTATTCCTAAAATATTACCCAAGTAATATCAATGTATACATATTAGCAACCAATATGTTTTTAGTAATAATATTTTCCCATATTGGCACTAATCAACAATAATTAATTGATAGCATTGAATCATTTTCTATTTTTATCCGATACTTATATTTCGATAGTAGGTATGAACCAATTCCTGAATCAAGATCAGTAGGACTTGCACTATTGTCTATTCATCGAAATGATATATTATAGATATTCCTGAAGAAAGAAAAACATAATTTATATTATTTTGCGTGAAACCCTTGGCCTAACAACGAAATCACACATAAAACTCGAGCTATACTATCCGACACTAGTTTAAATATTGAATTTATGTGGATTCCTTCCCACATCGAAATTAAAGGAAATGAAATGGCTAATACAGCCGCTGACCATGCAGCCAAAACCATTCCAAATTGTACCATTAAAAACATTCCCTCAAACGATATATTCAAATCCATCCACAATAAAATCTTTTTATCGTGGCAAAACTCTTGGGACTCAACACCCCAAACCAATAAACTTAAATACATTAAAAACTTCATTAGACCTTGATATACTCCCCCAGAATTTAACAGACATCAAGACATTGCCATCACCAGGTCCAGAATTAAACACACCTTTCTAACCCACTCATACCTCATCTCTAAAGACTCTCCTCCAATCTGTAACACCTGTCAAACCCGTATCGCCATCAAACATATCTTCGAAGAATGCACTAAATCGCACAAACTCGCTCCATCACCAACATTCCACACAACACCAACGAAGCCCTCAAAGAAGATCAAGCAAAAAAAATAATTAATTTCCTCACTAAATGTAATCTACTTAACAAACTCTAATTATGTAAATATTATAACCAATATCTTATTCAATTCTTGTAAAACTCTAAGCTAATAACCCATGTCGTTGAAGCCTCATTATCAAAAAAAAAATTATTATTATTTTGTAAAATAAATGTAAAACATTTTTGAATACCTACCCATGTTGGCCAGATTATTAATTGTATCCAGCGAAACATTTGTACTTTTTCAAAAGGACTTCTTTACTTTTACACTCCAACATAATGAACAAAAAATATGTTTGATGAAATTGATCAGTGTACTCTTAAAATTGATTTTTTATTTTTGTTATCATTTTATAGCCTAAATTATATTTATTTTTCAATCATAATATGATAACGAACTATGGTATTAAAACTAGAATATTTTAAATTTTCTAAAACGGAACAAAATGCGTCCCGTCAAACGTTGATCGGGACAACGAGACTCAAATGTTGAAAAACGGGATAAAGGATCATACTCTCTTATTCTGTCTCCCTCTATTTAATGAAGAATGCCTATAGCAAAACT